>CM064548.1:37066194-37101510 GCA_032716605.1 Paralithodes platypus | reverse complement strand
TGATGTTCAATCCAACCATGCCCCTTCGGTCAAAAAAGGAAAACTTCTTGTCAAACTCGGACAATAAGCAAAACTTCATTGACTTATTGTGTGAAACATTCAAGGCAAATGGAATTGACTGTGTCAATGCGCCAGCAGATGCAGATGTCATGATTGCGAAGAAGGGAATTGAGCATGCAAGGGAAACCGTGACATATGTGATAGGTGAGGACACAGACTTGTTGGTGCTGTTGTGTCATTATGCGGAACGAGGGATGAATGATTTGTACTTCAAGTCGAGCAAGGAAGGTGGGAAATGTTGGCATATTAACTCAGTAGCAGAAGCTCTCGGTGAAAGCATCTGTCGTGTCCTGCCAGTTGTCCATGCACTCTGTGGATGTGACACAACCTCACGACTGTATGGTATTGGTAAAGGGGCTGCCTTGAGGAAAGTGAGGGAAGACAACGGTTTCTTGAAATGTATAGAAGCATTCTGTTGCCAAAGTGAGAGTAAAGGCGCGATATCATCAGCTCGTGAAAAGGCCTTGGTTTATTTGTACGGGGGAAAAGGAAATGACACCCTTGACGGACTGCGAAAGACAAAGTTTTGCAACAAGGTGGCAAAAAGTTCAACTACCGTTGAAGTTCACAGCCTTCCCCCAACAACCGATGCAGCCAAATACCACTCGTTCCGAGTTTATTGTCAGGTCCAGGAATGGATGGGGAACTGGGTGGACCCCGAGAAATGGGGCTGGTGTCTGCGGAAGGGACAGCTTGAACCGAAGACGATGGATTCGCCAGTGGCTCCTGATTCACTACTGAAATTGGTCAGATGTCAGTGTAAGGGCAACTGTGACACTCAACGCTGTAGTTGCAAATGGAATGAGCTTGAATGTTCCAGTGCATGTGGTCAATGTAAAGGACTCTCTCAAAATAGAAACTTTGATGCAAGCACCGATGATCCAAGTGAATACGAACTCCTATCATGAATTACATAATTGGCTCTGAATGACGTCATACTACGTCATGTTTTTTTTTTTTTTTTTTTTTTATAAAAAAGAGGGACAACAGGTCAAAAAACCCATACAAGCACAAAGTGCCTGTGTCACCCCTTGTGAAAGAGACAGTTCAGCCTGTCTGTAAGGTTTTTCGGCTGT
Organism: Paralithodes platypus; assembly: GCA_032716605.1. Classification (NCBI taxonomy): domain Eukaryota; kingdom Metazoa; phylum Arthropoda; class Malacostraca; order Decapoda; family Lithodidae; genus Paralithodes; species Paralithodes platypus. The sequence goes on along the minus strand of CM064548.1, from coordinate 37,100,374 downwards.
AAATTAACCACTTTCCAGGTGTCCAAAAGTTGGAGACTTTTTATATGTTCATCAGAGGGACCTAATAAACAAGTTAAAGCCAAAAAACGTTGTGTGTAATACATTTATAGGGTCTAGGAGCAACCAGAAAAAGTTATCTGTAAATTGAAGCTTTGGATGGCGGCCATCTTGAATTTATGCAAATTAACCACTTTCCCAGTGTCCAAAAGTTGGAGACTTTTTATATGTTCATCAGAGGGACCTAATAAACAAGTTAAAGCCAAAAAACCTTCTATTGCAATTTGTTCTAGGTCCAGTTAAATGATTGCTAGATTTACTGGACTACTCAGTAGGTTGTGCTTCTTAAAGCTCGCTCTGGGAGCACAATGTTATGAATTAATGTATTATATTTGGGAAAGGTGATAATATTTTTTTTATATAAAAATTTTGTATTTTTTTTTGAGGAAACTGAGCTTGCATTCCATGAGTGGCAGAGTGGTTAGGAGTGGCAGATTTTAGCGACATTCTGCCTGTTCAGATATGGGCTCATGGTTGAGTGTCCCATATCTTGGGAGGGGTGTGACGCCTCCCGGCGTTAGCAGAATGGTTGCGTGGGGCATTGCAGCTCGCTAGCGCTCGCCAGGATGGGGGGATAGGCTACAGTTGTCCTAGAATGATCTGCTTTATTTCATTAGTGTCGTGTTGCCACAGACAGTCTAGAAGTGGTCTTTGTTTTGGTCTGTGGCCGCGCCTTATATTTTATATTCGCTATAATATAAATGTTGCTTGTGTGGGAGGCGAGCGAGAGAGTGTGAAGGAGTACACCCAGCAGCGTGGTGAGCTATGACACAGCTCGCTTGGGTGCTGACGGCGTTGGCGGCCGGGTGGTCAAATAGTCCCTTCCCGTCGCTGCCTCGTGTTTTTTACCAGCTCAGAGCTTGCCTGACACGCGTATCACCTACATCCTTTGTAATTCTGTCCCCCATACTCGCGACTTTGCATACTATCTCTCTCTCTCGACTTCTCCTTTCTCATTCTCTAATCTTTATTAAACTCAACATCCCTTCTGGTTTCAGCATAGACGTTCACCGTCGACCAGTCGTATTGTACGCGAAGCTCTCAGATATTTCCATGTATTAGGTTAAGGAGGTATTATGCTTTATTGAGGTTTAGAGAGACGGACTTTTCCGTATGTGTCCTCTCTCGGGAAGGTTGTAGACCGGTATATGTCTCCCTTGCAAGGTGTTCAGTGATTCTGCTTGGTTATCTAAAGCTAGACTAGGGGTAAGGTTACTGTGTCGTTGTCTCCGATGTGTGCAGTGTTAGCTAAGCTCTGCACGACATCGACAGGTACTGTGGGAGCCTAAGTTGTCTTCGGGTTGGTTTACTTTGCGAGCACAGCGCTGTGGTGTGAGAGGGCCATAGCCTATCCCTCACGACATAGTGCTGCCTCTTTTTGTTGACTTCTGAGGGATCGCCAGGATAGAGCTAGTTACTAGAGACCTAGATTTATCAAGAGAGCATCCCCGTCATATAACGTAATCTTCATTATACCACCCTCGGACAACGTTAGGCTACGATCCGCATGCTCGCCCATTGTTGCCCTGCCTTGATACCCCAACTAGACTTTATTAACTGAGGAGACACTGGTTAGAGATAAGCCCCATTATTATATGTATGCAGCATTATTATTCACTGCACTTTTGAGCCGAGGTTGTTGGTGAGTTGCACAACCCGAGTAGGCTGTTCCGATGTGTCACGAAGCATTTCTTTAGTTGTCGAGCATTACTACCTTTGCACAGTCTTTATTATTCGCCTGCCTATTATTACTATATGTCCTAGCATTTATTGTGACCCGTATTCTGCATTATAATTGTTCAAGATTCTTTACAAACATCTTCCCAGCATCAGACTTATTTCAGAAGTTTCCAGTTGATGTTGCAGGACTAGCATTGCACTTTCTTTAATACAGGAGTGCCAGTTATTTGAGTATCTACCGTAACGTTAATTAATCACGTTAACTATCTTTTCTTTGTGTAACATAATCGAGTAATCTTTTACTGTTTGAGAATAGGCTGTTTCATTGAGCGTCAGCCTAGTGTGTGTGCACCAGTTACCGAGTCATAGGATACCTCGTTGTCCAGGCACGACTCAGGGCGGTAATGGTGTTTTGTTTTCCAGTGTTTAACCCCTAACTGTCGGGGCGCAACATAAGTCGAGTATAATAAATCTGGACTATCTGGCGGCGCTCGACATAGGTCGTGTGGCAATTTCAGCACGTAATGTTGCTGAGAGAGAGAGACAAGTGGTGGCAGGAGAGTAGCGAGCGTATGACTGCTCCAGACCACCGCGGCGAACCTACTGACACGAATGCCACCTCCTCCTTCCCTCTCTCACTCGCTATATACGGAATTGTATGGGGAAAGTGCCGAATTACATGCTTTTTGCACTCGCGTTGCGCGGTTGTTGCAAGAAAACTAGCCATCATAAAAGGATCGTTTTGGTGTCATTGGAAAGCTCTGTTTATGCCCTTTCAGGGATAGATACTTTATTATTTAGGCATGAAAATGATCACGTAAACAGCCCTATTTTGGCTAAAAACACCCCGCTGGGCGGTACATATAAATAAACCGCTAGCCCGCTAATCTAGTGTTAAGGCAGGGGTTGGATCTAGTGTTACCGTTGTTGCTTTTTGCTATTATCTAGTCCAATGTTGAAGAGCCCTGTGTCTTTGAGAACCTGGATCGTAACAAATGGCGACCTAGCTCAGAATCTTGTGAACTAAGAGATAATTGCAGGATTGTTGTAGTCATTTGTTTTATTGAGGAATATAGTGGGCACGTTGGATTTTTTTTTTGGCAAAGTAGTATAGCACTTGAGAGTCTTCAGACATTTTTGGCAAGTGAATAGTGCTACATAGGAGCTTGGGTACTTCTATTTTTTTTATAAACGTGAGAATTTTTGGTGGACACCATGGGAGACGAATCAGATCATACTGAGGGTTCAGGGAATGATGCAGGCTCTGATGGGCAGATGCCAGGTGGGTTAGTAACTAGTGAGGAGGCCGCAAAGAAGTTTTTGGAGGTGCCTATAACAGCTGATCGACTAGAGGGAATTAGCAAGTATGGTCTACAGTGTTTGGCTCACCTCATGGGGCTTAAGGTGGCTCATGGCATCAAGAAGAACGACTTGAGGGCTTGCGTACTGTGAGCGGCTAGTGAGATCCAGGGTGGAGAGGGTGCTCGGGGGCTTCTGCTCGAGCCCCCCCTCCACTCTACTCCCATCGGGACCTCTAGGATGCCGGAGTTTAGTACGTTCCCGCAGGCTGATAGCCGCTGGCAGCGTGGTTTAGGATCGCTGGGTGGGCCTCCAATAGTTGCACCTCCTCCTCAAGGTTTCACTACAGAAATGCTCTTCCAGCTTGAGATGGCTAAGATGCAGGCTGAACGTTAGGAACGTCTCGAACTCGATAAGATAGAGGCTTAGCGACAGGTTGATCTCGAACTCGCTAAGGCTAAACAACAGACTGATCTCGAACTCGCGAGAATAAAAGCCCAGTCGGAGGCTGAGTCTACCAGGTACCGTGCAGATATCGATCTTGAGAAGACTCGGGTGGAAACGACAGGGCAACGTCTCGGTGGTGGGAATTGTGGGCATGATCAGTCTTTGTCGCACCTGTTGAAACTAGTCCCATGTATTTGATGAGTCGGGTGTCACCGAATTTTTCATTAGATTCGAGAAGAAGTGCCAGGAACACCAGTGGCCTGGGGAGAAGGGGGCAGCCCTTGTTTCCTCTAGACTTGTGGGCAAGGGACTCAAGGCTTATGATGCATTGCCTATAGAGTCGTGTATTATCTATGAGGAACTCAAGGAGGCTGTCCTGAGAGCATACGAACTACAACCAGAGACGTACAGGGTGAAGTTCCGGGGTGTTACCAAAGGGTCGGGAGAGCACCTTTTTGGAACATGCCCGGGAGCTGTCCGATGCTTTTGGGAATTGGCTGAGGTCGGAGAAAGCTACTACGTTTGACGACATTAAACAGTTGGAGCTTTTAGAGCAGTTTTTTAAATGCACGGGCGGCGACCTGACGTTAAACCTGAAAGAAAAGCAACCAAAAACTCTACAGGAGACAGCTGAGATGGTTGACCTCCGGCTATCACTAATTCGTGGGTGCGGGTCTGCCCAGCGTAGTGAGGCAGGTAACAAGGGGCGTGATGCCCCACCCCCCCGAGTTAGTGGTATACCTTATGCAAACAAGTACAAGAGCCATGATACCAAGACTGACCACAAGACTAGCACCGTCCCGTTTAAGAAGGGGCCGGGCCCTTCGCAGTACCAAGGGAAGCCCAAAGGGGAGTTGGAGTGTTATCATTGTCATAAAAAGGGGCACTTTGCAAGAGTCTGTCCTAGCAAACCACCTACAGCAGCTGTGTCTTTGGCCTTCAACATTGGTGTGTCTCCGAAGTCGTCTGAGTTTGCCCGGGGCAGTTCGTCAGAGGCTGAGGCACAGCCAATGCAGAAGCACCTGGGAGGCTCGAACCCTGCTAGGGATGTTTTTTGCGACCATAGAGGGCGGGGTTGCGTGATGTGGGCAGGGCGCAAGCATGGAGTAGAGGTCTTGCGTGATACAGGTGCTTCCCAGACTCTGATGAAAAACTTGACTGGCTACCCTATAAACGCGGCTCGGGTGGTAGTGGTGCAGGGTATTAATGCAACTCGGTCATACCCGCTGGTGCGGTTGGAGTTGGAGGTGGATGGTGTGGCACGTGAATTGGATGTCGGAATTGTGGAGAAACTGCCAGTGGAGGGCGTCGACCTTCTTCTCGGCAACGACTTTGCAATGCCCGCTTCTGAGGTTCTACCCTTAGTCGTTGCCGAGAGGCCGGCCGACGTGAGTAGGGAAGAGCAAGAGTAGGTCGAGCGGTGCCAGACACAACCCATGGCGTGTGTTGTCACCCGAGCTCGGGCAGCTAAAGTGTCACAGCCTAGTCCTCCGTCTTCAGACCAGCGGAGGAACGATCAACAGGAGGAGGCTAAAGCTGGAGTTGGTTTTAAGAGTTTTGACTCGGCGGCTCTCCTGGGTGATTCAGTATTAGCACCATTACTTAATTCTGGAGTAGCCCCTGGGCCTGTCATCGAGAGTGACGAGGCTGGGCATGACGAGACTCCACGACAGCAACGTTATGTACATCGAGAGAGACAGAGGGAGCAGCCCAGTATCGGGGAAGGTCATGCATTGCTCCGGGAGCAGTTAGATCGCTTGGCACCCTCAGATATACGTCGGTTGCAACTAGAGGACCCTGAGCTCCAAACGTGTGCTAATGGAGCTGTAGAGCTCGACGAGGACGGCGATACACAGCCAGGAGATTTTTTTTATTTAGAAGGCATCCTCTATAGGCGTTTTCAAGACCCTAAAAGTAGTTGGCAAGAGGGGTCCGGAGTAGTGGACCAGTTGGTGGTGCCACGGGAGTGCAGGGATAGCCTACTGAGGTTGGCGCATGACGTACCACTGGCAGGACATCTAGGGGTGAGAAAAACGGTGGCGGCTTTAGACAAATTGTTTTGGTGGCCGGGGTTGAAGGGGCAGGTAGTAACCTGGATAGCAATGTGTCATACATGCCAGAGGGTTGGAAAACCTAACCAAACAATTCCGAGAGCCCCGTTGCACCCCATTCCTGTCAGTGGACCGCCCTTCAGTAAGGTCATCATTGATATGGTCGGACCCCTACCCCCTACTAGTGCCGGTAATAAATTTCTATTAACTATCATGGATGTGGCCACTCGTTATCCTGATGCATATCCAATGAGAAATGGCACGGCGAAAACTGTTGTCCGGAAGCTGCTCTTGTATTGCTCGCGGTATGGTTACCCGCAAGAGGTGCAATCGGACCAAGGTTCTAATTTTACATCTAATCTGTTCAAACAAACTATGATTCAGCATGGCATCAGCGCTGTCGTCTCTTCTGCGTATCACCCGGAGAGTAAAGGGGTGTTGGAGAGGTGGCATGCCACGCTGAAAAGCATGCTTCGATGTTACTGCGCAGAGAACGGAAAGGATTGGGACCTTGGTCTGCCGTATGTTTTGTTCGCGGCAAGAGAAGTACCTGGAGAGAGTCTCGGTTTCAGTCCGAATGAGATTGTTTTCGGGCATCAGGTGAGGGGCCCTCTCCACATGGTGAAGGAGATTTGGGAGGGTACCGCTAAGCCACGTTCTATGTTGAGATACGTCCTCGAGAGCAGGGAGAGAATGCAGGGAGATCGGGAAAGCAAGGTACTTGACCAAGGTAGACCTCGTCAAAGGCTACTGGCAAGTACCACTGTCTGAGCGGGCTAAAGAGGTGTGCGGGTTTGTGGTGGATGGCAGTACTTACCGTTGCAACGTGATGCCATATGGTCTGAAAAATGCACCGGCCACTATCCAGAGCTTAATGAACGACATCGTAGCAGACATCCCAAACTGTACTGTCTACCTTGATGACGTGATCATTTATGACAACGATTTCCAAAGTCACTGTGAGCACATAGAAGCCTTATTTAGTCAACTTAGTAAAGCAGGCTTGGTGGTTAATCTGGGTAAGTGTGACTTTGTGCAAGCCACGGTGCAGTATCTGGGGTTTGTGATTGGGTTGGGGCAGGTGAGCCCGCCCCAACAGAAGATACAGGCTATCGACTTGTTCCCCAGGCCGACCACCAAGCGGCAGATCATGAGATTTTTGGGCATGATTGGGTATTACCGCCGCTTTATAAGAGGCTATTCTACTGTGTTAGCTCCTTTGACAGATCTACTAGCTAAAGATAAAAAGTTCCGCTGGGCACCTGAGTGTGAGCAGGCGTTTCGAGTAGTTAAACACCTTTTATGCACTCACCCTATCCTCAGGGCCCCGGACTTTGAACGACCATTTCATTTGGTGACTGATGCCAGCGGAGTAGGGGCTGGTGCCGTACTTTTGCAGACAGACGAGGAAGGTCTTGAGCATCCAGTCAGTTTCTTTTCAAAGAAATTTAATTCAGCACAGAAAAACTATTCGGTTGTTGAAAAGGAACTGCTGGCAATCGTGTTAGCGCTCAGACACTTTGAGGTCTATGTTCCTGCATATGGGCCAGTCGTGGTAGTGTATACCGACCACCACCCGCTTAAATTCCTCAATAAATTCCACAACCGGAATATGAGGCTGACCAGATGGTCGCTCATGTTGCAAAAGTACAACTTAGACATTCGCCATATTGCCAGTTGTGAGAATGTGATTGCGGACTGTCTGTCGCGGGTGGAGGATCCGGGGTAGGCTACCACAGTATGTTGATATAGCCTCCTGTCTTGGCTCGCGGTGTATTTTTGCACTGGTGCTTGTTGGCTCGCGTGTGTAGCATCAGCGTAGGGTCACAGGGCAGGAGTTGTTGGCTTTGATTAGAAGAAATTTAGGCTACATCTATAGTAGGCGCCAAAAACAACATTAAAATAAAATATGAAAAATTAAATAAAAACTTTCTTTTTAATAATTAATTTTAAGATAATATTGTAGCTGAGTACTGAGTGCAGATGATTTTCCCTCAGTAGGCTGTGCTTCTTAAAGCTCGCTCTGGGAGCACAATGTTATGAATTAATGTATTATATTTGGGAAAGGTGATAAGATTTGTTTTTATATCAAAATGTTGTATTTTTTTTTGAGGAGACTGAGCTTGCAATCCATGAGTGGCAGAGTGGTTAGGAGTGGCAGATTTTAGCGACATTCTGCCTGTTCAGATATGGGCTCATGGTTGAGTGTCCCATATCTTGGGGGGGGGGTGTGACGCCTCCCGGCGTTAGCAGAATGGTTGCGTGGGGCATTGCAGCTCGCTAGCGCTCGCCAGGATGGGGGGATAGGCTACACTTGTCCTAGAATGATCTGCTTTATTTCATTAGTGTCGTGTTGCCACAGACAGTCTAGAAGTGGTCTTTGTTTTGGTCTGTGGCCGCGCCTTATATTTTATATTCGCTATAATATAAATGTTGCTTGTGTGGGAGGCGAGCGAGAGAGTGTGAAGGAGTACACCCAGCAGCGTGGTGAGCTATGACACGGCTCGCTTGGGCGCTGACGGCGTTGGCGGCCGGGTGGTCAACTAGTCCCTTCCCGTCGCTGCCTCGTGTTTTTTACCAGCTCAGAGCTTGCCTGACACGCGTATCACCTACATCCTTTGCAATTCTGTCCCCCATACTCCCGACTTTGCATACTATCTCTCTCTCTCGACTTCTCGTTTCTCATTCTCTAATATTTATTAAACTCAACATCCCTTCTGGTTTCAGCATAGACGTTCACCGTCGACCAGTCATATTGTACGCGAAGCTCTCAGATATTTCCATGTATTAGGTTAAGGAGGTATTATGCTTTATTGAGGTTTAGAGAGACGGACTTTTCCGTATGTGTCCTCTCTCGGGAAGGTTGTAGACCGTTATATGTCTCCCTTGCAAGGTGTTCAGTGATTCTGCTTGGTTATCTAAAGCTAGACTAGGGGTAAGGTTACTGTGTCGTTGTCTCCGATGTGTGCAGTGTTAGCCAAGCTCTGCACGACATCGACAGGTACTGTGGGAGCCTAAGTTGTCTTCGGGTTGGTTTACTTTGCGAGCACAGCGCTGTGGTGTGAGAGGGCCATAGCCTATCCCTCACGACATAGTGCTGCCTCTTTGTGTTGACTTCTGAGGGATCGCCAGGATAGAGCTAGGTACTAGAGACCTAGAATTATCAAGAGAGCATCCCCGTCATATAACGTAATCTTCATTATACCACCCTCGGACAACGTTAGGCTACGATCCGCATGCTCGCCCATTGTTGCCCTGCCTTGATACCCCAGCTAGACTTTATTAACTGAGCAGACACTGGTTAGAGATAAGCCCCATTATTATATGTATGCAGCATTATTATTCACTGCACTTTTGAGCCGAGGTTGTTGGTGAGTTGCACAACTCGAGTAGGCTGTTCCGATGTGTCACAAAGCATTTCTTTAGTTGTCGAGCATTACTACCTTTGCACAGTCTTTATTATTCGCCTGCCTATTATTACTATATGTCCTAGCATTTATTGTGACCCGTATTCTGCATTATAATTGTTCAAGATTCTTTACGAACATCTTCCCAGCATCAGACTTATTTCAGAAGTTTCCAGTTGATGTTGCAGGACTAGCATTGCACTTTCTTTAATACAGGAGTGCCAGTTATTTGAGTATCTACCGTAACGTTAATTAATCACGTTAACTATCTTTTCTTTGTGTAACATAATCGAGTAATCTTTTACTGTTTGAGAATAGGCTGTTTCATTGAGCGGCAGCCTAGTGTGTGTGCACCAGTTACCGAGTCATAGGATACCTCGTTGTCCAGGCACGACTCAGGGCGGTAATGGTGTTTTGTTTTCCAGTGTTTAAGGCAGGGGTTGGATCTAGTGTTACCGTTGTTGCTTTTTGCCATTATCTAGTCCAATGTTGAAGAGCCCTGTGTCTTTGAGAACCTGGATCGTAACAATTCCATAAAATTCTAACATAACATAGGGAATACTTCATGTCCTAAGGGGAGATTTTAAAGGCCGTTCGTCCCCGTTTGGTGTTGATTTGTTCCTGACGAGCGATAGCAAACCTGTTAATTTAGGAGGAATCGGCCTTTGGCCTGGATATTTTTCTATCGAAAAATTTACAAATCTATCTTGAAGGGTGTTTAGGGTTTTCTTTTCCTACGCTTGATGGAGGTCTAGGGAGGAAACTAAACACAATATATGAATACATTAATTAACACCTTACGAGCGGCCTATGCGGTTTATTTATGTGTACCGCACAGCGGGGTGTTTTTAGCCAAAATAGGGCTGTTTACGTGATCATTTTCATGCCTAAATAAGACCCAGAACGTAAAACAAGTACCTATCCCTGAAAGGGCATAAACAGAGCTTTCGAATGACACCATAACGATCCTTGTATGATGGATAGTTTTCTTGCAATAACCGTGCAACGCGAGTGCAAAAAGCAGGTAATTCGGTACTTCGGTACATAATTGAGTATGTAGCATGAGAGAGGGAGGAGCTGAGATGTCAGTAGGTTCGCCGCGGTGGTCTGGAGCAGTCATACGCTCGCTAGTCTCCTGCCACCACTTGTGTCTCTCTCTCAGCCACATTACGTGCTGAAATTGCCACTCGAGTTATGTCGAGCGCCGCCACATAGTCCAGCTTTATTTAACTCGACTTATGTTGCTCGCCGCTAATTATGGGTTAATAGACCAAACAATCGGTCTGCCTCCCATTAACTGTAGCATAATAGTAGTAATTACAGTTTTCTACAAGGACGATTATGGAACTTATAGCCTAAGTTACAAGTTTCATAATTTTCCTTGGCATTCCTTTGTTTCCAACATTTTTGTGTTTGTTCATTCCGAGTATTTTATTAAGATGTCTCATCCTAAAAAATATGGATATTCTTGCATAGAACGATATTATCTCAAGTGGCAAATCTATTCCAGCACTTTTCATTTCTGCTGTAAGAGTCTGTACACATACTACTCCTTCTCGCAAGCCCTCACCATGCACGGCTTTAAACACTTCCCTCATAGCTAGTAACTTGGAGTAGAAACTGTCAGAGGGAATGTATAAATGACCTCTACTGATCATTTCAGTCCATGAGTTGGTAGATGACCCAAAGTTCCCTGCCACGTGTCCTAGTCTGGATGTTTATATTCACAAACTTTTTCACCATGTACCCACCAATATAGTGTAGAGACTGTTCTTCTATGACTGTGCTAGGTAAAACTGATACCAGACCAGAAACTGATACATTTACATTATCCTCATTTACATCAACTTCCTGCAACTCCATAGACAGCTTACCATCCACTTCCTCCATATCAAATTCCATATCTTTAAAGAGAAGGCTAGTTAAGCAAATTTCCAAGTCAAGTTCACGATCATAAGAGTGTGATTTACTGCTTGGTTCACTGGGTACTTCGTTAGAAAAACAGTCTCGGTTTTCTTCATTGTGGCTAATATTACTCTTCTCACTAAACCACAACAACTCTCTCCCCAATATGAATTTTCTCATCCGATACTTAAAACTAAGAGCATCTGGATGATCATGGGGACCACTCATTTTCCTGATACAGCCGAAAAACTGTTCAATGCAGTCTTGATTTAGCCTCCTAGTCATTATGAAATCAAATCCATAATTTACTTTCAGCATTTCATACAACCCTAAGAGAGACTGGCTAGAGAGAATTATGCCCTTCTGAAAATTATACATAGGCCTAGTCTTTTCTGCAGAATATACTCTCATGGTTGACATCAAATTAACCATTGTGTGTAGTATGTCTGCTTGGAGATCATTCTTATAACTACACCTTAACATTAGTCTTACAACTACACCTTAAATTTGTCTTATAACTAAACCTTACAATTAGTCGTATACTACACATGCGGTAACAATAGGTTTATACATATATATATATATATATATATATATATATTATATATTATATATATATATATATATTTAATAGCATATAAGCTCTTCTTCTCTCTCTCTCTCTCTCTCTCTCTCTCTCTCTCTCTCTCTCTCTCTCTCTCTCTCTCATTGGCATCCTTATTAATTAAACACTGATCACAGTAATATTTCAATTGTAACACCAAACACAAATAAACAATGCTTACTCTTTGGTAGAAATAGTGAAGGTACAGCATCGTCTTTGAGAAGTCGTTTATTTCTTGGACTCTCAATGCCTAGTAAACGACTTTTCATGTCATCAATATAATCGTTATTGGTGAAGTGTACAGAGCATACAACTGCATGTTGGGCATTAATACCATCTTGGCGACGACACAAGTTTATCCACACGCTTCTGAAATGTGCATCCCTTGGAAATCTGAATGTTCATATATTTTTCCCGTCCACTGTACGCGGTTTATTGCTACAGCCAAATACTGCACAATGGGTAGGCATTATGATTATTAGCCAACCACAAAATATCTCTGGAATACGAACATGTCAGACAGAACTCCAAGTGTTCCACATGTTTATTGAACAAAGGACAAACAAGTACTGAATTTTCTTTCTCTTGGGATAATCTGGGAGACTGACTAGGAGTACGTATATGATACTGGACCACGCTGGTCTAGACTACTCGTGACGTCACGCCACCTGCACCCTTCCCGTGTCACCTGCGCGGGTTTGGCTACCTGGCTGACCTGGTGTATATGGATCTTGCATGTACTCAGCTCCCGGATATGGAGGACACGAATGAAAATTAGTTATGCAAATAAAACATCAACGGACTGGAATCTACCGACAGGAATTAATATAAACGAGAGGACACATTGTGGCGGATCGGGAGATCCAATGTGAATCGTGTAGTGTTAATTAATTCTGAGATCTGTGCCCAAGATCTTTAATTACGTATTGTATTGATCCTTCAGAGTCATTTAATTATATACATACTTAGTTAAGGTCTGTGTTTAAGACCTAGTGTTCATAATCAATTCATTTTCTCTAGAACGTCCTACGCATGCGTTATATACATTTGTTTTAATTAACTTACCTTGCACAATCACAGATTTTCCTAATATATATATTCTGTTGTGTATTTTGCAAGTTGAGGTCGACGTGTATTTCGTGTGTAATTACCCTTCTTGAGTCATCACTGACTACCTAGAACCTACTCCCAATTTATTAATTATTTACCACAGTACCCTCATTGAGAAGTGTTGTTATTCTATCAACACATTTATTTCCCGAGTTCCCCCTTTTTTAGTCTCTTACTTATACTCCATTGTAATTATTTAATGAATTAGTATTTACGTTCATTTGATTACTGATGTAAGTAATTCTGATTCTTCATGATTAGGAATTCCAGAATTGCATAGAGTCTGTTGCTTAGTTCAACATCACTTACCCTACACCCGTATTTTGGTGTAGGTTTATATTAAGACTGTTTAACTCGTTCAGACGTCTTGGTAATACTATTTTGAGTATTACCTTAGCACAACTTCGTCGTGTGCGTCACCTCCCTGTTAACTCGTTCAGGCCTTTTGGGTATACTATTTTGAGTGTTACCTTAGTACAACTTTGTCGTGTACGCCACCTTCTATTCATAATAAATATTGAATTAATTATTAATTATACTGTCATTCCTTGATAGTTTCAGAGCTTTCATTATCTAAGCTCATTTAGTCAATTATAATCTATTCTTAAATCAAATTAATAGATACCCTTCTGTATTCCATTCCTAATTATATATTCAATTTATATCTGAATTCCTCGGCTCATTTTGTTATTTCTTACATACGATCGTTGATGTGAATATAAGATATTCATTATAAATTACATAATGTAGTCCACCCACTTAATCTTTTGTGAAATAAATTAAATCATCTCTTGCCCCCAATTTCAGAGTAACATTATTTAAATTACCATTCTAGTTGCATTAACTTTGAGATTAATTTCAGCCACCTCAGTCCAGTAGGTGACCTGACCTCCACAGGTTAACCCCTTCAGACTCATATGACGCAGAGGTTGCCAGATTAGCAATAATAAATAGAGTTCTCTCTCTTATAATGACCTCTTCAAAATTAGTTTTCTGCCCACAGCTAACTCAAAGACAACTGCAAAGGTTGAAGTAACTAAACTAAAGGTTTCTAAATACCCCTGATGGTAACACAGACTTTAAAGTATCCCTAATCGGCTCAAAATCGCGTCATATGTCGGAGAGGGTTAAGTAGTAAGGTCACTTGAATATACCGCGACTACCTAGCTGGCTCGTCTCTACCAGTCGTGTGACTCTACATCCCCACTTGAGTTATTATTTTACTCTCTCAACTCTCCCAGCCTCTCTTATTTGAGATTGTGTTCTAGTGCTTTCACTGTTGTTTTATTCACGGAAGACACTCGACTCACATCACGATTATTATTAAGGGTTGATTCTATAAGTTACGTATATTATTTATTTGCAGATTATTCACCTTGTTTATAACCTCAGTTGAAGAGCGATTGCTCCCTATTCATGATCTACCATTCATATGCCTGGTAATCTTTGCCTGATAGTTACCATAATTATCTAGGTGAAGCTACATTCTGATTTTCAGGTATTAGATCCAATTTGAATAAACAGGTGTTATAATTGTTATGTGTGTTGTTATTGAGTACTGTAGTACCTAATTGAATACTTATTTGTGAGAGTAAGACTGTGTTAGATTTGACCCTGTTGAGTTATTTACTGTCTATAAGTCCAGATCTGGATTTTAGTAAAGACTATATCACGAGCTGTAAATATTATAGCCCGACATAACAATATTTTATTACTGAAGTGATATATATCGATTATTAGGAAACCTAGCGTGTAATATATATGATAGCTATGTTAAGATTATCTGGAATAGGTAGAGAATAAATTGGATTATATAAGAATAATATACACATGTCTGTAGGTCAATACATTATCTCAGTGACAGTAGCAATATTTCATTGTATGTAAATGATTTATAACATATTAATTGATTACAATGATTACAATGGAACGTGTTTTGAAAAAAAAGTATGCATTCATTTAAATCATATAGTTAATTGCATATTTATACTGGTTTATGAACATTATATTTTACTGGTGAGCTTATACTAAATGTGTTTTGCACACACACACACACACACACATTATTACATTACATTATACTACAAACACCTTACACACTACACTACCTTTCTTCCAAAAACTGATATCACAACAACGACCCGCCTCGGAGTGCCCAGGGGAGGGGGACCAGAAATGCCCCCATTGGACTGACCCCTGGCAACGACTCCTTTAAATGCTCTGGACCACTACCTTCAACTCTTACTATTAACTTTTGCAACATTCGTGGATTTTCTTCTAACTTCCATTCTGTGGAACACCACCTTTCCTCTGCCAACCCTGATCTTCTCTTTCTCACCAAAACTCAGGTGTCTCGGACTACTGACAGCAAACCCTTCTCTGTATCCTCCTACTATCTCTTGCCTCAGTTCCAAGCCAAAGATGGATGTTTGTGTATATGTGCGCAACAATCTCGCTTTTTCTCGTGTTCCCAACTTTGACTCTTCTGAGTTCTCTACTCTCTGGCTAAAGCTTTCTTGTCACTCTCAAACTAAATATTTATGCGCTGTTTATCTCTCCCCTAATTCTACTAACTTTCTAAAATTCTTTGACTATTTAACTTCTAAAGTGGAATACACTGTATCTATCTCTCCTTCCGCAGAAATCTCCATCCTAGGAGATTTCAACGTTCACCACCGCCAATGGCTCTCCTTTCTTTCCACTGACCAACCTGGTGAACAAGCCTACATCTTGTTTCTATTCTAAATAACCTAGAGCAGTTAGTCCAGCACAATTTGTTTTCTTTCTAAACTACCCTCCTTCGGTTTCTATCCGTCCATCTGTGCAATTGTCTCTAATTTCCTTTCCGGCCGTTCCATAGCTATGGTTGTGAACGGGCATCACTCACTTCCTCATCCTATCAACTCCGGTGTTCCTCAGGATTCTGTCCTATCTCCTATTCTCTTTCTAATTTTCATAAATAATCTTCTCAACTGTACCTCCAGTCCCATCCATTCCTTTGCAGATGACTCAATTAGCTTTCCAGAACGCCCCAGCCAGCAATCCCTCAAAGACAAACGTAATGAGGCCATAGAACACTTATCTTCTGATTTAACTACTATTTCCAATTGGGGCAGAGAATACCTTGTTGCCTTTAATGCTTCCAGAACCCAATTTACCCATCTATCTACCCGTCTGGAACTCCCAACAATACAAAAATCAATCTTTCATCTTCTCTCAATATTCTTGGTGTCTCTTTTCCTTCTGCTCTCACTTGGAAGGACCATATTACCAGTCTTGCTAAGGCAGCCTCCCAGAAGCTGGGTGTGCTCAACCGCCTCAAGGGGTTCTTTACCCATGCGCAGCTTCTTGCTCTGTACAGGGCCACAGTGCGTCCCTGTATTGATTATTGTTCACACGTCTGGGGAGGATCGTCTCACACCGCACTCCTAGACAAAGTAGACACTCATTCTCCCTCTCCACAGTTATTCTTCTCTCTGCACAGTACTCATCTTTTTCCAACCACTTCCTTGGATACACCTCTACTTCTACTTCATTTCCTCCTCCTCTTTTCATATACTGGCAATCCATTTGCCATTCTCAGTTTTACCTTCTACAAAACCATACCCATTTATTTATTAGCTTTTCCTGTTTCGACTAACCGCCGTATATACTGTATATTCCTATTGTGCTTGTACTTTTTTTTTTATCTCACACGCACAATCTATATCGAATATGACCATATGATTCACACCCACTTTTAATTCTGTTCATAAATATTTGTGTCCCCATGTTATTTCATTCTAAGCCTTCCAAGTGCTCGTATTATATTTCAAACCCCATAACTTCTTCAAAAACATTCCTTGTCAATACTTTCGATTAGTCTACTAACCTTTAAATGTCTGCTAAGAATAATTCTAGGTATTACACAGAAGACGTTTGTGAGTCTCCTGTAATGAGTTATTGATTTGGTTGTTTGTAGTTTGTTAAGATGATTGAAGTTACTGGGTAGATTATCAGCGTCGATTCTCTGCTTCTCCCGTACATGTAGATTGGTAGATATAATATAGTTGTGATAGATATGGATGTCGCCACCACCTTTACACTCTTATTTAGGTTAAGGAAAAGTTGAATCCAGCCACGTATTTATTGAAGAATATTTATGAAGGTTTAGAATTATTAAATTAATACAGGAACAGATGTACTAATAAAATATAACAGAGAATATTCCTCATATAGAGAGAATATCTCCAGACCTCTTGTCGTGAGGAAGGTCTCTCTCTAACTGCCATAAAACCTTCCCTCCCAACTTACCTCTCCTGCTCTTCCACACACCCCATAGGTGGTGGAAAATCCCATGTACATTTCTGTATCAAATGCATAAGGCCTGTTGAGCTCAAAAGTGCAAGAGTTGGGTGAAGTATAAACTGACAAGGCAAAACCAGACCAGGAAGTCGCATTGACTCAACCTACTAGATTGTACAGTCCCTCGCTTAATTTAAATACACAGTACACTGTAAGTAAATCACCTTAAAATTATATGAAAGTTGTAATAATGATTCCTATAATAATTACTGAATATAACATGTGATAGGTTTAAACATGATAAAACAAAAATTCATAAATTATTTGTAAAATTTAATAATAAAACAAACCACATAAGTTTACATTCTTCTTCTCATCTGGATAACACAACAGAAAACAATGAACAAACAAAAACAAATACAAATTCACACACATCTAGGTCATCCAGGAGAAGACCCAGAGACCAGGGTCCCTCCAGCAGTCCCCCAGCCCCCGACCACCCGGAGAGGTTCCGATCTCGGCAGGCAGACATGCAGCAGAGCGAAACCACAAGCCCGCCCATCACACTTCCAGGTGCACCCTTCATATAAGCCATCTCCCCGGGCCAGGTGCCTGATGGACTAATATCAAGTCCAACTTGCGCCCAACCCCTTCCCCCAAATGACATCTATTCACAAGCATTCGCCATTCATTCCTGTTTATTACCACCTCCCCTGCCTGATCTACCCACCACCTCGTCTAACTTCCTTTCACTTCCTGGCTCATAAGCACTTACAAAAACCCACCTTTCTCCCTTAAACCGCATTCGCACCCACATTAGCCTTGATGACACCTCTTTCCACTCTTTTATAAACTCTTTCAACTCCTCCTTCACAATAATAGTCATTCCCTCTTTCCCCCATACTCCCTCATCTAATCCAAACAATCGATCTATCACGTTTCCAAAATCCACTTCTCCCTCTCATTTCATCTTTGTTTCATTCAGTGCAAGCACATCATACTTCCTTCTGTCAAATAACCTTCCAATGTCCTCTTGCTTCTCATTCGTACTACATCCACGCACATTTAATGCTCCTATTCTTAGGGTCCGGGACCACGAATGCGTTTCCTCGCCCCTATCTCTGTCTCGTTTTTTTTTGGTATAGATTTATTGAAGGGGAGAAGGATACCAGGCCCCCTCCCCCGATCCCCTCTAGCCGACTTTTACGTCTCGCAGGAGAAAGCGTTGGTGGAAATTTGTCACCCCTCCACCGCATGTGCCTCCTCCAGAGTTGAAAGAGTGATAGGGCCAAAATCAAGGGACGTTCGAGCTAAAATACCTGGACACACATAGTTTGAAGCAATTTCAATCAAAGGAAGAGGGAAAGACTGATTCTGGGAGAGAGTTCCAGAGCTCAGCTGTTGAATATATACAGTATATATATATATATATATATATATATATATATATATATATATATATATATATATAATTATATATATATATATATATATATATATATATATATATTATATATATATATATATATATATAATCAATATATCAATATATATATAATTTATATATAATTATATACTGTATATATATATATATATATATATATATGAGAAAGAGAGAGAATAATTAAAATCTTCATAATTAAGCAAAATTGCCATGCATACATGCACATATAATATAAAATGCTACCAATAATTTGACACTATTAATGGTAATTGTTATTGTACAAATATAATATAATTAGCATTCAGAGAGTGGCGCTGATAATTAAGTATACATTATTATCATTACAATGTCGGAGGATGCTGTTAACACTCTCAGACATATGACGCGATTTTGAGCCTATTGGGGATACATTAAAGCCTTTGTTACCATCAGGGGTATTTAGAAACCTTTAGTTTAGTTACTTCAACCTCTGCAGTTGTCTTTGAGTTAGCTGTGGACAGAAAACTAATTTTGGAGAGGTAATTATTAGAGTGAGAGAACCGTATTTCTTATTGCTTGCTGCCCTAGTTCTACGGGGAAAGATGTGGAGAGGCGGCACAATTGAAGCAAGTTCCTCGGAACAATTGCTGTGAAAATATCTGTAGAATAATGCAAGGGATGCAACGTTTCTTCGTATGGATAATGTAGGAAGGTCCTGTGTGATTGCAGGGTTATTGATTAATCTAATAGCTTTATTTTGAATTTTGTCCAACTGCCTCAATGCAACCACTCCACTTCCACCCCACAGAGGTGAACAGTAATCCCTCAAGTTAGTAGTTAATGTTACACCGAGAATGTCAATACTAGGGGAAGTGGGAATATTTACATCATTAAAAAATATATGGGAGTCAGTGAGATTCTGTCGGTTAGAAAATTGAATGTACTTGGTTTTCTGTACATTAAAGGAAACTAGATTCTTTTGTCCCCATCCATTAATTCTAGAAAGGTCCTGGTTCAGAGAAATTGCAGTGTTTATTTTTGAATTTATAAGATCGGGTTGGGTGACAGAATTGGTAAATGTGAAGGAACTGTGGAGTGTTGAGTCATCTGCGTAGGAATGTATTGGATTATGAGTGGTAGATATGAGATCATTGATATGAATGAGGAACAGAATTGGGGCCAAAACTGATCCCTGGGGAACACCAGCATTTATTGAGTGAAATTGAGAATAAAGGCCATCTACCATTACACATATTTTTCTGTTATGAAGATAAGAAGAAATTAGTGGAACTAATGATGCAAGGCCGTAGTGTGACATCTTCGACAATAAGGATTGATGCCAGACTCTATCAAATGCCTTTGATATATCCAGTGCTATTGTATGTGTTTCACCATGTTGGTCTGTAGCTTGGTTGATTTGATGCGTAATTATCATGTGTATTAGGATAACTATATACTTGTTGTAACATGGTATTTGGAAGTTTGGGCTTAGGTTCACAAAGCCATTATTAACCTTTTCAATATGGAACAACTTACTTAATTTTAATGTTTGTATTATTAGATAATATTATGACCAAGTCAAGAGGCTGTATAATACCTGAAGTCATGCAGTCAGTATTATGCTGTTATTTTTTGTACTGTGGCTTACTCCAGACGGTTTTATTATGTTCACGAAATACCTTCCTTGAAATACTTCACGTTACTATGTGTTTATATTCGCAACTACACATCAACACAATATAAATATTATATTCCAAAATACTTAAACTGCTGTGTTTCTTTCTATAATTATAGTACATTATACTATAAAATGTAGTTGACATTACATTTGTTTTGTTTCTGTTGTTATGTATTGCCTTAATTAAACTAATTGCTGGTGGGATAGAGTTTACTAATTAACAGTGGGTATATGTAACTATTTATTTGTACATAGGAAGGGCTTTAGGAAGTAAGATAACATCGGGGAACATATTTGTGTTCAGAGTGTACTGTAGCCTACTAGCCAGACATCTTTTGCCCCAGGCCATAAACGCCGACAGATTTTGGCACCAAGTGCGCTCCTTCCCCCCCTCACCTGCTTGTTTAAGCGTCTCTCTGGCAGACGTATGATTAGTCGTTATATAATTCATGATTTAGTGTTCTTACTCTTCATTTATATATTTTAATGAAGTATTCTATATTATTATTAGTTGAGTTAATTTGTTTGATTGGAGTGAGAGTAGTTGTATTTCAGTCCAGTACGATAACTTTACTGACCATGCAAGGAGGACTCCATAGAATATAGGATTTGAGAAACATCAGTTCGCCTCACGCCTCTGCTTCGCCAAGACCTCACCATGGGTCATCCTGAGTTTGTGTCTTGCCTTGTATAACTATCTCTCTATATATAAGTATTATTATGTTGTATTGTATGATTGTTGTATTGTGTGAATGTAAGGATAGATGTATAAAGTGTAATTTATATGTAAATAAAATCCATACTTTTAAATTATCTTTTCATCCATACCTACCTTATTTATTTTCATGTACTATCTTTCAAATATCTTAAAGATTTAAATACTTTACATATTTTGTGGTTCTAAAAGAAAGTAAACGGCAATTAATTATTTTGTACAGTAAACTAAAGTGGATACTTGAATACCTTACATATAAATCTTAAAGGATTTATGAAAGCATAAGTTATGCTAATGACATTTAAAGAAAACTTAATAATATCAATTATATGATTCTGATCGACTTGTATAGTTTTAAAGTGTTATAGGGTTTCGCTGGAGGATAATATTAACCTGGCAGTCTAGTTTTGGGTGGTTAACTTTCATTCTTACAGTACTACGGTGATAACAGTTGTGTTGCCTTTTCATTGGAGTTAATCATTTATTCATGGTGTTGTGGGTTTGAACCCTAGTCCGTAACACTGTCCATAACTTATATTATGACTGACATGTAAGTGAATGTTCCTTCTGTACATTACACATCCAGATTGCTATATAATGGTAAAGGTAAACTGCTTTCGGAAGCTAAGTCGGTCACCTGTGCACAAAAATTGATTTTCTATACTGCTAAATATTGCTAAATGTTTGCCACATTACGCTAACAAGATAGCCATCGTCCTGTCATCAACTCAAGGAAATTATGTATAACGGAAGGTGCAAGCATCAATTACGAATATTAGTATTAGTGACAACGACAGAAGACAAGACATGCATTTCAGAGACGTGGTAACCACGTGTTGTCAGTGTTCATGATGATGGTGTGTGATACATCCTGGTGATGTACGTACAATATAGTGGAGGCTATACGATATGGAGTTAACTTTTCGTTTGTTTTAGTGCTGACATTTTAAAGCAGTAGATGGAATACGTTGTGTAGTAGTAAGGAGTATGGCAAGAATGGTGGAGGTGGGAGTTATATATTTAGCTGTGCATCAAACTAGTATGGGAGAAATAGGGAGAAACTAAGGGGGAAGGGGACTTTGATGGCTGGAAAGATGTGACATAATGGAGGTGGGAGAATGGAGGGAGTACAGTGAGAAGGTGTAGCTATGGTAGGGAGATATGGTGCTCAAATAAGAGGTGGGAGGTAGGGAGGTTATGATTGCTAGGATATACAACACATTTAAGTTGGAGGTATTGCAATTATGGGTGGATACAGTCTGTAACATAATGGATGCTCAAGGGAAAACAGTAGGAAAGGGAACATAAGGATTACATAATGGAAGTGTGAGACAGGAAAAGTTGGGATGAACAAGGAAAGAAACACAACTTAGTTGTTGTGGAAGGGTAGAATATCACGTAGGTGGGACCATGTTTACTATTAGGCTATAAGGAAAGTTGATGCTGATGTTGATGTAACTTAGTAACTGAAATTGTATGTGAAAACAGGAAGCATTGTTAATGAAAAAATTATGGTTTCACTACAATTAAGATAAAAGCTCATTCTCTATCAGATAATATGGTGTAATCAATCAATTAGTTCGAATTAGATCCATACAGATGGGGACATTATTGCATTTAATGTGCAAGTTATAATCCAGTTGAGCGGGACATTAAAGTTAATTGCTGATAATTGGATAGCTATTTCCTATGATTATCATTTGATATATTCGTTGCATCAATTAACTGATATCAATAAATAGTGGATGCAATATGGACAACCGGTCACCTTTTCTTCCGTTTCTTCCTTTTTAATTTCTTAGATGTTCTTCAATCTGCTGATAACAGTTTTTTTGCATCAGTCTATCCACCTCTACCTACCTACACATACAATATTGATTATACCGCTCTTGTGTCTGGATCTTCAGGAAAAATGCAACATTATTAATAACCCAGGGACTGCGACAGTCCTTCCGGAAGCACAATATTTAAACGTGTAAAAACAACCCTTCAAATTTTGTGCAAGGGCTGGGAAATGTCTCAAAATTGAGTGACATATAGATAGTTGTGGCATCTCTCCATACCACATCTTACATTCCTCCTCCCTGCATACCCCCCCCCCCCCATCATCCCTCCCTTAACCTGACCTTTAATTTTGCACAGGTTCTACCAGTTCATGGTTTAATCTTGTGTTAATGTACTCCCCATGTAATCAGTACATACAATCATTAGCATGTCTACACTTTATATTTGGTAACTTTCAATCATATAACCCACAGGACTTCTTGCATCACTTGATATAATTAATCAACTGTTTCAGTTACTTCTAGTCCCATTTTATCCCATCACCTTACCCCTTAATACACTTCCAGCTAATGACATCTCCACTCACCACATCAGTCATTTAGTCATTATTGTTAAGTTTATAAGTCACTCAACGATCCCACCCATCTCTCAGTCCAGTCACCACCTTATTCAGTTCCAGTCATGGAGTAAACCATCACTTGTTAACCATTTAGACTGATGGTGTTTTCTGATTCTTGAAGTTAGTTCAAGCACATTAAGTCTAAGTTATTACGTAAACATTCAGTCAAGTACTTGACAACACAATTATAACATTTACAAATAGAGAGATTGTGTAGTACACACGTTGGAAGATAGAGGGGTGACTGTAGGACAGGCGAGAGAAGTGGTAATAAATAGGAATGAATAGATAAAACGGTCATTGGAAGAGGGGGTCGAGCGGCAGTTGGGAGTAGATAATATTCTGTTAGGTACCTGGCCCGTGGAGCCGGTATATATAATAATAATAATAATAATAATAATAATAATAAACGGTTTATTAAAGAATGGCAGCCTCATGAGCTGAAAATACACATTTTACAATTTAGTGGATGAACATGAGATGTACGGATATGAAAATGGTAAGCTCAGTTTACAAAAAAAATACAAAAATACAATGATGATGCAGGTGCAGAATACAAATTATCATAAAATAACCATGAGAGTAAGTGATATACAGTACATATACACGTTTATTTTACTTACTCATATACAGAACATACATATATACACGTACGTACGCACATACATACACATACATATACACACATATATAAGAACATAAGAACATGCAGTAAGTGTGCACATGTCCGTATACAGAAACGCTCACGTATGCACACAAACATACATACATACAAAAACTGTTTTGGTGGGGTCAGGGTAAAGAGGGAGCGGCTTTCAAGTCCGTGCAGGTAGGGTCAGGTAAAGCCTACTACAATGGGAGGTTAATCCTCGGTAGTGTAGGTGTGTGTGTGTGTGTGTGTATATGAATGGTCATGCCTGGATGTGAGGTTGGCGGGCATTGTAGTGTGCTCCTCTGCGTGTCTGCCTGCTGAGACAGGAACTTCTCCGGGAGGTCTGGGGTCGGGGGAGTGCTGGAGGACTTTGTGATCCTTGGTCTTGAGGCCTTTTCCTGGGCGACTAAGATGTGTTTGAATTGTTTTAATTTTTAATTTTTATGTTGTGTTGTGTTGTCCCTTTTCGGGCTCTGTCTTGAGTCAGTCACCCTCAGCTATGGGTTATGTGCTTGAGTATGTACATAAATGCATACATACAAACAAATGTGTTTCTAAACATTGTATTTCCTAAGGTGGTAATGTGATTTGTAGCTTTATAGCAAAGTTCAAAGTTCACTTTATAATTTATATATTTTTCCCATTTGTATGTTTCGGTTTTTAACTCTCCAATATCGCTAGTTCCCATTTACTTCTACTTCAAAACATTTCGATCTTCCCCAACCTTCCTTTCCTCTCCGTCTTGATCATCAGCCGGATATTAGTTTGGAGTCCTTAGGTGCTTAACACAAAACATCAAAGGTTCTTCTTGTCGTAGATATCAGTTGAGCGACAAAGATTCTTTGTATACTGATTTACGACTCGCTTTTGGGTATATTTTTGTATTGAAAATATTTTTAGGTAAATAGGTTTAGATGCAGTTGTGATTGCATGATATCCATGCAATCGTTTCCAGAGAAATACTACCATAAGTAGAAATAAGTGATGTCCACGAATATGAGTGGCCTAGAGACTATGGAATATATGAGTCTACATGACATAAACTAAAATAAT
Source organism: Paralithodes platypus (assembly GCA_032716605.1). Lineage (NCBI taxonomy): Eukaryota > Metazoa > Arthropoda > Malacostraca > Decapoda > Lithodidae > Paralithodes > Paralithodes platypus. The sequence continues at coordinate 37,075,605 of CM064548.1, read as the reverse complement.
ATAGTGCTAGGTTATACAGTATACGGTAGATATTTATATTATGTATCCTTAACAATTAGTTAATATTACAGTGTGAAACCACTCGTCATGATGGTGGTACATGGGATAAAGTAAAATAGTGTGTCATTAAAACAAAATGTGTATATCGGATAATGTGTATGTTATGCTAAAACAATAAAACAAATTCCTTATGTCAATCTTTGATCTAAAAGAATAGTGTGATATGCGAGTCATTTTACTAGGTCATGGGCGGGTGCCCAACCCCGAAAGGAGTTGAAATAGGGGAGCTATCCTACCGCCAAAGGCGGCTTTCTAGGGCCTTTCCTAGCTGATGCTGAGAGGATTGGGTTCTAGTCATGTGGTGATGGGTTGGTCTATCCGAGTGAGAACTGAGCGATCTCTGCCATACCCATAGCTTACTCTGACTGTTCCTTTTACTTATATATCTTCTAGATCTCAAGTGGCGGCGTCTTTTCCGTGGATTGACCTCCCTACTGCCAACCTAGAAGTTGGCAGATTGGGAGCCAAAGCGTCACATTTTTCCCTTACCCCCTCAACTTTCCCTTCATAATTGCTGAGGGGCACAGGGCCTTGGGTGGGGCTTTGGTTTCCCGGGCGTTTCCGCACCTTCCTCAGCTCCCTGCCTTGGAGTGGCTTCGGTCACCCGGGCTTTGTTAGTGGTAAGCAGGGAGGATTTTGTGGGGGCACTCGTTTATGGCCTTGGCCTTGCTCGAGACCTTGGGGCTGTTCGGCCAGACAGCCTGGGGAACAACAACAACAACAACAACTAGGTCATATGCTAGTGTGTCATCTATAAGTACACCTTATTGCACTACGATTAGGCATGTTTATATTATGTGTTTTTATAGTTATTGATGACACATTTTATGTCAACTATATTCATTATTTGTATTGTATAATTATATTATGTGTTTTATGTATATTAAGATACGCTTTAGTTAGTTAATAAGTATATTATTTATTTATAAGACAATTTGACGTAAAGACATAGTTACATACGTCCAAATACAAGTGTATCGTCCTTAGTAAGCTAGGATCTCGTAATATTCATATATATTATGTTCATAACATTATGTTGTTTTAGTTTAGTTTATTATTTGATAATTTGTGTTGGTAACCTGCCTGGATTATTCCGGTGGCGGGAAGTTATTTAATGTGTGGAACAAGACAGATGGGGAGAGTCACGTCGTAATTTACAAGGTTCCAGCAAGAAGGGAAGATGTCAGAAGAAACACCAAGATGAAAGAGTTTTCCTATGCAGGGAGTTAGCATGCAAGATCAGTTTTGGACTACAATAGGAGGAATACCACCTGGTCTGTATGCCTGCTTTGTATATACCCCAAAGAGGGCAATAAGTACATTTTTGTCTTACATTTCGAATCCCAGTACACCATCAGACAGTACACTAGGACCATACGGCTGGTAAAGTGTAGATAGCAGAGAAGGGGTGTTGTAGATAGAGGAAGCTGTAGGAATGACTTTGTTATGTGTGTTTATTAGTCTGTAAACGTTGCCGAGGTGTCCCCCGACTGGGTGCAAGCATGTGAAACATGCTAAGACGTACTACCACACCCACTAAATAGGCCGCCTTGGCTGGGATCGAACCTAGGTCAAGCAGATTCACACGTTATCGTACTCTCCACTCGACCGCCGTGGCTCTTTAGAAGATATTAAGATATTAGGCATAGGTAAGTGAGAGGGGGATGTAGAGGAAAGAATAGCACCAATTTCATCTAAGGTTGAGTTTTTAGCGAAAGTTTGAGCGAAGAGTTCAGCTTACAGTACAAAGGAATACAAAGGAAACCAAGCAACAACATATCTAGTGACCCCTCTAGGCTGCTTGTCCTCCAAAAACACTGCGGGTCAAGTGTCCAAACATTGGTTTTAGAGTGGTTAAGGGAAAATTGGAAAGGAAACCACTGCCCTGGAACTAATGTCCGTGGTAGGACTAAGAAGTTAGTAGGGGACAAATGGGTTAGTAACATAACACAGTTATAAGGATCTTTCGCATATCTGGGAAAAAGAGAGTAACGTCTTAGCAATATATAACGCAATAATCCTTTGATGAATCTGAGGGGGGAATAAAATAAAGTTATTCATTTACAAACGCAGTCAGTCACGTGTTTGATGCAAGATAGTTGTCTAGGCGAAGTTAAAAAGAATCAACGGTGCTGCAGTCTATAACGTCTCAGGGGAGCCCATTCCACAAGTTGACAACTCGATTGAAGAAGAAATTCTTAGATTTGTGTGAGTTAAAAGATTTACCAATAATTTTGCAACCGTTTCCCCGCATGTAATTAGACTGGTATATAGTGAAGTACTTACTACAGTTCATATTGTCGATGCCTTTGATGATTTTGAACACTTGAATTAAGTCGCCTCCTAATCTGCACTGGGTTAAAGTAAGATGCTCCTCGTATGGTTTGTATTTTAGGCTATGTATCATTTTGGTAACTCTACATTGAACTCCTTCTAGTTTGTCTATATCTTTTTGGTAATAAGGGCACAATGACTGAACGCAGTATTCCAGAAGAGGGCGGACTAAGGAATTGTAAAGAGTTAGGATAACTTCTTTGGATATAATATTATGCTCAAATGACCTGCCTATAAAGCCAATTATTTTGTTTGCCTTCTTAACAACTTCTGAACATTGTTGACTCAGTTTTAGGTTACTCGATATTGTTACTCCCAGATCGGTTTCTCTGTCTACACTGTTAAGCTGAGTGCCATTCATCGAATAGTTTGCTTTCTCATTTCGGTATCCGATATGCAGTACTTTACATTTATCCGCATTGAAACTAATTTGCCAAATTTGAGCCCTACATGACAACTTATCTAGATTGTGTTGCATAATGTCAACTTGTGCCTTTGAGAATACGCTATTTGCAATTTTTGTATCGTCAGAAAACGATGAGATTGTACAGGTGAGACCCTCATCTATGTCGTTGATATAAATTAGAAAGATAATTGGACCTAGTACTGATCCCTGGGGTGCCTCACTACTTACATTGGTCCATTTAGATGCCTTACCGTTTATGACTACTCTTTGCTTTCTGTCGCTGAGCCAATTTTCTATCCGTTTCAACACACCGTCTAGTATTCCATGCGCTTTAAATTTTAGCAGTAAACGTTTGTGGGGAACTTTGTCAAAGGCCTTTTCAAAATCAAGGTATATAATATCTACACCTTTACTCTCATCATAGAGGTTGAGGATTTCGTGGAAGACATCAAAGAGGTTTGTAAAGCAGGAACGTTTGTTACGGTGTTGAGTATCGTTAAGTATGTTATTTTCCTCTAAGTGATTTACGAGTCTGTCTCTTATGAGTGTTTCTAGAATTTTACATACAACTGAGGTTAAGCTAATTGGACGATAGTTACTGGGTAGGGATTTTCTGCCTTTTTTTTTAAAATTGGCGTTACGTTGGCTAGCTTCCACTGATCAGGCATAGTTCCAGACTGCAAGGATTTATTGAATAGCAATGTTAGTGGTTTGGAGAGCTCATCCTTAGCTTCCTTTAGAACTCTAGGTGAGATTGTATCAGGTCCGGGCGATTTATTTACCTTGAGTTTATCTAAACATTTCAATACTTCTCTCTGTAATGGTGATATTGCTTAGAACATCAGAATTATCTATCTGAACCGGCGATGCTGTAGGGATATCACTGAGGTCTTCTGTAGTAGAAACTGATGGAAAGAAGGTGTTGGGGACATTACTCATTTGTACTTCGTCTTTGGTGTAATCTCAATTTTCATCGACTAACGGCCGCATTAATTACTCCTTCCATTCATCTACCCATAGCCTATGATAGCGCAGTTGGAAAGTGTGTACATGCTTAGATTGATATGCAGGATTCGAAACTGCATAATAAATCGTAGGCTTGTCCACCATTCTTTAACTGTCTTCGTAGCGCAATGGATAAATGCACTGTATTTCGGTGTGAGCATCCTAGGTTCGAATCCCTGGACTGCCACATGTATTTGTTAATTTCATTAATTGAGTTTAGGAGTAAAATCGGTTGGTGGAGGCAACATAATAATTCATTCAGGTTCAGGGGTAGTTTATAGAGAGGCCTTCCTTAGGGTTAAGGCCCCATTAATTACTCCTTCCATTCATCTACCCATAGCCTATGATAGCGGAGTTGGAAATTGTGTACATGCTTAGATTGATATGCAGGATTCGAAACTGCATAATAAATCGTAGGCTTGTCCACCATTCTTTAACTGTCTTCGTAGCGCAATGGATAAATGCACTGAATTTCTGTGTGAGCATCCTAGGATCGAATCCCTGGACTGCACATGTATTTGTTGATTTTGTTAATTGAGTTTAGGAGTAAAGTCGGTTGGTGGAGGTAACATAATAATAACTATAGAATTATTTAGGGTTTGTTTTACTTTGATTCGCAACATGTGACTCCAGGGTCCTTTTACTATGCTTAATTAACTTTTTGACTTTGCATCATTGTTATACAGATTTCATCTGTTCTTCGTCATTTTGTGAGAATTTTAACACTCAACGAGCGGCTAGGTTATTAACTTCTACTACCTGCCAAGCGGGCAGATTTACCCTGAACGAGCTTCATTCCATGCTCTTTTTCATGCATAAAGAAGAGCCAGAGCGTAATACAATTATGTATTCGTGAAAGGGCGTTAATTGATCTTTCCAATGACACCTGAACCATCCTTCTACGACCACGGGTTGTCTTGCAACGATCGTGCAACACGAAGGAAAAATCCCTAAAATATAGTAATTTCCTTACATATTTCCCTGTCTAGGGAGGCATTGGATGTGGATGTGTGTGGAGGTGGGGCCAGTCGCGGTACGGGAGCCGTGCCGAACGGTCAGAGCCAACCTACGCTCCTCCCACTGCTCGGACTCTCTCTCAGAGCCAATTATGTGCTCAACATCGCATACGACTTAAGTCGGGCCCCGCTCTTTAGGTCTGGGTTCTCTTGACCGACTTAAGTCGGGCACCGCCAAAGAGGGGTTAATCTATCATTAGCAATCTTTTTAGCAAGCAAACAGTCTGAAATATCTTTATTCCACCATTTGGGCTTATCATTATGGCCTGTACGCCATATTTTTGATGGTATGCAAATTTGCACTGTTTTAGGTAAGTGTTTGCGAATAATTCCCAAGATGTATTTATGTTGTTATTGTTAATTAGAAAGCTTCAGTCATTTTCTTTAAACATTACTTCAAGTTTACGAAAGTTTGATTTCTTGAAGTGCGGGATTTTCTCGATGCTGCTATTTGGTTCGTTACTAGTAAACTTTAAACTGAAAGTTATCGTACGATGGTCGCTGTTACTGAATTCATCACCGACATTCAAATTCTCTATCAATTCTTCTTTTGTTGAAAGTACAAGGTCAAGTATGTTATTTTCACGAGATTTTCAGAGATCTAACAAATTGATATAGCGAACTCTCTTGCAAGTTTGCATACAGGTCTTGTCCAGAGTGTGGAGTAATTCTATCTCCCCACTTGGTCACAAGTAAATTGAAGTTTTTAATTTAAATTTGCTCATAAATTTCTCGGTCAGTTTGCACTGATTGAGCTGGAGGTCTTTATATTAATGCAAGTATTATTTTTGTACCTATATTATTATTTATTAGCACAAAGGATGTGTCGACGTTCACAATTTAAGGTTTTGACAAAAGGGTCGGGTTAAGACTTTCTTTAATAAATAGTAAAATGCCACCTCCATTTTAATTTATTCGGCCTTTTCTCAAACATTACATAAACAGGAAGTGAATACTTCGCTAAAAAGGTCTCTGTCTTCTGTATTAACCCAAGATTCTGATATGCCAATAACATCGTAATTTTCTGTAAATACTAGTTCCTCTAAATCTGAAAATGTATTGCGTATGGTATGAGCGTTTGCATAGAACATTTTTAAAGTTTTGGATTTAGAATTCAAGGAACGCTCTTTAATCAAATTATTGGTTCTGGTCGGATCTACATTTATGTACCTGTCTGACCTCGGTCCTCGATCGTCGTCTCTGGCTATCCTAGGTCCTCGCTGTCCTCGATCATCATCCCTGGTGGTCCTCGGTCCTCTCTGTCCTCGATCATCGTCTCTGGTGGTCCTCGGTCCTCGGTCCTCGCTGTCCTCGATCGTCGTCCCTGGTAGTCCTCGGTCCTCTATCATCGTCCCTAGTGGTCCACGGTCCTCGATCCTTATCCCTGGTGGTCCTCGGGCCTCGCTGTCCTCTATCCTCTTTTCTGGTGGTGCTTGGTTGGCTCTGCTTCTTTTCCGAAAATATTTTACTGTGTCGTGAAGCAGGCGGCCAAATCGTGATGCTCCCATCTCGTTCAGAGCGACTCCTTCCGCTCCAAACAGATTATTTTCACGGTAGATGGCATCCCATGTATTGATGAATCCAACGTCTTCCTCCCTGCAAAGGTCAGCCAGTCGACGATTTGCGCTAGTAGTTATGTTGAAGAATTGGCTTTTCACACAGATCTTGGGGACGATCCCTGATATGATGACTCTCCGTGACTTTTCCTTATACGTCTGAATCAGCTTTCGGTACTTCAGCAGGAGGTCTACCGATCGGGTCCGCTGCACGTCATTAGATCCGACATGAATGACATACATTGTGTGTGAGGGGGCTAACTTTGAAACTTCGATGACTGCAGCTGCAACGTCGTCCACACCGTCACCCGGGATACAGAAGCGCTTCCTAGTCCTGGGTGCCCTGGCGCAGAACTCCGTAAGTTGTCCCTGAACCATGGAATCTCCCATGAGCCGAATTTCTTCCAAAGGATGAAGTAATGGTGGTACCGTCGGAGTGAAAAAGAAAGGGGAAAGACGAAGAAGTAAACTTGTTGAAGATGTTTTTGGCACAGCAATACTTCAGACTTCAGAGTGAAAGTGATATTTGTAAACTTACTGCACACACACACACACACACACACACACACACACACACACACACACACACACATGTCAGTAATTACCGCAGTCCCTCACATAAACTTCCAGACTGTGTGCGAGGGTAATTGTCCAGGGAAGAACAGTTAGTGTAGGCCAAAATTTATGTCAGACAAGGTCAGGGAAGATGAAGGGATAAAGGTAAACTAGTGTCGAAGTGGCAAGATAAATTAAATATAAACTCTAGACATTATAATTGAATAGGTATATCAAATGTGGGCTAGCGCTAATACGACAATGTTTCAATTATCAACACTAAGAAGCAGAGTTGATAATTGAATCCATTGGTACTGTGTACCACCAGTCAGCTTGTCTGTCATCGTTGTCGTTGTCCGTCTGTCTGTCCGGAAACTCCTCCTAGACCGTTCGATGGATTTTCACCAAATGTCACAGGTATATCCATTTTAAATTTAACTTTAAGGTTAAGGTCAAAGGTTAAGGTTAAAAACAAGTTCAATATGTCATATTTGTTTTGTTTTTAATAAAATATCTTCTTTTTCACTATACAAGTTACTGGTAACCTTGATATCTTATTGACCAAATTTTAGATAAATATTGTAAAGGGTAGGGTCAAAGGTCAAAATACGTGTTTTACTAGTATTTCTTATACTAACTTACATTTGGAATCCCATTATGCCATCAGACAGTACACTAGGACCATACGGCTGGGAAAGTGTGGATAGCAGAGAAGGGGTGTTGTAGATAGAGGAATATATATATATATATACAGTATATATTTATAATACTAACTCTTAGATTTGGAATCCCATTATGCCATCAGACAGTACACTAGGACAATACGGCTGGGAAAGTGTGGATAACAGAGAAGGGGTGTTGTAGATAGAGGAATATATATACGATATAATTATATATATACAGTATATATTAGCGAAAAATAATGTGCTAGTCTGAATATGCCTGTGTAAGTAAGGAAGACATGTATGACACGCATAATGCCTACAATCCTATCATATTGAGAATTAAATTAATATTAGCGAAAACAAAACAAATATATATATATATGTATATACTGTATAGCCTATATATATATATATATATATATATATATATATATATATATATATATATATATATATATATATATATATACCTTAACGAAAGATTGCCATTAATGTTTGGTATATACTGTATATAAAAGAGAACAAACGCAGAAAAGTAATGTAAAACCAACTTAAAGGTTGAACATTATCACAGATTTAGGTGAGCATTACTTCATAGAAAATGCACACACAATTATCTGTTTCCATTCCATGCCAGTAATGAAGGCAATAATTTCATGGCAGTAATGAAGGCAATATTTGAACCCAGCGTCAGCTTCTTTTGAGCGTGGAGGCAGCACTTGGAAATGTGAGAACAATATTGGACATCTCTCTCTGTTTCTGTAGTCTTTTAGATCTCTCTTTTTTCTAGATGTATAAAATATTGTCAATCACTCCTTGCTCTACTCTCTGAAGTTCTAAATAAATGTTTCAAATAAAGTACATTGATCTTCAACAAAATACAGTGTTCTTCACCAATTACTTACCGCACAATACACGCCGCTTCACACCATAAATGTTTGTTATAAATGTGGCATTCCAATACGAAGACTTGTGACAAATACTATTTTGAATTGCTCTGACAGAACTGAGGTTAGAGGTTAAATTATTTTCTAGATAGTTATATTTAGGAAATTCACCTAACAATAGTTTATATCTCTCTTAACATTGATAAATTCCTTTGGTGGGTTTGGATGCCGCTACATGTTTTGAAAGTGCATGATTTACAGTTGCCAATCGGTAGGAAGGTTGCTATATTAGGGGAGGTCCGTGGATTGGTCTTGCCACTGGACTGGTAATCCAATGGACCCGGGTTCAAATCCCGATATGTTAATGGGAAGATATTATTGGGATGAAATTTGTGCTATACCTAGTATCAGTGCATTACCACAAAGCCCAGCGAAACACCAAATAAATACCCTCATTGTTCCCTGATTAAATAGCATTGTATGAATATTCCCATATCCAAAATATGCTACAGGGGTAGTTCATTGCTCAATAGGTGGTGTTCTGAGAGTGAGGGTTCGAGCCTAGGGGATGAGACAGTGAAGCACTGGAGTGAGGCAGCTTCAGAGATGGGGCTGCTTCGGGCCGTGAGTGAGCAACTAAGCCCCATGCATCCTACAAAGGCAAGATGGCAGGGGCTGGTTTCAGCTAAAAGTGCTTAACATGTCTCACCCACTAGGCTGGAACGAGACCTCACGGCTCCTCCGTTCAATGTAGAATGTACAAGCTCTCAGCCGTTGGCCAAGAGGGAGTAGTTGAAATATAGAAGAAAAAAAACAGTAGGTAGGTGGACGGTTAGTATAAATACAATAATCAAAGGGTAAAAACAGCGTGTTAGGACATCTAGGATGGTGTTACTTAGTGGTGAGTGTGTTGATGATGTTATATGC
>CM064548.1:37026194-37063694 GCA_032716605.1 Paralithodes platypus | reverse complement strand
AATTTAAGTCATAGGAAGAGGGAAAGACTGATTCTGGGAGAAGGTTCCAGAGCTCAGCTGTTGAGTAGTAGAAAGTTTGAGAGTAACGTTTCACTCTTGGGTTGGAGAGTTGCACAGAGTAGGGGTGGGATTGAGTTGCAAGACGGGTACCACGTGCCCTACGTAAAGGAGGTGGTATACACTGGGAAAGCTCTGAGGAACACTGATTACTATAGTAGCGATAGAATAGCGAGAGAGATGCAACATTGCGGCGGAGAGAGAGAGATTGCAGAGAGTTAATGATACGAAAGGCCTTCCTTTCAACTTTGTCTAGGAGAGCGGTGTGAGAGGAACCTCCCCACACATGTGAACAATACTCAATACAAGGACGCACTATGCCCCTGTACAGAGCAAGAAGCTGTGCAGGGGAAAAGAACCCCCTAAGGTGGTTGAGCACACCCAGCTTTTGGGAGGCTGGCTTAGCAAGACTGGTAATATGGTCCTTCCAACTGAGAGCAGAAGAAAAGGAGACACCAAGAATATTGAGAGAAGATGAAGGATTGATTTTTGTATTGTGAAGAATAAGGGATAGTCCGCTGGGAGTTCCTTACGGGTAGATAGATGGAGAAATAGGGTTTTGGAAGCATTAAAGGTAACAAGGTTTTCTCTGCCCCAATTGGAGATAGCATTTATATCATAATTTAAGAGTGCTATGGCTTCATTACGTTTGTCGTTGAGGGATTGCTGGCTGGGGCGTTCTGAAAAACTAATGGAGTAGTGTAAGGTTGAGTCGTCTGCGTATGAATGGATGGGAATTGAGGTACAGTTGAGGAGATCATTTATAAAAATTAGAAAAAGAATAGGAGATAGGACAGAGCCCTGAGGAACACCGGAGTTTATAGGGTGAGGAAGTGAACAATGGCCGTCCACAACCGCGGCTATGAAACGGCCGGAAAGGAAATTAGAGACAAAGGCACAGATGGAGGGATAGAAACCGAAGGAGGGTAGTTTAGAAATTAAAGATTTGTGCCAGACTCTATCTAAGGCTTTTGATATGTCTAGTGCACTCTGGTGTTCCCTCTGTTAACCGTATGTATATTTGTGTTTGTGTGGACACTATGGTTGGTGTATAGGGGATGGAATTTGGGATATTCACGTTGCCGGGAAACATGTTGAGTATAGGTATTTGTATAACATATATATATATATATATATATAGACATGCTACTTGCAGATATTTAATGTGTGTTGTAATTTTTCGAAAGAAGATGCACACCAAACGTGTTGCAGGCAGATATGGCTTTTGTCTCTTTCATATACATCTCAAATAAATGGTTGAATGGTGTTGAGAGACAAGTAAAGGGCAGAGAGAAACATGAAGTAAACAGATATAATGCACAGCAAAATTATGAAGAACATAGTGTGGAGCAATCATAAAAGGTGACCTTGAACTATGACCACACCGAAGGTTTACATCAGGTAAGGTGTTGTATAGGGCTATGGCCAATACTCCTGCAGTTTGTCCTGCAGTGTGTACCATTATATATACCGTTTTCTCTTAATACACTATTCCCCATTTTCTATGGACCAACATCATGTAACTAACGATCTTGTTTTAGTCATCAATTTCTAGGTTAGGTCTCATATTGCAAATTCACTTATTTGATATAATACAATATACATTACATTATTTGCACATGTTCAGTAAGATACTACCCTTTAGTAAAAATAGCTATGAATTTAACACGGTAAACTGTCCATAGGAAGAAGGTACATGATTTACAATCGTGTTTGTATGTATTCAAATGTTGAATCTTGAAAACTGCATGGTGATTTTGTATATATGTACCAAAAAACACATATTACTCACTGAAAATGCAAGTCGAAATGGCTCAACTATGTTTCTGAGTCATTATGTCTGATTTTAGCTCTCTTTAGATTATACACCCTCGCAAACATGCACAGGTTGGACACGAAGATCTCTACCAAAAGTCCTGGAAGAGCCTCCTCTGTGGAAATGTTACTATACTACCTACGTTATTGGTAGCAGGAGGGGGCTTCCTGAATCACTGCTATAACCTGTTCCAGATACCTAGGCCAACACTCTTGAACATTAACCTCTGTATCTCACAAACGACTCGAGTAATCAGCTAATATTTCTATCATGTGGGAAGGGTCAGCCAGGGAATAGGTTTGGAGATTTACAGCCTATTTGCTCTAGACCTTTTAGAGTTACATATTGTAGGTTTCACAAGTTATGGCGTACTAATTTGGAACAGGGTTTACTAAGGGAAGGCTTCTGGTGATGTCATTCCCAGTGTGCTGGAAGTTATTTTGGGTTTTCATCTGTGTGGTTAATGGGAAAAAACGTCCTCTACAGGAAGAGAGTATAACATGTTTGTTGTCATTACAAAGTCCGTATATAAACTCTAATTGTTCTCTTACTCTTTCAACTTTGGGGGAGATTCTTGTTACAGGCAGCTTTGCCATTTGTATATATCATGTACATAAGAGAAAAACACTATTTTGAGCCAACTACTAAGGAGACTAGCAGCAACGCATGTGCGGGGAGGTATATGGTCCTGATAAAGTAGGTGACTGTTGTGGAAAGGTGCCTCCGTCGATGCTGTTGCTATCTAAACATTTACATAGTCGTTTTGGAGTATCGCTGTTTCGGGTTTTACATTGAGATTTCAAATATTCAATTTCAATTTTTCACTCAACTTAGACAAAGACTAGACTATGTTTCTGTCCGGAATCAAGCCAAATCTGTTCTTCGACTTGCCAAGCACTCTTTCATCAATAATAATTGCATTGATATCCAACTCTAGCTCTTCCCAAGCTTTCTGGCATCTAGCCAAAAACCTCTCCAACAACATTTCTTCCTCGTCTTTCCCTCCCCTTTTCCACTCCGAAGGCACAACCATCACTTCTTCCTCTGCCAAAGCTGAATTCTTTGTTCAAACTTTTGCTAGAAACTCCACCTTGGATGATTCCGGTGTTATTCCTCCCTCTCCTCTCCACTCTCTCCTACTTATGCCTAATATCCTAATTTCTTCTAAAAATTTACTTTCTACCCTCTCTAGGCTTAATTCTAAGTAGGTGCACGGTCCAGACTGTGTTCCTCCTGTTGTACTCAAAAACTATGCTTCTGTGCTGACTCCCTGCCTAGGCAAAATCTTTCGTCTCAGTCTCTCCTCTAACGTCTTCCCTTCTTGCGGGAAGTTTGCTCTCATTCAACCTGTCCCAAAGAAGGGTGACCACTCTCAACCCTCAAATTATCGTTAAATTGCTCTCATCTCTTGTATCTCTAAAGTTTTTAAAATTATTTTTGCTTCAAAATTTCTTAAGCATTTCTCTTCTCATAAACTACTCTCAGATCCCCAGTATGGCTTCCTTAAGGGTCGCTCTACTGGTGATCTTCTTTCATATCTTACTAACTCTTGGTCATCCTCCTTTCGGGATTTTGGTGAGACCTTTTCTATTGCACTAGACATATTGAAGGCCTTCGATAGAGTCTGGCACATATCTTTAATTTCTAAACTACCCTCCTTCGGTTTCTATCCCTCCATCTGTGCATTTGTCTCTAATTTCCTTTCCGGCAGTTCCATAGTTGCAGTTGTGGACGGCCATCGCTCACTTCCTCATCCTATCAATGCCGGTGTTCCTCAGGGCTCTGTCCTATCTCCCATTTTCTTTCAAATTTTCATAAATTATCTTCTCAACTGTACGTCCAGTCCCATCCATTCATTCGTGTAGCGGTTGCTTTATGGTTAAAGTTATCACTTGCTTACCTTATAATTCCTTGATTATGTCTGTTGATCAGGTTCTACCTGGAAACATGTAGGATAGGAATTGATAAGGTTTATTGGTTGAAGTAAAGTTATTGGGTTTTTATATTTTATTATCAGCAAAATATAACTATGAAAACGTGGCTGGTTTTATTTATGGATTGTCTTTGTAGGTATTGTAACTGCCCGACTGGGAAACACCTACAATTAGCATTAAGCTTTAAAAGCAACTAGATTGAGCTATATTCCTGTAAATCTGTATTCCATCCTGTAAAAGAATAATAGATTTATGAATAAAGAAAATAGATAATGGTACACACACTAATATCGCACAGTATTGCACTAGTCACTGTAGCTTTAAACTAATAAACTGTAAACTAATTACCTCAGCTTGTCAAGGGTACGACCCTCCTTATAGCTGGGCTGTGTATAGGGGGGAAGATCTTCTATAGGGGAGTTCATTCCCAACTTAAATGTACAATTGTCTACTTAAGTAAGTGAATAACTGTTATAAGGGTGTGAGTTATATAAGTGATTATATGAATTACCCTAGAGTGTACAGTCGCTCAAAATGCGCTGTTACACCGCTCGGCCACGTCAGCTGAGGCCCACCGAAGTGTAAATTAAAGAATAGTTAACATATATATATAAAGATACACGTTATAATCATCCCTATGACTTACATAATCCTGTTCCCAGTGTATCTATCTATCTATCTATATGCTCAGGCCCAATCCCCATTTTGGGGGTAGCCGACTCAAGACAGAGCAAGAACAGGGAAAACACAAATACAACATAAAACAAAAAATAAACACAGATAAAAAACACAAACTCTCACACATCCAGGTCACCCAGGAGAAGACCCAGAGACCAGGGTTACCAAGGTCGCTCCAGCACTCCCCCGGCCCCTGACCACCCGGAGAGGTTCCGATCTCGGCAGGCAGACATGCAGCGGAGCCAAAGCCACAAGCCCCCCCCACCACACTTCCAGGAACACCCTTCATATTAATCGTCTCCCCGGGCCAGGCGCCTGATGGACTATTATCTAGTCCAACTTGCGCCCGACCCCTTACTCCAAATGACCACGTGTTCACTCAACTATTCACAAGCATTCTCCATTCACTCCTGTCCACCACCACTTCCCCTGCCTGATCTATAGTCATTCCTCTATCATCCAAAGCCTTTCTTACACAGTCTCTCCATCTCAATGGGGGTCTTCCTGCCCTTCTATCTCCCCTTGTACCTGACTCACATATTCTCTTTGTAACCCTTTCATCTCCCATTCGTTCAACATGACCATACCAGCTCAGCACCCTTCTGTCCACCAGTGTATAGCAATGCCAAAGAAAGTGTGAAAAAGGTGAGGACCAACTTACACCGTTGCATCGGCAGTTGCCAGCTTAGCATTACGTTTACGAATCAGGCGATCAACCCTGAATGATAGGCGAAGGAAGAAGCCTACAAGGATTAGAATTAGTACTGAGAGAGCCAAGGTAGGGGTTAGTACTGTAGGATAGATAACGTCCGGGCTGATGGACATGGGGAGAGATGAACTAAGTAGATTAGTAAACTCAGAAGAATTCAATGCATTTAATATCTTAATGCTACGTGACTTGATGATTAGGTCTGAAGAGTAGCCTGTGAAAGAAATGTTAATTGGGAAGAACTCAGATCAGAGGTTAGTAATCAGGGCAATGTGCTGACGAGAAGGTAGAGTATGAATGAGTGAACTCCTTATTTCACAGTGATCATGGGGCCTGATACATCCCTTGTGCATGAAATACATTTCTAAAATCTTGACAAATGAGAGACACCTGGGTCTGGTTAGGGAAGTAAAAGAACTGTAAATCTAGCAAGTGCTTATGAAACACAGGGAGCTGAGGAGCCGGGGCGTAAGTACAGTCTTTCATAGCTCCAGTGTCAGTGACAGTGGCTTGAGTCAAGGTAAGTTCGCATGCAGTTTTGTCCGGGGACATAAAGGAAAACACATACACTGGACACACATATAGATGAAGATACGAGGACCTACATAAGTTAAGTGCGTCATTGTCAATCACAGTCACAAGTTGAAGGTCGTCGGAGACGAGCATCATGTCCGCTGTCAGTTACGGTTAGTAATCTTCTGTCTAAGAGAAACGGGAACGGGATAATTCTCCAAGCATTGAACATGTGTGAGGACTTGAATGGGATGTGGACTAAAATTGATGAGTGCGTAAGAAATGTTTCCAGTAGAGGGTAGTAGAACTCGCATTCACCTGCTTCAAATAGCGGCATCAGGGAATACTGGTCTTTCGCTATCTCTATTGCCGTACCGAGATGTTCTACAGGTACTAGGTCACTGGTGACTCGGCTTAGGGCAGCATCAACGAGATTTGCTAGAACCCTCTTCGTACCCAGAAAGAATTCGCTAACATCTTCCTCAGTAGCTTGCAGGATCTCGGACAGGTATATGACTTTATCTGTGGAATGTCCATCAGAAACTAGGTAATTAACTACTTGTGTCAAGTTATGCATTGTCGAAATTACCGAGTTAACTGTCGTGAATACATCCTTCATTGCTATTGAGTCGTAACTCAAGACTCTATTCATGGCTCTTGCTGCCGTCTCCAGTACACTAAGTCTCTTTCCCAGCTTTTCAACATCAGAAGCTTGTGCTGTTCCAAAGAGCTCATGGGAGATTAGGCCAACAAAATTGAAAAGTCCTCTCTTTGTACGCTGTGAGTGAGCGTGTTTGGCTACCTGGGTAGGGTCTTCAGGCAGGGCCAATTGGATCTTCCGTAATTTACGATTTATACGAGCTACACGAGAGCGTTGGAGTATAACTGTAAGTCGTAAGTCACGGGGCATTGTCTGATTAGTCAGTAGGAAGGTGAAAGTAGAGTGTAGTTTGTCTAGGCGACGTTTGAGAATCTCAACATCACGTGAGATGTCAAGAAAGTCCCCGAAATCCTACTGAACTGCTACTACATCTTCCGCAATTAGCACTCTTCCAACTTGGGCTACAAGGGCGCCGGGTTTCAGAAACGAAGGTGTCGTAGAATTAACCACAATTAGTGTTCCAAGTAGAAGAAGGGCTTTCATTAACCAGATCATCTTTCTCGGGAGAAAGGGCAATATTCTACTCGTAGGGATACTAATAGAATACTTCACTCGCCCAGTAGGATGTACGTGGGGAATGGCTTGCTCTGTCAGATACGTGACGTTAACAGAACGATGATTTGTATAGAATACTTCACTCTCTAACTTGAGTGGTCTTTACTTGCGCAATTTATTACAACTAAATTTGTAAGATGTCTTAGAACGCTCTGCTAGCAGAACGAAGCTTCCGCCTATACTCGTTTGTCTGTGCAGAGTCAGTTGTGGTAGGTGCATTTGGCTGCACCGCCGAAGGTGATGGATCAGGTATAATATGGCCATCTACGGAGAGTTCTGGGCTCACCTGTTTTAACCTGTCACCATGAATTACTTCTACCTTGTTGGTGGTAGGGCCTCGAACCTCAAACTTGTTACCGGATGCTGTGTCCATAATGACATAGAGTCCACTATATTTCGGCGAGAGCTTAGACATTCTCGTCGGATCTAGGCACAACACTTTGTCACCTATTTCAAGGACAGTTTGCTGTGCTCGTTTGTGCTGTTTCCTTATAATTTCTGCACGGGATGCCTGTAAATGATCTCGGACTTGATGGTGGATCTTGCTAAAGACCTGGAGTTGTCTCTTAGCATAGTCCTCTAGATTGTAGACTGGTGTGCTAGGCTTGGACAGCAGGTCATATGGCAGAAGCTTGTCCTGTCCATAGACTATGTAGTGTGGCGTCTTACCTGTAGAGGAGTTTACAGAGTCGTTTACACAAGCTGCTACCTGTGGAAGCCAGTCTTCCCACGCTTCCTGGAGTGGGTTTACTACATGCCTTAGGATTTCTAGGAGTGTCCTATTCATGCGTTCTACCAACCCATTTTAGGCTGGGTGGTATGCTGCAATGTAAGATTGCTTGATACCATAGATATCACAGATACCTGCAATCACCTGGTTCTTAAATTCCAACCCGTTGTCCGAGAGGAGCGTCTTAGGGCAGGAGAATGGACAGATGAGATGCGTTACTAGTGCATGAGCAACATCATCTGCTGTTTTAGTTTTAAGCGGGGCTAGGCCTACGAATCTTGAGAAGAAATCAACACATACTAGAAGATATTGTGAATCCTGGTGACTCCGCGGCAACTTCAGCAAATCCACTGATACAGTGTCGAATGGAAGTGAAGGCGTTGGATACTCCAAGATTGGTGCGGGTCCATCACAGGCTCCCTTGTGCTGGGCACAGGAGAGACATCTTGCTATGTGTTGTTCAATATCCTTTCTCATAGTTTTCAAGTAGTACTTTCGTCTGGTAGCTTCAAGTGTTCTGTCCCATCCTGGGTGACCAGCTTGGGGAGCATCATGTTGCTGTTGAAGTACTGCTTCAGTAAGCATGTCTGGAATCACTACACGAGGGCGTGCGTCAAGGTCTGTGGGAATAACTCTAACTAGTAGTCCGTCCAGCAACCGGAATTACGTGTGAGGTACGGGTAGTTCTGGGAGAGTCGTGTTATCCCCTGATTCTAAGGAATAGATTACTTTGGACCACAGCGGATCCTTGCATTGCTCTTCTTTCACTTGGGCTTCTGTTAGCGTCGGTAGCGAAATCACCGGGGCTACTTGCACATTTCTGGATAGTGCATCTGCCACTACGTTTTGCTTCTACCTTTGATATGAATTACACGAGTCGGATCAAACATGGCCAATACCGTCTCGTAGCCACCGCCGCTAAGTCTTCGCAGGTGAGGTTCTTACCACCCTCGGAATATCTTTGTCCGACTCGCCTCATTGTCTGGTGTAGAGGTCGATTTTTTGTTAACCCAAGGATGATGTCTCCTGAAATTTTTCACATGGGGGGCCCCCAAGCTACTGCAAGGGTTTCCATTCCGTCGTTTTGGATACCTAGTCTCAGAATCATTCAACACCCGACCCTTGCATAGTTCCAATGACGTTGCATCTTGCTTCGTCTCATCCTGTTTGCATTAGCAACAGCTCCTAGCCCTTTGAGTGAGGTCGTCGGTGCAGAGTGTGAATGGTCTATCATGGTCAGGGAACCAAACTCAGGACAGCGCGTTTTGCGTGAGTGCTTCTCGTTTGAGTTTTGTGAATGTTACCTCTTGCTCTTGACTCCATATGAATGGTGGCGTCCTTCTTCCGGAGAAGTTGTGTCAGATGGCTCTCGGGCTAGACTCGCAATAGTTCTTCACGAAAGACCGGTAGTATGCCAGAAAGCCCGAATAAAGCTTCTGCACCATTCTCTAACCGACTCTTCTGGGCGTGTGAAAATTTTGTACCTGCGACGATCCTTGTCGTATCATAGGTGTGAATTCCTGCTGCGTCCACGAACCTGATAACCTACGGAATTTGATTTTCCCCTTTAGGCAAACCAGTCACACTTGCTGATCGGATTACTCGTAAAACCTGCCGTTTGAACGTCTTATCCAAGACTTATTGGAGTTTGCTGATGAACTGGATTGAGCTGACGTCCCTTGCTACACGATTATGATGTCGTCCAGGTAGGCGAAAGATCTAGCGAGTCACCCAATAGGCACCGAAAAAATATTGTTTACTAACCTTTGGAATGAAGGTTTCAATTTCTTAGTCCCGAACGGCATGCTTAACCATTTCGTAGTGTCCACTGGGGGTAGAGAATGCAGTGGACTTCTGTTGATTTCTCATCACCTTCACACTTGCTAGTACCACCTGAGGAGGTCCTACACGTACTGAATACTGGTGTTTCCCTTTTCCTATGCCTTGTATTAGCTCGGGGACAGTAGCAGGCATGGGGAACCTGTCAGGTAGAGTTGGCTTGATTGACTTTGTGATAATCCAATCAACCCGACGCCATCCTCCATCCTTCTTAGGTACCAAGGAAAAGAGGTGAATCGTCCATGACGAGAATGAATGGCGTATAACCTTTTGGCTCCAGCATTTCATCTACCCTCCCTTTTACCTACTTCCCTGTGACAGTGTGGCACACCTGTATGCCGCTGTGTAAATGGGATTGGTGCCTGGTATTGAGGTTATGGTATGCTTTGTTAGATCCGGTTATACCTACCGATTCTCCTTGGGATGTGCAACGACATCTCTGAAAGACTGTAGCAACTTCAGAATGGATTCTGTCTCTTCTGGATAGTCTGTCTTCTTTAGGTTTTGCCTGCGAGGATCGTCTTCTTTCATCTTTGAAGGTGACGATGCTGTTCCTTGCTGCAATGGGTAAGTTATCTGCTCAACAGGTGGCGTTGTGTGTGTGTAAGTGTGAGAGTTCGAGTGTAGGGGGTGAGACAGTGAAGCACGGGAACGAGATGGCTTCAGAGATGGGGTCGTTTCAGGCCATGAGTGAGCACCGTGCCTCATGTGAAGGCAAGATGGCAGGTGCTCGTTGTACTCTACGTGCTTCACATGTCTCACTCCCTAGACTGGAACATGACCTCACGGGCTTCACTGTTCATTGTAAAGCGGTGAATGTTAAGGCTCTCAGCCTATGCCCGAGAGGAAGTAAGTTGGAATATAGAAAAAAAAAAAAAAAAAAAAAAAAAAGGGTCCTAATATTGACAAAGAAATGAGGTGAAAGGTCATAAAATCCCCATGCTAATGGAACCAATGTCCTAAAATCTCAATACTAGTGGGGCTAAACATTAGGGAGAAGGGGGTCCAGAAATACGGTCTGCCTCCTCTTAATTGTGGTATTTATCACTGAGGTGATTATGTATCTCATTAGTGTCAGAATG
The DNA here is from genome assembly GCA_032716605.1 of Paralithodes platypus. Lineage (NCBI taxonomy): Eukaryota > Metazoa > Arthropoda > Malacostraca > Decapoda > Lithodidae > Paralithodes > Paralithodes platypus. Next base: position 37,053,120 of record CM064548.1, on the reverse strand, counting down.
CAGTAAAGTTTTAGTGAGGTTAAAGTTGAGTATTGGAGTAATGTAATGAATGGCACACACACACACGCACACATATACACACCCACACATACACACAAAGGACTCTGCATGGAATAAAGTGAGAAGGAGACACACTGAGGAAAAATGGAATGAGTATAAGAATGCTAGAAACTACTATGTCAAGACTATAAGAGAGGAGAAAAAGAATTTTGAAAAAGATATAGTAAACAAAAATTTAATAAAGAACCCAAACTGTTCTATAGTTTTATCAACGGCAAAACAAAAATAAAGGACAAAATAACAAAGCTTAGGGTAGAGGGTCAATTATATGAAGACACAGTGGGTATGTGTGAAATTATGAATGATACATTAACATCCGTGTTTGTGAAGGAGGATGACTATGTAGAACCTGTGGTGGAATTGAACGAGATACAGGGACTAGAGTCGATAGAACTCAACCAGGATGAACTAAAATCATTGTTGGAAGAATTGGACGTGAGAAAATCTATGGGCCCAGATAACATTGCTGGATGGGTATTAAGAGAATGTTCTGAACAACTAGTGAGACCTATTTTTAATAATGTTCAACACTCATTGAACAAGGGGGAATTTTCCTTAGAATGGAAACAAGCAAATATAACTCCAATATATAAAAGTGGAAATAAAGAAGACCCGCTAAATTATCGACCGGTATCCTTAACGAGCATTATATGCAAGCTTTGTTAAAAGATTATTAGAAAAAGATGGGTGGGTATGTTGGAGGAGAGGGAAATAATTTCAAGCAAGCAGTTCGGGTTCAGAAAAGGTCATTCGTGTACCACAAATTTGTTGAGTTACTATGATAGGGTAATTGACATTGTACAAGGGAGGGAGGGGTGGGTAGATTGTATTTACTTAGATTTCAAGAAGGCATTTGATTAGGTGCCTCATAAGAGATTGTTGTGGAAGCTCAGGACTGTGGGGCGGGTTGAGGGAGTATTATTAAAGTGAATGGAAAACTATTTAATTGGGAGCGAAATGCGAACAGTAATAAAAGGAAAGTTCTCCTCGTGGAAAAGGGTAAAAAACGGAGTGCCTCAAGGATCGGTGTTGGCCCCAATTATGTTTTTGGTGTTCATCAACGACCTTCAAATGGGAATAGGCTCATATATATCTATGTTTGCTGATGATGCAAAATTAATGAAGCATATTACAAGTAGGACTAGTTGTGAAGAATTACAAAGAGACCTAGATAAATTATAAATTATGAGTGGAGTCAAACTTGGAAAATGGAATTCAACACGAGTAAGTGTCAGGTTCTTGAGATGGGAAAAAGTAAATATAGACCTTCTTGGGAATATAAAATAGGAGATGAAATAAATAGTAAAGCTGGGAAAGCAAAAGACCTAGGGGTAGTTATGGCAGACAGCTTGTCACCTGAACAGCATATAAATAAAATAACTGGTGAAACTTATGCAGTGTTGACTAACATGAGAATAGCTCTGAATTATTTAGATGAAGAGATGTTAGCAAAAATAATAGGGACAATAATACGACCAAGACTGGAGTATGCAGCAGTGGTGTGGTCTCCACACCTTATAAAACATAATAAAAAACTGGAAAGAGTTCAGAGAGTTGCCACTAAGATGATAGCTAGCCTTAGAGACCTGCCATATGAGGAGAGATTGGAGAGGCTAAAGCTGCCAACGCTGAGGGAGAGGAGAGAGAGAGGTGACATGATCATGATGTTTAAGTGTGTGAAAGGTTTTGAGAAGATCGACAAGGGAGATTTTGTGATGAGGGACGAGGGAAGAACCAGGGGTCATGAATGTAAGTTGAAGAAAGTTGTATGTAAGCCTGATGTAAGAAAGTTCAGCTTACCGTATAGAAGCATTGATTGTTGGAATAAGTTGGATGGGGAGGTGGTGGGAGCAAGAAATATCCAAACTTTTAAAGAAAAATTGGATAAATGTAGAGAGAGAGACAGGACAACACGAGCTTTGGCTCAAATCCTGTATACTACAAATAGGTGAGTACAATTAGGTGAGTATACACACTACAAAAAAATAAAAATAAAACAAAATAGAAGGTCCCACCCCTTTCCCATTCTTAAGTAAGCCATTTTAGATTTACAGAAGAGTGACCATTACTTGCATTACTGCATGTCCACAAACATTTCAGTAATGTAAGCATGTTTCCTTCTATTTTTTTTTATTTTTTTTATTTTTTTTTTATTAAGGTGACAGTTACAAAGGGGTGTACAATCTATCTTATTCTAGTTACATTGTAGTTTATCTTATTGTACCAGTACCGCCCTACAATCAACCTAGTTGTTCCCCAATTCGTCCCTCCGCCACGACCATTTCAAAGTCCAAGTCTCTCACTCTTGTCCTCTGTAGCGGGGAGGACCTTGTACCCCTGAGACACAGGAGTGCAGACCTGAGAAGAGAGAAAGAGAGCCGGCATCTCATCCAAGTTATGACTTGGCTTCTATGCTGGCGCTTTTTCTCCGATATTTGTTCAGCTAATCTGGCATAGAAGACACTTGCAGAAGGTCCCATATCTCCGGACGATGAGAAGACCAGAGGAGTAAAGCTTTCTTGATCCCTGTTCAAAACTCTTTCTTCATAAGCGCGTTTTTTCTCACTTTCGTTTCTCAAGTATGCCGCCTTGTGTCCTCGCTCACGATATGTTTGTGCTCTTGGGTTGAAGATTCTGATGTCGAAAAAAGCCCGTTGTCCCCTCGTCCAAAAACCTCGAGCAATTATGTCCACTCTTGCTTCATTTGAAGTATTTACAGTATTGTGGGCCAAGCGCTGTCCGTCCGTAGGCAGAAGTTCCGGTTCGATTCTGACATCATGGCACACCTCGTACAGCATTTGTGCAGTGATGTCTCGTACTTCATCATGCCGGATACAGATGAATCCTCCTTTCTTACAGGTCATACAGTGGTCTGGGTTGTTTATTTCACCGCATGCACATTTCAGCGGCAGGTTCGAAACTGGCCATCCATACCTCAAGGCTACGTCATCATTGAATTCTTGTTTATTTAAGCTGAAGCCTTTCTCCTTTATTGGTAATGATGTGAGCCAATTTGAAGCCCCCGTGTCTTGTGCCATCTCAACTCTCATTTTCAGTTCTTCCCTACATCTGGTCTTAATTTGTTCTAGGCTATGTTTCTGTCTCTCTTCTCTGCTCTTTGTAATTTCCTGTCTTGCATTTCGTTGTTCCTCTTCGTCCACCTCATCATTTTCATTTTTCTCCCGTATTTTTTCTGTCAGAGACGTAGTAAGTTTAAGGGAATTTTGGTACTCATGAGGTGCCGCCTCTGCTGGGTTTATGATCCCCATACCTCCGAACCTTGGCGAAAGAGCTAATAGATCTCTTAGCTCTTGCGTGACGCCTTCCATCTCTGTTATAGCCGGTATGAATGCTCCTCTGATTGCTTCTTCCAGCGGTTGGAGCATCTGTCTAATGTCAGGCACTGTTCTCATAAGAAAGGTCCATCTGTACTTAACACCATATGTGAAGGCAGTATATGCAGCATGTGGTTCAGACTTCGCAATGTCTGCCAGGGTTTTCACTTCCGTTACCCACTCTGCTACCTTTTTTCGCACATAGTCTCTCTTGCATTCTTCTGTGCCTAATACTGCTCCCAAATGGCGTTGACCCTCCTTTGTAATCTTCACTCCTGTCCCATCAAAAGTCCGTACCGCTTCTTCATACTTGTTTTCTTTCACTATTAGTACAGATTTACTAGCATTCGGATGGTACCCAATGACTTCGCCCACCGATTGTAATCTCCGCCACCATTCTTTGAGATCCCCTATTTTTCCTGCACCTGTGAGGTCATCTGCATACGCCACTTGTTTCACTCGGGTTACCTCATATTTTATTTTCTGCTGCAGAATAGATAGTGCCAGTGCGTACATTGCCATTGCCACTGGATCTCCTTTTGTTGTTCCTTAATTTGATTTGAGAATTTTCATTTCTTCCTTCTTTGTGCTTCCAACTATATACAGGTTAGCTGGCTCCTTATAAGTATTTTCTATGTACTTTGCGATGCTTGGGCATTTAATCTTGATGTTGTGAATAGCTGCCTCCCTATTAATGGTGTTAAAGGAATTTGTTGCATCCACTAGCAGTACCGCTTCACAATCTTCCTCATCATACACCTTCCCCATTGCATGTATTGCTGCTTCTCCTCCGGCTTGCTGTCCTGCACATACTTGTAAGTTGCCCACTGCTCTTTGTACATCTTTTCCAAATACGGACATGATTGCTTTTCCTATAATCCTTCTAAGAATTTCCCCAACGCCTACTGGTCTAACTCCTGGATTCTTATTTAAAGGTATCAGGCGACATGCTGTCAGAGCTTCTATGTTCACGCATGGTGATGATGCAAGTTTCTTTGCCAGCATTGCTATTGCTTCACAAAGGTCACCCGCGGCTGAACCAAACTTGTTTTGACTTAGGATGATCCTCCAAGTCTTAGCATCTACACCTGATGGACTTGCTCCTCCCTGTGTTTTCAGCGCCTTTCTCCATACGAGGTGTCCAGTTATATTCTCATATATCACCGGGTCTGGAGGAACATATTCCCCGTCTAGTTTGGCCTCATCACTTGCTGGTTTTGCTTCTGGGTGTTTCTCCTTTAGCTGGTCCAAGATGCGTCGATTCACTTTGTGCATCCCACTTGAGGCTTCCCCAGTGACCATTCTGACTGCCTGTGCCACTTTACCAATCCTCATGCTATTTCCCACTGATCGTGCCATATCATCTGCCTTCCTCTTTCTTCGTTGTTTTGTTTTCAGTCTTTGCTGGATTGCTCGTACTTGGCTAAGAATGTTGTCTAACTCCCCATTTTTCCACCACTCCATTCTCTGTTTCAGTGCTTTAATGTTCTCATTCAGTTTTCCCTTTGGTCTTTTTCTTTGAAGGAACAACTGAGGAATGACAGAAGCTATCTTGATTGCCCCGTGCGCCAAAGGGGCATCCTGAACATACTTTAGGATCATACGTCTGATTTCCCCCACCATGTCTTTTGCGGCTTCACAAATCGGTAGTTCAAACTTATTATGTTGCCATTGTATCACTTCTGTATAAATTTCATTCACTAATGTTGTGAGTCCGTCACCAGAATGTCCCATCCATTCTCCACCATTTATGTTTACGTTACGAGGTCGTTCGTTCTGTTCACGATTTTCGATTATTTCTCTCTCATTATCTTCGTTTAGGCCTACACCATTTTCATTATTTTGTTCCACACTTCTGTTGTCTTGCGAATTATTGATTCCTGCATTTTCTTCTGCGGGCTGCAGTTGTTGATTGTTATTTTCTGCATTTTCTCTAACAGGGTTTGCTTGTACATCTCCATTAACTACATTGTCTGTTTCACGGTTCATTTGTACTGCATCTCTCACTGCGTTTTGTCTGTCATCAGGATTATTCCTCGACTGGGACCGAGTTAATATAATCTTGTCTTATTATCTTAATTTCCTACCTATTTCCTAATACTGAGTCTATCTATCATTACTTCCTAAGGGACGAGCCTCTGCCCGATAAAGGTGAAAATGTAAACATCCTATGAGTAGCGTTAGAGATAGAAAGAGTAAGAGAAGTTATTTAACTCACCTAGTATAATGCAAGGTTACAGAAGATCGGGCTATATTACAAGACAGTGAGTGCAAAAGAAAATAGAAATATAAAGTAAAATAAAAGTAGTGTTTAAAAATACGAACAAAGAATAAACAAGGAAAAAAAAAAAACATTAAAATAATAAACACAAAGTAAATTTAAAATATAATACAAAACGATTATTGTAGTGAGAAAGGAAATACACTAATTAAGAGAGTAAAATTATTAAAAAGACAAGTGTCAAAATAGTGCTAAGGATTAAAGAAGGATGTTAGAAATCTACCATTAGTTTGAGAAAAAGGTCATGGTTATCAGTATGCACACAATATATCAGCGAATTATACCTTATTTTAAATAGTATACCCGGTACTTAGTTACTAGTTCGTTAGAGATAACTCTCACATGAAATATACCACTTCAAGTCTGATTTCCTGACTCGGCCATAAATCATATATAACCCTACCTAATATAAGCCTGTTTTCCTCACACACATGTATATTAAAGGTCTCAATAGTCCACCTTCAGCCATAAAACATACACAAAACACGCGCACATATCAGTATTAACCACACGCACACACCTATAAAACACACATACAAAACACAAACCAGAAGGCCAATATATCGCCATCCCAAGAAAAACACAGACACACACACACACTCATACACACACACACACACACACACACATAAACCAGATAAAAGACCCATATATCCACAGCCCTAGAAACAGGATAGCTTTTTTTGTCTCTCCCAAGGGTATTTTGAGAGGAAAGGTATTGTCCGGTTATAGAATGGTCTCTTTTCACTCAGTAAATATCCTTCCATTTTCTTTTCCTACTGTATTGTAAACCCTCTCTTATTAGTATTATATGTTTAAGTTTAGCTTAATAGTCAGTCTAGTTCAGTCAGTGACAGAAGAAGGTTGTGTTAATCTGAGCTCCTGCCCGGACCACTTACCAGTGACCTTTAGTGACCATTACACCTACTGTGTTTGGGGGCAGTGCACTCGTGTTATATAAAAGTGTTATAGCTCAGTTTTTAGCTGTTAGTTTACTTGTTTTTGTTTTTCTGTACTTAGTTTCTTGCTCCTCGCTAAGCTTATTGGGATCATGGCAGGTATGGAGTGCGAGTCTCTAACTGATCTGCATCATCTTATTCTCCAGGTAAGAGAGGAGATGGTTGTGGTGAAGGAAGAGGTCTTGGCTCTAAGGGAGGTTAATGTTAAAATTCCGAGGGAAGTGGATTTGATTAAAGACGAAAATCTAGCTTTCAAGCTTAGCCAAGAGGAAATAAAGTCAAGTAAGGGGAAAAGGGAGGAAGTTGATGACAATTTTTATTCATGGCAGGTTGTTAAAAATACGGGTGGGAAAGTCACACTCAAGAAGCAGGATAGTAGAATAGGTAAGAGTGTGACAAATACATTCTCTCCTTTGCGAGACGAATGTGAGGGAAAAGATAGTCAGGATAAGGGAGGGATAACCGAAGTGCCTGCCGCCGACTCAGCTCCAACCTCTGACGCTGTGCTACCTACCACCACCACTACCCCCACCACCACCAAGGGAGCTTCTGCCACCACCAGGGGTTCTCCAACTGCAGCTGCTGGATCCTCCCGAGGGAAAGGTAAGTCTGTGTCCCGAGAAGGTAAGTCTGTGTCGATTGTGGGCGACTCCATGGTAAGACATTTAGTTAGGGCTACCCGCACTAAACTTAGGAAGGTTGTGTGTCTGCCTGGCCATGGAGTTGGGAGGGTTTTAGAGAAGATGGACCACATCTTGGAAGATAGTGGAGATAACCCCATTATCTGTCTCAGTGCCGGGAGTAACGATGTTGGTAAGGGTAGAAGTGAGGAACTGCTGCAGCAGTATCGGGATGTGTTAGATAAAGTTAGGATGAAGGGAGGGATCCCTGTAGTACATTGTATCCTACCCAGAAGAGGAGTTCCCAAGGAATGGACATCCAGGGCGATTGGTGTCAATTGCCGTTTGGAGAAATATTGCAAAGAAAAAGCAATACCATTCATTGATAACTGGGATAGTTTCTATGGGAGAGATGGGATGTACGCAAGGGATGGGGTTCATCTTTCACGGTTAGGGGTTTCTACATTAGCTAGTTCTTTAGATAGGGTGGTTGTGGGGTTTTGAACAGAAATATTGAGAGTGTAAATGAGAGGTTAAATGGAACAATTTTAGCGTCAGGCGAAAGCGATAAGGATATTCTGTCTCATGCTAAAAATGATGACTATAATGCAAATGATAGTAGTGATGGTGCAACGGAAGATGGAAATGTCGTTAGAAATAAAGGTAAATTAGGTATAAAGAAAAGAAGTAAATTGAGAGTATATTACACAAACTGTAGGAGTCTATGTAACAAAATGAACGAACTTAGAGCCCTTGTTAGCAAAGAAAATTTAGACATAATAGCGCTAACTGAAACGTGGATTAATACAGAAACCAGGCATTTTTTAGCAGAATTTGATATACCAGGATATAGTTTGTTTAAATATGACCGAACAAGTAAGAGGGGTGGCGGTATAGCAGTGTTTGTCAGGGGTACATTAAAAAGCTGTATTAAATCAGGTATTACACTAAATAACGATAATGAAAGTGTTTGGGTAGAGGTTAACGAAGGTAGTGAGACCATAGTTATTGGAGTTATGTATAGACCGCCAAATATGAGTAGAAATGACGGAACGTCATTATGGGAGGAAATTAAAATGGCATCAAGGTTTAGCAATGTGTGCATCATGGGGGATTTTAATTTTCCGAATATAGATTGGCAGCATCAAATAGGAGACTCTGATTCTGAGGAGTTTATAGAGGTAGTACAAGATAGTTTTTTATTTCAATTCATAGATACGCCGACTAGAGGTAATAATATTCTCGATTTAGTTTTCAGTAACAATGAACATATGGTAAATAATGTAGAGATAGGGGACCACCTAGGAAATAGTGACCACAATTCTGTGTATTTTAATATACAATGGAAAGGTAATACCAGAGAGAATACAACATTAATACCTGACTTTAGAAAAGCCAATTATGATTGGTTAAGAAGAGCCCTATTAGCCGACCCTATGGTCAAAAAATTAAGTCGATCCAGGTGTCCAAATGAGTGTACCCCTTCTCAGGCACCTGTCATCTTAAGTCAGGAAGAGACGTCAACCTTGGTAGATACATACGATAATTTTATCAAGTCAGTATTCAATGCACAAAATAAATACATCCCCAAAAGAAAATTTAGATCAACACAGAACCAACCCAAATGAATGAATAATAGACTATTAGATCTTCTAGGACAAAAGAGAGGAATATATAGAAAAATTAGGAAAGGCGAAATTCACCTACTTGCTTACTATCAGAATCTATCAAGACAGGTAAAAAAGGATATTAGGAAAGAAAAAAGAAATTATGAAATCAAGGTTGCCAATGACTCAAAAAATAATCCTAAAGCTTTTTACCAACTATATAAATCCAAGGTTAGAGATGTAATTGGTCCCCTTAAAACTTCGATAGGAGAAATGACAGAAAATGATTTAGAAATGTGCAGTACATTAAATAGTCAATTTCTTTCCGTTTTCACTAATGAAAATTTGGCACAGTTTCCAGAAGTCCGTAAGGTATATAGCGATAGTATAGAAAATAGGTTAAGTACGGTTACTATAAGTAGAAATGATGTGCTTAAGGAAATTGACAGACTGAAACCTCATAAATCGCCTGGTCCTGATGAGGTATATGCTAGAGTATTAAAAGAATGTAGGGATGAGTTAAGTTACCCATTAACATTTTTATTTAACAAGTCATTGGAGACAGGTATAGTTCCAGAAGCTTGGAAGCTTGCAAACGTAGTTCCGATCTTCAAAAAAGGTGACAAATCAATTGCATCCAATTACCGTCCCATTAGTCTTACATCAATCATAGGAAAGCTACTAGAGTCAATTATTGCTAGTAAAATTAGAAACCACTTAGATACATTTAATTTAATAAATTCTTCTCAGCATGGATTCACTCAGGGACGTTCTTGCCTTACTAATTTGCTTAGTTTTTTCTCAGAGGTATATGAAGCAGTAGATAATGACAAGTCATATGATATAATATATTTAGATTTCAGTAAAGACAGAGTCCCCCATGAGAGCTTGATGAGAAAGGTTGAGGCGCATGGAATAGGTGGGGCGTTGTTGGGATGGATTAGGTCATGGCTAATTGGTAGGAAGCAGAGAGTCAGCATAAATGGTACGAAGTCAGAATGGGGAGCAGTCAAAAGTGGTGTCCCCCAGGGATCTGTATTAGGTCCTCTGTTGTTTGTTATATACATAAATGACCTTGATTTAGGTATAACTAGTAGGATAAGTAAATTTGCAGACGATACCAAAATGGGGAGAACAATTGATTCAGATAGAGATATAGAGTGCCTCCAAAGGGATCTAGATACCTTACACGAATGGTCAGTAAATTGGCAGATGAAGTTTAACATTGACAAATGCAAGGTATTAAAGATAGGGAAGATGCATACAAATGTTAAATATAAACTAGCTAATGTGGAATTAGAAAACTCGAATTGTGAGAAAGATCTAGGTGTGTTTGTTAGCAATGATTTGAAGCCTAGACAACAGTGTATAAGCGTTCGAAACAAGGCAAACAGGATTCTCGGGTTCATCTCTAGGAGTGTGAGTAACAGAACTGCTGATGTTATCTTAAACCTTTACTTGTCATTAGTGAGACCCCATATGGATTATGCTGTTCAATTTTGGTGTCCTTATTACAGAATGGACATAGATTCATTGGAGAGAGTACAACGTAGAATGACAAAAATGATCCATAATATTAGAAATCTTCCGTATAAAGAAAGGTTGAAGAAATTAGGCTTACATTCGTTAGAGAGACGCAGAGTTAGAGGAGATATGATAGAGGTGTTCAAGTGGGTTAGTGGGATTAACAAAGGGGACATGACAAATGTACTAAAGCTCAGTGATAGCGAAAGAACTCGTACCAATGGTTTCAAATTAGATAAATTTCGTTTCAGAAAAGATATAGGCAAATATTGGTTTGGTAACAGAGTTGTAGATGGGTGGAATGGACTACCAGGTGCTATAGTGGGATTAAAAACGATAGGGAGCTTTAAGATAAAATTGGATAAGCATATGGACGAGAAGGGTTGGGTGTGAAGGGGGATCAGCAGGGTTGGGCCAATCAGCGCTCTGCAGACCCCCGTAATCCTGCGTTAATCTCTAACCGTTTTGGTAAGATGATCCTCAGGGTATTAGAGTGTTGAGCCTATAATTGGGCTTTGTAATTGGGGTTGTGTGGGACAGGGATCTGCCTTGCTTAGGCCAATCGGCTTTCTGCAGACTCCCATTTTCTTATGTTCTTATGTTCTTAATGCTGTTCTCTTAATACATAGTTTTTGTTTTATTATGTTTAGCTCTTCTCGGTTCATATTCATACGAACCTTACTGATTGATATTTCGCATCCATATGTAATTATTTGTTTGATTTCTTATGTAAACTTTCATTTATTTTAGATTCACTGAAGATGGAGACTGTTTTCTCCGAAACGTTTGGTAACCAATAAAGATAAGATGTTCGCTACTATGCTGGTTCTCCTTTATATATATATATATATATATATATATATATATATATATATATATATATATATATATACTAGCAGGGGTACCCGGCGTTGCCCGGGTTTAAATTCTACTACCATAATCACCATCATCAATCACTACTACCACAATCATCACAATAATACTACTACCATAATCACCGGCCTCGACCTACCTGTGCCTCATTAAACGGCGACCTCGATTTCGGCCGCTAAATTACTTCCGATTTTGGATCTGACCTCATCCGTACCCCCATTATGGGGTGCTGCGAACAACGTTCGTTCCATACACATTTTCGATCGGAGGCCTCCTTCTGCCCCAAACAGCCCATTTTCCTATTTCGCGCCCATTTTTTCCGTCCCTTTCACCCTGGGGAGTTTTATTTTTCACTAAAACCTGCCTAGGGACCCCTTTACTATGCATACCAAGTATGAACGCTCTAGCTTAAAAACTGCGGCCGCCTATAAAGAACAGACAGACAGACAGACAGACAATCAAAAATATTATATAGATATATATATATATATATATATATATATATACAGTATATATATACTGTATATATATATAATTATATATATATATATATATATATATATATATATATATATATATATATATATATATATATATACACTATATAATTGTATGTATCTGCGTATGTTTTTTATGTTCGATAATCTCATATTACCACGCTATAATTTATCTTGCTTCACTATGCTTTACTTTCACTATCCTTCACTTTAACTCTCCTTCTCTTTCACTTTAGCATCGCCAACAGCTTCGCATCGCCACTGAGAAAACTCGATCCTAATTTGAGTATTTCATATCCCAATTCCCTTCATTCATTGCATGAACAGTAGTTAAGTGCTTGTTTAACCTCCACATAGTTCTGTAGTTGCCGTGCATGTTATTTTATTGCTTTTCTGACTGATAAACATTGTTGTTTACATTTGTTATCCTAGCTTGTAGCAGACGACGCACGCGCACCTCTAATCGACCTAGCTTTGTATTTTCTTATTAACTCTAGTAGGTATCGTATTCAGTATCCTACTGTAGCTATATATATCTGTAATTTTAGTTGTTGCTTGCATGATCTTGTAGTAACCTTTGACTGATAACTTTGTTTATCTAAATATAATCCTGCTTGACTAGCCTACAGAGACACCAGCGCCATCTGTTGATACAGTATATTAACCCCTTGTGTGCAGTTACACTTTATTTTTATATAATCTCTATTTGGTGAATTGTATATTTAGTCACATATTCTATTATATATATATATATATTTGTTTTGCTTTTTTAGGTAGGTTATCACCCCTGGTAGCCTACTTCTGCATATTTCATACTTTTTTGTTTATGGTTATTTTTGTTTTCGGTTAGTCTAGGCTATCATCCCTGGTGGCCTATTTCTGCGTACGGTACTTCAATTTTTAAATTTTCAGTTAGGCTATCACCGCTGGTGGCCTATTTCTGCTTACCGTTATTTCATAATTTTTGTTTTCGGTTAGGATAGGCTATAACCCCTGGTGGCCTATTTCTGTTTAAATAAACATAAACAAAAATTCGGTTCAGCTATCACTGCGTATTCAAATTTAATTTAGTTTTGTTTTAATTTTCGGTTAGGCTATCACCGCTGATAACCTATTTGTGTGTATTTCAAAAAAATTGTTTTCGGTTAGGTCTATTTAAGTAAGTGAAGCGACCTGAAGGGAGTGAAGTGTTTTTAAAGTGAGTTTAGTGTTTTTAAAGTGAGTTAAGTGTTTTTAAGTGAGTGAAGTGATCTGAAGAAATTTATCGACACCATGCCTCGTGCCTGTACGAACTGCGCCGGTAGGTTTGGTGCTTCCATGTTTGCTCCTGTCGATCCACAAGTCTGCCGACTCTGCCAGCAACGAGAGGATTTGACAACAAAATTGGATGAAGCCCACAACAAGATCAACGCCCTCACCAGGAAGCTGGAATCACTCCAAGAGTTTGTAACACTCAATGTTGGAGTATCACTAACTCCAATTGTTTCAACTCCAGCATCCACCACCGCCCCAACGTCATCTGCCAACAATCCAACACCTGCAGTAGACACTGCAGCAGATGCTTCTGACGAACCTGAGCCGACATCAAACCAGGACAGCCGCCCTGTTCACCTTAGTCTCTCCCCCACTCCTCGTGCAAGAAGCCTGCTAGCACGAACAGTACCAACCCCTCGCCCCCGTTCTAACCACTCCTCTCCCCGACCTGTACGTAGAGTCCCGCCACCACAGGTTTCAGGATTTACACCAGTGAGGAACGGTGCACGGCCAACGCAGAAAAGGTCTCATCTACCAGTCACAATGTCAAACAGATTTGAGATATTGGTAGAGATGGAAGACGAACCAGAGGAGACCAGGCTTGTTGGGGATTCCATCCTACGAGGACAGGTCGAAGAGTTCTGCGACAGAGTCCCAAATCAACGAAAAAGATTTTGCATCCAAGGAGCTGGACTGGACGACATTGTGGAAGCCTTCGAAGATACCACAAAGGATGCAAATGAAAATACCCTTTTTGTCATCCATGCTGGTTCAAATGACGTCATGCGCACCAGATCCGAAGAGTTGATGGAGAAATATCGCAAGATGATCCAGCACTACAAAAACAAGTCAAGGAATATCATCATCTCAGGCATTCTCCCCAAGATCGACGCACCTGACAAATTCTACGACAAGGCCTTCAGCACAAATAGCCGACTAAAATATTTGTATCTGAGGGAAGAAGTTGAATTCATCAACCTCTGGGACAACTTCTACAACCAGCCTACTCTGTTCCGCAAGGATGGCACTCATCTAAACCCTGTGGGTTCAGCACGCATGGGTCGTCTCCTACACGAAGCAGTCCGCAGCCATGGATCAAAAAACGCCATCCTAGAAGAAGCAGCAGTGACATAAATCATCCAACGCCAAGAAAAAAACAGAGGCAACCTAGGACCACCAGCGATAAGGACCGAAGACAGCGAGGACCGAGGACAGCCATGAACATAAATGTAGATCCGACAAGAACCAAAAATATTATTAAAGAGCGTTCCGGGAGTTCTAAAATAACAAATTTAAAGGTTTTCTATGCAAACGCTCGTAGCATACGCAATAAATTTTCAGATTTAGAGGAGCTAGTGTTTACAGAAAATTATGATGTGATTGGCATAACAGAATCTTGGCTCAATACAGAAGATAGAGACTTTTTAGCAGAGTATTCACTTCCCGGTTATGTAATGTTTGAGAAAAGCCGAATAAATCGAAATGGAGGTGGCGTTTTACTTTATATCAAAGAAAGTCTTAACCCTACCCTCTTGTCAAAACCTCAAATTGTGAACGTCGACGCATCTTTTGTGCTAATAAAGAATAATAAAGGTACAAAAATAATACTTGCATTAATATACAGACCTCCAGCTCAATCAGTGCAAACTGACCGAGAAATTTACGAACAAATTGCAGATGTAAGTAACTCACAAGATACCGTAATTTTTGGCGACTTTAATTTACCTGTGACCAAGTGGGGCGATACTCTTACTTCACACTCCGGACATGACTTGTATACGAACTTGCAAGAGAGTTCGCTTTATCAATTTGTTCGAACGCCAACCCGTGGTAATAACGTTCTTGACATTGTACTTGCAACAAAAGAAGAATTAATAGAGAATTTGAATGTTGGTGATGAATTCAGTAACAGCGACCATCGTACGATAACTTTCACTTTAAACTTTACTAGTAACGAACCAAATAGTAGCATCGAAAAAGTCCCTAATTTCAAGAAAGCAAACTTCCATAAACTTAGAGCTATGTTTAAAGAAACTGACTGGAGCTTTTTAATTCACAATAACGACATAAATACATCTTGGAAGTTATTCGAAGCCACTTACCTAAAAGCAGTGCAAGACTGCATACCATCGAAAATACGGCGTCCAGGCCATAATAATAAGCCCAAATGGTGGAATAAAGATATTTCAAACTGCCTGCTTGCTAAAAAATTTGCTAATGATAGATTAAAATCCTCTCAAAATGACGAAGAACGGCTGAAATTTGTAGAGCTACGACGCAAAGCCAAAAAGTTAATTAAGCAAAGTAAAAAGACCTTAGAGTTACATATTGCGAATCAAAGTAAAACAAACCCGAAAGAATTCTATAGTTATATCAGAAAGAAAAAAGTAGTTACTTCAACTGTTGGACCGTTAGTCGATGAAAATGGAGAATACACCAAAGACGAAGTACAAATGAGTAATGCCCTCAATACCTTCTTTGCAGCAGTTTTTACAACAAAAGACCTCAGTGATATCCCTACACCATCGCCGATTCAGATTGATAATTCAGATGTTCTAAGCAAAATCACCGTTACAGAGAGAGAAGTATTGAATTGTTTAGATAAACTCAAGGTAAATAAAACGCCTGGACCTGATACAATCTCGCCTAGAGTTCTAAAGGAAGCTAAGGATGAGCTCTCCAAACCACTGACATTACTATTCAATAAATCCTTGCAGTCTGGAACTATCCCCGATCAGTGGAAGCTAGCCAACGTAACACCGATATTAAAAAAAGGCAGCAAATCCCTACCCAGTAACTATCGTCCAATTAGCTTAACCTCAGTTGTATGTAAAATGCTAGAAACGGTCATAAGAGACAGACTCGTAAATCACTTAGAGGAAAATAACATACTTAAAGATACTCAACACGGCTTTCGTAAAAAACGTTCCTGTTTAACAAACCTCTTAGACTTCTTCCACGATATCCTCAACCTCTACGATGAGAGTAAAGCTGTAGATATTATATACCTTGATTTTCAAAGGCCTTTGACAAAGTTCCCCACAAACGTTTACTGCTAAACTAAAAGCGCATGGAATACAAGACGGTGTGTTGAAATGGATAGAAAATTGGCTCAGCGACAGAAAGCAAAGAGTAGTCATAAACGGTAAGGCATCTAAATGGACCAATGTAAGTAGCGGGGTACCCCAGGGATCGGTACTAGGACCAATTCTCTTTCAAATTTACATCAACGACATAGATGAGGGTCTCACCTGTACAATCTCAAAATTTGCTGACGATACAAAAATTGCAAATAGCGTACTCTCAAAAGAACAAGTTGACGATATGCAACACAATCTAGATAAATTGTCATGTTGGGCCCAAATTTGGCAAATGAGTTTCAATGCGGATAAATGTAAAGTACTACATATCGGATACCTAAATGAGAAAGCAAACTATTCGATGAATGGCACTCAGATTAAGAATGTAAACAGAGAAACCGATCTGGGAGTAACAATATCGAGTAACCTAAAACCGAGTCATCAATGTGCAGAAGTTGTTAAGAAGGCAAACAAAAATTGGCTTTATAGGCAGGTCATTTGAGCATAAATCCAAAGAAGTTATCCTAACCCTTTACAATTCCTTAGTCCGCCCTCTTCTGGAATACTGCATTCAATCCTGGTGCCCTTATTACCAAAAAGATATAAACAAGCTAGAACGAGTTCAACGTAGAGTTACCAAAATGATACCTAGCCTAAAGAACAAACCATACGAAGAGCGTCTTAGAGAATTAAATCTATTTCCTTTAACCCAGCGCAGATTAAGAGGTGACTTAATTCAAGTGTTCAAAATCATCAAAGGCATCGACAATATGAACTCTAGTAAGTACTTCACTATCGACCAATCTAATTACACGCGGGGAAACGGTTGCAAAATTATTGGTAAATCTTTTAACTCACACGAATCTAAGAATTTCTTCTTCAATCGAGTTGTCAACTTGTGGAATGGGCTTCCCCGAAACGTTATAGACTGCATCACCGTTGATTCATTTAAACTCCGCCTAGACAAATATCTCGCATCAAACCCGCGACTGACTGCGTTTGTAAATGAATAACTTTATTTTATCCCCCCCTCAGGTACTAACCCATCTGTCCCCTACTAACTTCCTAATCCTGCCACGGACATTAGTTCCAGGGCAGTAATTTCCTTTCCAATGTTCCCTTACCCACTCTAAACCACTGTTTGGACACTTGATCCTCAGTGTTTTGGAGGACAAGCAACCTAGAAGGGTCACTAGATCTGTTGTTGCTTGATTTCCTTTGTACTCCTTCCTTTGTACTCCTTTGTACTATCCTTCCACAACTTTATCCTGCCTCTCTTCTGATCCCGGCATCTTCACTCTCCCTCTCTTTCACTCTCACACTCTCACAAGTTGACATTTAAAGGTTTAATAAGAGTTGGGGAAGTTTGGAAGTTTAACCGAGCTTACTCACGTACACGCTCACACATACATACATACATACACCACACACACGCACACACATACACATACACACATACACACACTTACATACACGGGTCGCTGTGGCCCCGTGGTCTCAGGCGCTGTGTCTTGCGCTGACCGTGAGGGCAGGGGCGAGGGTTCAAGTCTCCATCAGAATCCTAAAGTGAATTCGACCATAGCAACGGAGAGCTCTGTATCGTGGTTCCTCCCTAACCAAGCTGCTATCAACTTGTGTTAGCCTGCACACACTGCTTACCAAAACAAAGTGCATCTGCGTATGTACTTGGTGGGAATCCAGGCACCTCACAGTCGCCAAAGGTCGCATGTGACCTCGTAGTTAAGGTATATTAAGTATTCTATACTGTATATTGTACCTAGATTTAAGAAAAACTCGGCAGATTTTCAGTTTCAGGGCTGCACTGAACAACAAACCGACAATTATTTATTTATTATTTACACACGCACTCAGTCACACACACACGCCCCCAAAGGCACTACACACAAACTTACAGGCGCACTTAAACACGTTCATAGACTTACTTTCATACTTACAAGGGTACTTAAAACATTAACAGTATACACAGTGTCTTGGAACTGTACATGAACGCACATACGCCTACAATAGTTCTCCCACGTACACAGACACTGGCTTACACACACACACTCAGCCCGTAGCCTAGTAGGTAGAGCTCTCGTCTCACACACGAGGGGTCGGGGGTTCAATCCCCGGCCGGGCGGAGACAAATTGGGCTTGTCTCCTTTCATGTGTTAGCCTCAGTTCACCTAGCTGTAAATAGGTACCTGGAATAAGTGGACGACGTTGTGACGTCCCATCTGGGGTTGGCAAAAATGGTACAAGGCGAGATGGGTATCATATGGTTCACCTAAGCTGATGGCTACCTAAGCCTTCGGGTGAGACGGTACCGTCTATAGTGAGAATGGTACCATACAGATCCACCCTAAGCCTTCGTTTCCGATGTCGCCAATTGGCTAAAAATACAGACTACACACACATCCACAGCCATTCCAACGATACATATAACACACCTACACATAATATAGGAGGCGGGAAATAACGAGCATGCTCACTCTCGCAATACAACTAGAGTAAGTACAACTAGAGAGTAAGTACACACACTCATATATTTAAGTTTGTTGATATGCAAACACACACAGGTAAAATAACCCCTTCTCCCACTATCACGTAATTTTCATCATATTCTGGACACCAATAGATGATTTTGTTTAATATATAATTAACCTCTATTACTCAAATGGGTAAATATGATCTCAATAAACCCTCCTAATAACATAGGTCCTTCTTAAACTGCATCAAATCGTCAGAATCAGAGGTAAATGTACTGGAGAAAACGGGTGTACTGGAGCTAAATGTACTGGAGAAAACGGGTGTACTGGAGAGGGAGGAAGGGAATGGTCTGCATGACAATGTGACGACCGAACTGAATTATATTATATTATGTACGGAGAGAGAGAGAGAGAGAGAGAGAGAGAGAGAGAGAGAGAGAGAGAGAGAGTTATAGACAGATAGATAGATAGAGAGAGAGAGAGAGATGTGTGGTGGTGGAGGTTAGTAGTGGTAATGGTGGTGGCGGTAGTGGTAGTGGTAATGGTGGTGGCGGTAGTGGTGGTGGTGGCGGTAGTGGTAGTGGTAGTGGTGGCGGTGGCGGTAGTGGTGGTGGTGATAGTAGTGGTGATGGTGGTGATAGTAGTGGTGATGGTGGTGGGGGTGGTACTAGTGGTGGTGGTAGTAATGGTGATATGGTGGTGGTGATGGTAGCAGTGGTGATGGTGGTGATAATAGTAGTGGTGGTGGTATTGGTAGTGGTGGTGATAGTGATGGTAGTGGTGGTAGTGGTGATGGTGGTGGTGGTAGTAGTGGTGATGGTGGTGGTGGTGGTAGTACTGGTGGTGGTAGCGGTGATAGTAGTTGTGGTGGTAGAGGTGGTGATTGTGGTGGTAGTAGTGGTGGTGATTGTGGTGGCAGTAGTGGCGGTGGTGGTAGTGGTGGTGGTGGTAGTACTGGTGGGTGGTGGTAGTGGTAGTGGTGGTAGTAGTGGTGGTGGTGGTAGTAGTAGTGGTGATAGTGGTGTTAGTGATGGTGGTGATAGTGGTCGTGGTGGTAGTAGTGGTAATGGTGGTAGTAGTGGTAATGGTGGTACTAGTGGTGGTGGTGGTGGTCGTGGTGGTAGTAGTGATATTGGTGGTACTAGTGGTTGTGGTGGTGGTGGTAATGATGGGGTGATAGTAGTCAATCAATCAATCAATCAGTCTTTATTTCATAATATACATACATTTACATATATTACATATGGATGGGAATAAGTCAGAATAGAGTAATACAAATGTAGTATAATTATTTACAAATCGACTATAAAAATAATAAAACATAATAAAAATAATACCCGCTGTATATCCGGCGGGCATTAATATCAAGCTCATTGGCACACTCGACCAAAAAACAATCCTCACACCGGCGAGCCACAAAAAATCCAGTGTGAACGGAATGAATCGGGGGAAACACACGTCTGTGAGGCACCACCTCAAGACTTCGACCCACCTCCAGAATGTTCAGAGCGCCAGGGCAAAGACCGCTTCTCGGTCGAGTGTACATCTCTGGCACAAATTCATACTGTTCTACTATTAAACAGCAGAAGTTACAAATTACAGCAAAATGTCCTTATGGTATCACATGAACTTGGGCAAGTATCTTACTTACACGCACATTGTAACATTTGACATGTATAGCCATGGTATTGCGCATGGATAGATCATAATATGTTAGCCCATATCAAACAATTACAAACCTGTCTACCTGATTATAATATCACTGGGATTCTTCGTTCTTCATGGTTTTGGACCATGGTTTTGGATTTCAGTAGTAGTGGATATGATGGTGATAGTATTGGTGGTTGTAGTAGTAATGGTGGTAGTAGTGTCTCTCTCCCTCACAGTCAAGCACTCTCTTACTAATTTAACCCTCGGCATTTTTCACTCTTTTTGTTTCGTCCTCTGACATACTTGGAGCTCTCACTAACACACTCACTCTCACTCTCTCTGACACACACACACATACACACACACATACACTAACGTACACACACACACACATACTTACACACACACTCATACATACATAATACATACATA
This sequence comes from Paralithodes platypus, assembly GCA_032716605.1. Lineage (NCBI taxonomy): Eukaryota > Metazoa > Arthropoda > Malacostraca > Decapoda > Lithodidae > Paralithodes > Paralithodes platypus. The sequence continues at coordinate 37,032,459 of CM064548.1, read as the reverse complement.
AACACACATACACACACACACTCACTATACCTATTTCTCACACACACACACACTCTGTCTCTCTCTCTATTTCTCTCTCTTTCTCTGTTTTAATTTGTCTGGTTATTATATGCGTGTCTGTCCGTATGTCTGTTCGTCTATGCTTGTCTATCTATGTCTACCTATGTTATCTGTGTGTCTATGTCTGTCCGTATTTATCTACAACACGTCTGTCTAACTATGCCTGTCTGATGCGAGGCTGTATCAGTGTATACGTTTGTCTACCTGTTCATTTTTTCGGTGTTTGCCTGTCTTTTTGGAACTATCTGGATCTGTCTGTACCTACCTGTTCATCTATGCTTCCTCCCCCCCCTCCCCCCCTCTTTTACACTCACTTACTCTCACACACAGTTTCTCTCTCTCTCTTGAGAACTTGTGGAATGGACTTCCTCGAGATGTTATAGGCTGCAACACCGTTGATTCCTTTAAACATCGCATAGGCAATAACTTTACATTAAATATATGACGCGATCGCGTCATATGAATAAGTCCACCAAAAACTCATATGACGCGATCGCGTCATATGGACTTATCTCTATACCTCTCCAATAAGTTTATGACGCGATTTTGCGTCATATGAGCTCAGTAAGTCCGATAAGTTACCATACGATAAAACCGTTGGTGGCAACCTCAACCTCCTGCGATAATTCTAACGGCCGCAGTGTTGTTGCGAGTGTAGTGCGAGGCAGTGGCAATGATCCTGGGGCTCCCGCCTCCTCGGACTTACTGGAACATAATATGTCTGAGGGAGTTAAAACCGCGACTAAATGCATCTAAAATGAATTACTTTTATTCTCCGATACATAAAGGATCACTACATGTATAAATAAATAACTAAGATGTTACTAACTTTTCCTCAGAAACATGAAGGACCACTTATAGCTGTGTTATGTTATTAACCAAAATGGTCGCCTACTATTTTCTCCTAATCCTGCCAGGAACATTAGTCCTAAGGCAGTACTTCCATATCCAATTGCTACAGGCAGTTCTGCCTTTTGTGTCCCTCACTCACATAGAAAAAAAAAAAACATTCCCTTACCCACTCTGAACCACTGTTGAACACTTTGAACAGCAGTGATTTAGAGGGCTAGCAACCTCGAGGGGTCGCTAGACTTGATGTTGCTTGACTTCCTTTGTACTCCATTGTACTCGCTCTCATTTTCGCACTCTCTATCTCTCTCTCTCTCTCTCTCTCTCCTTCTTCTTTTCTATCCTTTCCTTCAACTTTCCTTTTCTATCGGATATAACATCTCTACTAGAATTAAGCCCAGACCACCTCGTTTGGATCGTAAGGTTTGTGTGGCCAGTGTATATATGTAAATATATGTAAATCTCTCTCGCTCTCTCTCCTCGCAAGGATCGTAAAGTCTGTGTGGCCAGTGTACTTATGTAAATCTGTGTAAATCTCTCTTCCTCCTCCCCCCCTCCGATATTAATGGTGTTGACACACAGTATTTCCCGTGCCAACACACCGCGTTTGGGGCTCAATAAGAATACCTAATGGTCCGGGTTACTAGTAGTAGAGGAGGAGGAACAGCAGATTTTCACTCAAGGGGTTATTTTTTTCGAACCTCCTTCTCTCTCATGTTTAGCCCCATTATTTTTCCTGCACACACACACACACACACACACACACACACACACACACAAACTAGTAACTCAAGTACATAAATAAACAAATAAATTAATAAATGGGTAAATATTTAAATGAATACATATATGACTTTCACAAATACAAACACTAATAAACGGAACCAGCACGTAACACCCCATAAACAAACACAAGGACAAACAAACACAAACACACACCCGTAGCCTAGTAGGTAGAGCTCTCGTCTCACACACGAGAGGTCGGGGGTTCAATCCCCGGCTGGGCGGAGACAAATTGGGCTTGTCTCCTTTCATGTGTTAGCCTCAGTTCACCTAGCTGTAAATAGGTACCTGGAATAAGTGGACGACGTTGTGACGTCCCATTTGGGGTTGGCAAAAATGGTACAAGGCGAGATGAGTATCATATGGTTCACCTAAGCTGATGGCTACCTAAGCCTTCGGGCGAGACGGTACCGTCTATAGTGAGAATGGTAGCATACAGATCCACCCTAAGCCTTCGTTTCCGATGTCGCCAATTGGCTAAAAATACAGACTACACACACATCCACAGCCATTCCAACGATACATATAACACCTACACATATAGGAGGCGGGAAATAACGAGCATGCTCACTCCCGCAATACAACTAGAGTAAATACAACTAGAGTAAGTACAAAGCTGTCTGCAAGCAAAATATCTCGCACGTATGGGTCATTTATCTACTCCAGTTGTTGACGCTGTGCTGTGCTGTGCTGTGTGTGTGTGTGTGTGTGTATTTTTTTTTTTTTTTTTTCCTATGTGATTGAGGGAGGCAAAAGGCATAACTGCCTATAGCGAGTGCCTCCCCCATAGTTGAAAGAGTGACAGGGCCAAAATCAAGGGACGTTCGAGCCAAAATGCCTGGACACACGGAGTTTGAAGCAATTTAAGTCATAGGAAGAGGGAAAGACTGATTCTGGGAGAGAGTTCCAGAGCTCAGATGTTGAGTAGAAGAAAGTTTGAGAGTAACATTTCACTCTTGGGTTGGAGAGTTGCACAGAGTAGGGGTGGGTTTGAATTGCAAGACGGGTACCACGTGCCCTACGTAAAGGAGGTGGTATGCACTGGGATAGCTCTGAGGAACACTGATTATTATAGTAGCGATAGAATAGCGAGAGAGATGCAACGTTGCGGCGGAGAGAGAGATTGCAGAGAGTTGGTGAGTGGACGGGAGTTAATGATACGAAAGGCCTTCCTTTCACCTTTGTCTAGGAGAGCGGTGTGAGAGGAACCTCCCCACACATGTGAACAATACTCAATCCAAGGGCGCACTATGCTCCTGTACAGAGCAAGAAGCTGTGCAGGGGAAAAGAACCCCCTAAGGCGGTTGAACACACCCAGCTTCTGGGAGGCTGCCTTAGCAAGACTGGTAATATGGTCCTTCCAAATGAGAGCAGAAGAAAAAGAGACCCCAAGAATATTGAGAGAAGATGAAGGGTTGATTTTTGTATTGTTGAAGAATAAGGGATAGTCCGCTGGGAGATCCTGATGGGTAGATAGATGGAGAAATTGTGTTTTGGAAGCATTAAAGTTAACAAGGTTTTCTCTGCCCCAATTGGAAATAGTATTTAGATCAGAATTTAAGAGTTCTATGGCTTCATTATGTTTGTCGTTGAGGGATTGCTGGCTGGGGCGTTCTGAAAAACTATTGGAGTAGTGTAAGGTTGAGTCGTCTGCGTCTGCGTATGACTGGATGGGAATTAAGGTACAGTTAAGGAGATAATTTATAAAAATTAGAAAGAGAATAGGAGATAGGACAGAGCCCTGAGGAACACCGGAGTTTATAGGGTGAGGAAGTGAACAATGGCCGTCCACAACCGCAGCTATTGAACGGCCAGAAAGGAAATTAGAGACAAAGGCACAGATGGAGGGATAGAAACCGAAGGAGGGTAGTTTAGAAATTAAAGATTTATGCCAGACTCTATCGAAGGCTTTCGATATGTCTAGTGCAATAGAAAAAGTCTCACCGAAGTCCCGAAAGGAGGATGACCAAGAGTTAGTAAGATATGAAAGAAGATCACCAGTAGAGCGACCCTTAAGGAAGCCATACTGGCGATTTGAGAGCAGATTATGAGAAGAGAAATGCTTAAGAAATTTGGAAGAGAGAATAGTTTCAAAAAGTTTAGAAAGACAAGAGATAAGAGCAATTGGACGATAGTTGGAGGGTTGAGAGCGGTCACCCTTCTTTGGGACAGGTTGAATGTGAGCAAACTTCCAGCTTGAAGGGAAGACGTTAGAGGATAGACAGAGACGAATACACACACATATAATATGTGTGTGTGTGTGTATGTATTGTTCGTATATGTGTGTCTGTTGTTCGTGTGTGTGTGTGTGTGTGGACCCCCTGGTATATACTGTAGCTTGGAGGAGAGGGTGCGGCGCCGCTATAATGAGCCAGGTGGACACAGAGAGAGAGAGAGAGAGAGCTACATAGAGCTACATAGATACACAGACCACAAGGTCCTTACTAGGCAGTCTAGCCTTACAAACTATAATATGCATATATGCATATATACACATACACACATACACATACATACATATACATATATATATACATATATACACATACATATACACATACATACATACACACATGTATATACAGTATATATATACATACTGTACAGTGCACACACATACATATACATACATTTTTTTTTTTTTTTTTTTTTTTTTTTTTTTTTCATTCATATCACCCCAGCCCTCTGCAGATAGAGGTCAAGCCTTCCCTTGAAGGCGTTTATTTGTGTCGCTCTCCACCACTCTCGCTGGTAGTTTATTCCACTCTGTCACCACACTGTAGGTGAAGAAACTCTTTGTGACATCTAGGTTTGCCTTTTTGGTTTTTAATTTCATTCCATTTCCGCGAGTTGGATTAGTATTGTTTAATGTGAATAGTGCATTTACATCGACTTTGTCGAAACCTTTTAGTATCTTAAAGCACTCAATAAGCTGACCCCTCAACCTCCTCTTTTTTAATGAGAACAGGTTCAATCGTTTAAGAGAGAGAGAGAGAGAGAGAGAGAGAGAGAGAGAGAGAGAGAGAGAGAGGGAGGAGGGGGGTGGGAGGTGTATTTAATGTAACCTAGTTCTCACTTTTCTTACAAGCGCCTTTAGTTCCATCTCGGTTATTTCATTGCTTTGTTCGCTAGAAATCTTTTTGGTTGAAGAATTTATTACCCTTTTCAGTACGGGCGCCGTCATTTTAACTTTATTCTGGCTACTGTTACACGATCATATTCAGATTAATAAGAGCCTCCCGCAATTAACAGGCTTCGCACTGTCTCATTTAACCCTTTCTACTACCAGATATCCTTCTTAAGCTGCCCCAAATCGTCTAAATATAGCTAGAATAACATTTAAAAGACAGTCACCGGTACAGAAAGGGTTAAAATAGTTCGATTGTATATAATGATTGTGTCTCAAAAATATCCCAGGAATGTTGGTGCAATATTTGGAGGAACAATTATGATACGTAGTTTATGGGAGCCCACCTCGCTCTTTTCTCTTTCTCTCCCTCTCTCTTTGGCTTGTATCCATTCGGCCCCATTCAGCCTACTGTTTTAAGACGTTTACCCCCATCCAGGTGTAAATATTTTCCTGGTGAGCGGTAGCGAGCCAGCATATATTTATTTTTGTTTTGACAGCAAGCTAAATCTGTAAATTTTTCGATAGAAAAATGTATCCGGCGAAGTCGGATTTGTCCATACAATTCTGGCTCGCCAGGAAAAAATTGACACCTGGATGGGGATAAACGTCTTAAAATAGTTGGCTGAATAGGGCCGAATGGATACAAGCCAGGGATAGAGAGGAAAGGAGAGAACAAGAAAACAAAACCGGTGACCCCCCTTAAACATCTTGAACACTTGATTGAAACACATGGATCGGATTACAAGTGTCTCCAATCAACGCTCACTGTCTCGTAATGTTTAACTCTATTAGTACCGGTGTAGTCCATTAAACTGTATTCTGGCTACTAGTAAACTATTATATTCAGCTTCAAAGGGCCTTCAGTGATTTACAGACTTTGAACGATCTCACTGAACCCTTCTTACGACCACAGATCCTTCTTAAACTGCACAACATCGTCTAAATATAGCTAGAATAAAAAAACAAAACAAAAACAAAAACGTCGCCGATACAGAAGGGTTGAGGTAATTATGTCCATGACTGTACGAATGATCTGACCTAGGTTGCAGATAATAGGAGTAGGTGGGGGTGGGGGAGAGGGAAGGGGGGGGGGGGGGCTGGAAAGAGCTACTGAGGGACTGAATGAGGGACTGAGGTGATTGGAATGGTCGAGAGAGAGAGAGTGAGAGTGAGTGAGTGAGATATATTTTACAAGCACTCACACATACAGCAATAAACACTCAACACGATATGAGAGAGAGAGAGAGAGAGAGAGAGAGAGAGAGAGAGAGAGAGAGAGAGAGAGAGAGAGAGAGAGAGCGGGGGGGGGGGGAGGAATGTGTTACAGGAGGACTAAAACTAACAAAATTATAAAGTTGTACATTAACCCTCTTCAGATTGTGACGCAATTTGACCATTCTGGCTATCATTAGACGAGTATATACAGTTTAAGAAGGATCTGTG
>CM064548.1:36614893-37026094 GCA_032716605.1 Paralithodes platypus | reverse complement strand
TAAATAACCTATACTAGATTCATTATGGTTCAACCTCATGTAACACCCCATCATGAAGGTTGGCTTCACACTGTAATATTAACTAATTGTTTATGATACCTGGATAAATAACTATATAACCTACTACTAGATCATTATGGTTCACCTCATGTATCCTCATGAAGGTTGGCTTCACACTGTAATATTAACTAATTGTTAATGATACCTGATATAAATAACTATCTAACCTACTACTAGACCATTATGGTTCACCTCATGTACCACCATCATGAAGGTTGGCTTCACACTGTAATATTAACTAATTGTTAATGATACCTGATATAAATAACTATATAACCTACTACTAGATCATTATGGTTCACCTCATGTACCACCATCATGAAGGTTGGCTTCACACTGTAATTAACTAATTGTTAATGATACCTGATATAAAATAACTATATAACCTACTACACTAGATCATTATGGTTCCACTCATGTACCACCATCATGAAGGTTGGCTTCACACTGTAATATTAACTAATTGTTAATGATACCTGATATAAATAAACTATATAACCTACTACTAGATCATTATGGTTCACCTCATGTACCACCATCATGAAGGTTGGCTTCACACTGTAATATTAACTAATTGTTAATGATACCTGATATAAATAACTATATAACCTACTACTAGATCATTATGGTTCACCTCATGTATCACCATCATGAAGGTTGGCTTCACACTGTAATATTAACTAATTGTTAATGATACCTGATATAAATAACTATATAACCTACTACTAGATCATTATGGTTCACCTCATGTACCACCATCATGAAGGTTGGCTTCACACTGTAATATTAACTAATTGTTAATGATACCTGATATAAATAACTATATAACCTACTACTAGATCATTATGGTTCACCTCATGTACCACCATCATGAAGGTTGGCTTCACACTGTAATATTAACTAATTGTTAATGATACCTGATATAAATAACTATATAACCTACTACTAGATCATTATGGTTCACCTCATGTACCACCATCATGAAGGTTGGCTTCACACTGTAATATTAACAAATTGTTAATGATACCTGATATAAATAACTATATAACCTACAACTAGATCATTATGGTTCACCTCATGTACCACCATCATGAAGGTTGGCTTCACACTGTAATATTAACTAATTGTTAATGATACCTGATATAAATAACTATATAACCTACTACTAGATCATTATGGTTCACCTCATGTACCACCATCATGAAGGTTGGCTTCACACTGTAATATTAACTAATTGTTAATGATACCTGATATAAATAACTATATAACCTACTACTAGATCATTATGGTTCACCTCATGTACCACCATCATGAAGGTTGGCTTCACACTGTAATATTAACTAATTGTTAATGATACCTGATATAAATAACTATATAACCTACTACTAGATCATTATGGTTCACCTCATGTACCACCATCATGAAGGTTGGCTTCACACTGTAATATTAACTAATTGTTAATGATACCTGATATAAATAACTATATAACCTACTACTAGATCATTATGGTTCACCTCATGTACCACCATCATGAAGGTTGGCTTCACACTGTAATATTAACTAATTGTTAATGATACCTGATATAAATAACTATATAACCTACTACTAGATCATTATGGTTCACCTCATGTACCACCATCATGAAGGTTGGCTTCACACTGTAATATTAACTAATTGGTAATGATACCTGATATAAATAACTATATAACCTACTACTAGATCATTATGGTCCACCATCATGAAGGTTGGGCTTCACACTGTAATATTAACTAATTGTTAATGATACCTGATATAAATAAACTATATAACCTACTACTAGATCATTATGGTTCACCTCATGTACCATCATGTGAAGGTTGGCTTCACACTGTAATATTAACTAATTGTTAATGATACCTGATATAAATAACTATATAACCTACTACTAGATCATTATGGTTCACCTCATGTACCACCATCATGAAGGTTGGCTTCACACTGTAATATTAACTAATTGTTAATGATACCTGATATAAATAACTATATAACCTACTACTAGATCATTATGGTTCACCTCATGTACCACCATCATGAAGGTTGGCTTCACACTGTAATATTAACTAATTGTTAATGATACCTGATATAAATAACTATATAACCTACTACTAGATCATTATGGTTCACCTCATGTACCACCATCATGAAGGTTGGCTTCACACTGTAATATTAACTAATTGTTAATGATACCTGATATAAATAACTATATAACCTACTACTAGATCATTATGGTTCACCTCATGTACCACCATCATGAAGGTTGGCTTCACACTGTAATATTAACTAATTGTTAATGATACCTGATATAAATAACTATATAACCTACTACTAGATCATTATGGTTCACCTCATGTACCACCATCATGAAGGTTGGCTTCACACTGTAATATTAACTAATTGGTTAATGATACCTGATATAAATAACTATATAACCTACTACTAGATCATTATGGTTCACCTCATGTACCACCATCATGAAGGTTGGCTTCACACTGTAATATTAACTAATTGTTAATGATACCTGATATAAATAACTATATAACCTACTACTAGATCATTATGGTTCACCTCATGTACCACCATCATGAAGGTTGGCTTCACACTGTAATATTAACTAATTGTGAATGATACCTAATATAAATAACTATATAACCTACTACTAGATCATTATGGTTCACCTCATGTACCACCATCATGAAGGTTGGCTTCACACTGTAATATTAACTAATTGTTAATGATACCTGATATAAATAACTATATAACCTACTACTAGATCATTATGGTTCACCTCATGTACCACCATCATGAAGGTTGGCTTCACACTGTAATATTAACTAATTGTTAATGATACCTGATATAAATAACTATATAACCTACTACTAGATCATTATGGTTCACCTCATGTACCACCATCATGAAGGTTGGCTTCACACTGTAATATTAACTAATTGTTAATGATACCTGATATAAATAACTATATAACCTACTACTAGATCATTATGGTTCACCTCATGTACCACCATCATGAAGGTTGGCTTCACACTGTAATATTAACTAATTGTTAATGATACCTGATATAAATAACTATATAACCTACTACTAGATCATTATGGTTCACCTCATATAGCCTACCACCATCATGAAGGTTGGCTTCACACTGTAATATTAACTAATTGTTAATGATACCTGATATAAATAACTATATAACCTACTACTAGATCATTATGGTTCACCTCATGTACCACCATCATGAAGGTTGGCTTCACACTGTAATATTAACTAATTGTTAATGATACCTGATATAAATAACTATATAACCTACTACTAGATCATTATGGTTCACCTCATGTACCACCATCATGAAGGTTGGCTTCACACTGTAATATTAACTAATTGTTTATGATACCTGATATAAATAACTATATAACCTACTACTAGATCATTATGGTTCACCTCATGTACCACCATCATGAAGGTTGGCTTCACACTGTAATATTAACTAATTGTTAATGATACCTGATATAAATAACTATATAACCTACTACTAGATCATTATGGTTCACCTCATGTACCACCATCATGAAGGTTGGCTTCACACTGTAATATTAACTAATTGTTAATGATACCTGATATAAATAACTATATAACCTACTACTAGATCATTATGGTTCACCTCATGTACCACCATCATGAAGGTTGGCTTCACACTGTAATATTAACTAATTGTTAATGATACCTGATATAAATAACTATATAACCTACTACTAGATCATTATGGTTCACCTCATGTACCACCATCATGAAGGTTGGCTTCACACTGTAATATTAACTAATTGTTAATGATACCTGATATAAATAACTATATAACCTACTACTAGATCATTATGGTTCACCTCATGTACCACCATCATGAAGGTTGGCTTCACACTGTAATATTAACTAATTGTTAATGATACCTGATATAAATAACTATATAACCTACTACTAGATCATTATGGTTCACCTCATGTACCACCATCATGAAGGTTGGCTTCACACTGTAATATTAACTAATTGTTAATGATACCTGATATAAATAACTATATAACCTACTACTAGATCATTATGGTTCACCTCATGTACCACCATCATGAAGGTTGGCTTCACACTGTAATATTAACTAATTGTTAATGATACCTGATATAAATAACTATATAACCTACTACTAGATCATTATGGTTCACCTCATGTACCACCATCATGAAGGTTGGCTTCACACTGTAATATTAACTAATTGTTAATGATACCTGATATAAATAACTATATAACCTACTACTAGATCATTATGGTTCACCTCATGTACCACCATCATGAAGGTTGGCTTCACACTGTAATATTAACTAATTGTTAATGATACCTGATATAAATAACTATATAACCTACTACTAGATCATTATGGTTCACCTCATGTACCACCATCATGAAGGTTCGCTTCACACTGTAATATTAACTAATTGTTAATATACCTGATATAAATAACGATATAACCTACTACTAGATCATATACCACCATCATGAAGGTTGGCTTCACACTGTAATATTAACTAATTGTTAATGATACCTGATATAAATAACTATATAACCTACTACTAGATCATTATGGTTCACCTCATGTACCACCATCATGAAGGTTGGCTTCACACTGTAATATTATGACTTGTTAATGATACCTGATATAAATAACTATATAACCTACTACTAGATCATTACTGTTCACCTCATGTACCACCATCATGAAGCTTGGCTTCACACTGTAATGTTAACTAATTGTTAATGATACCTGATATAAATAACTATATAACCTACTACTAGATCATTATGGTTCACCTCATGTACCACCATCATGAAGGTTGGCTTCACACTGTAATATTAACTAATTGTTAATGATACCTGATATAAATAACTATATAACCTACTACTAGATCATTATGGTTCACCTCATGTACCACCATCATGAAGGTTGGCTTCACACTGTAATATTAACTAATTGTTAATGATACCTGATATAAATAACTATATAACCTACTACTAGATCATTATGGTTCACCTCATGTACCACCATCATGAAGGTTGGCTTCACACTGTAATATTAACTAATTGTTAATGATACCTGATATAAATAACTATATAACCTACTACTAGATCATTATGGTTCACCTCATGTACCACCATCATGAAGGTTGGCTTCACACTGTAATATTAACTAATTGTTAATGATACCTGATATAAATAACTATATAACCTACTACTAGATCATTATGGTTCACCTCATGTACCACCATCATGAAGGTTGGCTTCACACTGTAATATTAACTAATTGTTAATGATACCTGATATAAATAACTATATAACCTACTACTAGATCATTATGGTTCACCTCATGTACCCATCATGAAGGTTGGCTTCACACTGTAATATTAACTAATTGTTAATGATACCTGATATAAATAACTATATAACCTACTACTAGATCATTATGGTTCACCTCATGTACCACCATCATGAAGGTTGGCTTCACACTGTAATATTAACTAATTGTTAATGATACCTGATATAAATAACTATATAACCTACTACTAGATCATTATGGTTCACCTCATGTACCACCATCATGAAGGTTGGCTTCACACTGTAATATTAACTAATTGTTAATGATACCTGATATAAATAACTATATAACCTACTACTAGATCATTATGGTTCACCTCATGTACCACCATCATGAAGGTTGGCTTCACACTGTAATATTAACTAATTGTTAATGATACCTGATATAAATAACTATATAACCTACTACTAGATCATTATGGTTCACCTCATGTACCACCATCATGAAGGTTGGCTTCACACTGTAATATTAACTAATTGTTAATGATACCTGATATAAATAACTATATAACCTACTACTAGATCATTATGGTTCACCTCATGTACCACCATCATGAAGGTTGGCTTCACACTGTAATATTAACTAATTGTTAATGATACCTGATATAAATAACTATATAACCTACTACTAGATCATTATGGTTCACCTCATGTACCACCATCATGAAGGTTGGCTTCACACTGTAATATTAACTAATTGTTAATGATACCTGATATAAATAACTATATAACCTACTACTAGATCATTATGGTTCACCTCATGTACCACCATCATGAAGGTTGGCTTCACACTGTAATATTAACTAATTGTTAATGATACCTGATATAAATAACTATATAACCTACTACTAGATCATTATGGTTCACCTCATGTACCACCATCATGAAGGTTGGCTTCACACTGTAATATTAACTAATTGTTAATGATACCTGATATAAATAACTATATAACCTACTACTAGATCATTATGGTTCACCTCATATCATGTACCACCATCATGAAGGTTCGCTTCACACTGTAATATTAACTAATTGTTAATGATACCTGATATAAATAACTATATAACCTACTACTAGATCATTATGGTTCACCTCATGTACCACCATCATGAAGGTTGGCTTCACACTGTAATATTAACTAATTGTTAATGATACCTGATATAAATAACTATATAACCTACTACTAGATCATTATGGTTCACCTCATATAGCCTACCACCATCATGAAGGTTGGCTTCACACTGTAATATTAACTAATTGTTAATGATACCTGATATAAATAACTATATAACCTACTACTAGATCATTATGGTTCACCTCATGTACCACCATCATTGGAGGTTGGCTTCACACTGTAATATTAACTAATTGGTAATGATACCTGATAAATAACTATATAACCTACTACTAGATCATTATGGTTCACCTCATGTACCACCATCATGAAGGTTGGCTTCACACTGTAATATTAACTAATTGTTAATGATACCTGATATAAATAACTATATAACCTACTACTAGATCATTATGGTTCACCTCATGTACCACCATCATGAAGGTTGGCTTCACACTGTAATATTAACTAATTGTTAATGATACCTGATATAAATAACTATATAACCTACTACTAGATCATTATGGTTCACCTCATGTACCACCATCATGAAGGTTGGCTTCACACTGTAATATTAACTAATTGGTAATGATACCTGATATAAATAACTATATAACCTACTACTAGATCATTATGGTCCACCTCATATAGCCTACCACCATCATGAAGGTTGGCTTCACACTGTAATATTAACTAATTGTTAATGATACCTGATATAAATAACTATATAACCTACTACTAGATCATTATGGTTCACCTCATGTACCACATTATGGAGGTTGGCTTCACACTGTAATATTAACTAATTGTTAATGATACCTGATATAAATAACTATATAACCTACTACTAGATCATTATGGTTCACCTCATGTACCACCATCATGAAGGTTGGCTTCACACTGTAATATTAACTAATTGTTAATGATACCTGATATAAATAACTATATAACCTACTACTAGATCATTATGGTTCACCTCATGTACCACCATCATGAAGGTTGGCTTCACACTGTAATATTAACTAATTGTTAATGATACCTGATATAAATAACTCTATAACCTACTACTAGATCATTATGGTTCACCTCATGTACCACCATCATGAAGGTTGGCTTCACACTGTAATATTAACTAATTGGTAATGATACCTGATATAAATAACTATATCACCTACTACTAGATCATTATGGTTCACCTCATATAGCCTACCACCACATGAAGGTTGGCTTCACACTGTAATATAACTAAATGTGTTAATGATACCTGATATAATACTATATAACCTACTACTAGATCATTTATCGGTTCACCCCCCCCCCTCATGTCCCACCATCATGAAGGTTGGCTTCACACTGTAATATTAACTAATTGTTAATGATACCTGATATAAATAACTATAATAACCTACTATACTAGATCATTATGGTTCAGGCCTCATGTACCACATTATGGTGAGATTGGCTTCACACTGAAATATTAATTAATTGTTAATGATACCTGATATAAATAACTATATAACCTACTACTAGATGATTAAGGTTCACCTCATGTACCAGCCATCATGAAGGTTGGCTTCAAACACTGTAATATTAACTAATTGTTAATGATACCTGATATAACTAACTCTATTCAACACTACTACTAATCATTATGGTTCACCTCATGTACCACCATCATGAAGGTTGGCTTCACACTGTAATATTAACTAATTGGTAATGATACCTGATATAAATAACTATATAACCTACTACTAGATCATTATGGTTCACCTCATATATCCTACCACCATCATGAAGGTTGGCTTCACACTGTAATATTAACTAATTGTTAATGATACCTGATATAAATAACTATATAACCTACTACTAGATCATTATGGTTCACTTCATGTACCACCATCATGAAGGTTGGCTTCACACTGTAATATTAACTAATTGGTAATGATACCTGATATAAATAACTATATAACCTACTACTAGATCATTATGGTCCACCTCATATAGCCTACCACCATCATGAAGGTTGGCTTCACACTGTAATATTAACTAATTGTTAATGATACCTGATATAAATAACTATATAACCTACTACTAGATCATTATGGTTCACCTCATGTACCATATTATGGAGGTTGGCTTCACACTGTAATATTAATTAATTGTTAATGATACCTGATATAAATAACTATATAACCTACTACTAGATCATTATGGTTCACCTCATGTACCACCATCATGAAGGTTGGCTTCACACTGTAATATTAACTAATTGTTAATGATACATAAGAACATAAGAAAATGGGAGTCTGCAGAAAGCCGATTGGCCTAAGCAAGGCAGATCCCTGTCCCACACAAACACCCCAATTCATTACAAAGCCCAATTATAGGCTTCACACTCTAATATCCTGAGGATCATCATCTTACCAAAACGTTTAGAGATTAACGCAGGATTTATGGAGGTCTGCAGAGCGCTGGTTGGCCAACCCTGGCTGATCCCCTTCACACAACCCAACCCTTCTCGTCCATATGCTTATCTAATTTTATCTTAAAGGCTCCCTACAGTTTTAGATCCCACTATAGCACTTGGTAGTCCATTCCACCCTCTACAACTCTGTTACCAAACCAATACTTGCCTATATCTTTTCTGAAACGAAATTTATCTAATTTGAAACCATTGGTACGAGTTCTTTCGCTATCACTGGAGCCTTTAGTACATTTGCCATGTTCGCCTTTGTTAATCCCACTAACCCACTTGAACACCTCTATCATCTCCCTCTAACTCTGCGTCTCTCTAACGAATGTAAACCTAATTTCTTCAACCTTTCTTCATCGACTAAGATTTCTAATATTATGGATCATTTTGTCATTCTCACTCTACGCTGTACTCTCTCCAATGAATCTATGTCCATTCTGTAATAAGGACACCAAAATTGGACAGCATAATCCAGTGGGGTCTCACTAATGACAAGTAAAGTTTTAAGACTAACATCATGCAGTTCTGTTACTCACACTCCTAGAGATGAACCCGAGAATCCTGTTTTGCCTTATTACGGAACGCTTATACACTGTTTTCTAGGCTTCAAATCATTGCTAACAAACACACCTAGATCTTTCTCGCAGTCTGAATTTTCTAATTCTAAATTAGCTAGTTTATATTTAACATTTGTTTGCATCTTCCCTATCTTTAATACCTTGCATTTGTCAATGTTAAACTTCATCTGCCAATTTACTGACCATTCATGGTAAGGTATCTAGATCCCTTTGGAGGCACTCTATATCGCTATCTGAAATCAATTGATCTCCCCTATTTTAGTATCGTCTGCGAATTTACTTATGCCCTACTAGTTATACCTAAATCTAGGTCAGTTATGTATATAAGAAACAACAGGGGACCTAATACCGATCCCTGGGACACCACTTTGACTGCTCCCCATCTCTGACTTGGTACCATTTAGCTGACTCTCTGCTTCCTACCAATTAGCCATGACCTAATCCATCCTAACAACGCCCCACCATATTCCATGTGGTCCTCACTCTTCTCATCAATCTCTCATGAGGACGACTCTGTCGAAAGCTTTACTGAATCTAATATATAATATCATATGACTTGTCATTATCTACTGCTTCATATACCTCTGAGAAAAAACTAAGCAAATTAGTAAGGCAAGACCGTCCCTGAGTGAATCCATGCTGAGAAGAATAAGTGATTAAGTTGTTTCTCATTTTCCTACAATAATGTTTCTAAGTGGTTTTCAATCTCATTTTCCTAGCAATAATTGACTCTAGTAGTTTTCCTATGATTTGAAGTGGAGACTAATGGGACGGTAATTGGATGCTATGGATTTATCACCTTTTTTGAAGATCGGAACTACATTTGCAAGCTTCCAAGCTTCTGGAACGATACCTGTTTCTAATGATTTGTTAAATAGCAATGGTAATGGATAACTTAACTCATCTCTGCATTCTTTTATACTCTAGCATATAACCTCATCAGTGGACCAGGCGATTTATGAGGTTTCAGTCTGTCAATTTCCTTAACCACATCATTTCTATTATAGGTAACCGTACTTAACCGATTTTCTATACTATCGCTGTATACCTTACGGACTTCTGGAAACTGTGCCAAATTTTCATTAGTGAAAACGGAAAGAAATTGACTATTTAATGTACTGCACATTTCTAAATCACTTTCTGTCAATTTTCCTATAGAAGTTTTAAGGGGACCAATTCATCTCTAACCTTGGATTATATAGTTGGTAAAAGCTTTAGGATTATTTTTTGAGTCATTGGCAACCTTAATTTTCATAATTTCTTTTTTCTTTCTAATATCCTTTTTTACCTGTCTTGATAGATTCTGATCGTAAGCAAGTAGGTGAATTTCGCCCTTTTCTAATTTTTTCTATATATTCCTCTCTTTTGTCCTAGAAGATCTAATAGTCTATTATTCATATCCATTTGGGTTGGTTCTGTGTTGATCTAAATTTTCTCTTTTGGGGATATATTTATTTTGCGCATTGGATACTGACTTGATAAAATTATCGTATGTATCTACCAAGTTTTGACGTCTCCTCCTGACTTAAGATGACAGGTGCCTGAGAAAGGATACACTCATTTGGACACCTGGATCGACTTAATTTTTTGACCATAGGTCCCGCTAACAGGGCTTCTCTTAACCCACCATAATATTGGCTTTTCTGAAGTCAGGTATTAATGTTGGTATTCTCACTGGTATTACCTTTCCGATTGTATATTAAAATACACAGAATTGTGATCACTATTTCCTAGGTGGTCCCGATTTCTAACACTATTTATCATATGTTCATTGGTTTACTGAAAACTAATCGAGAATATTATCACCTCTAGTTGGCGTATCTATGAATTGAGATAAAAAAACTATCTTGTACTACCTCAATAAACTCCTTTGAATCAGAGTCGCCTATTTGTTGCTGCCAATCTATATTAGGGAAATTAAAATCCCCCATAATGCAGGGCGCAGACGTTGCTAAGCCTTTGATGCTATTGTTAATTTTCCTCCCATAATGATGTTCCGTCATTTCTACTCATATTTGGCGGTCTATACATAACTCCAATAACTAAAGTCTCACTACCTTCGTTAACCTGATATAAATAACTATATAACCTACTACTAGATCATTATGGTTCACCTCATGTACCACCATCATGAAGGGTTGGCTTCACACTGTAATATTAACTAATTGGTAATGATACCTGATAGGATACAATAACTATATAAACCTACTACTAGATCATTATGGTCCACCTCATATAGCCTACCCACCATCATGAATATGGTTGTGGCTTCACACTGTAATATTACTAATTGTTAATGATACCATGCTATACATAATACCTATATAACCTTACTACTAGATCATTATGGTTCACTTCATGTACCACATTATGGAGGTTGGCTTCACACTGTAATATTAACTAATTGTTAATGATACCTGATATAAATAACTATATAACCTTACTACTAGATCATTATGGTTCACACCTCATGTATCACCCATCATGAGGATGGCTTCACACTGTAATATTAACTAATTGTTTATGATACCTGATATAATACTATATAACTATATAACCTACTACTAGATCTATATATGGTTCACCTCATGTACCAACCACTATCATGAAGGTTGGCTTTCACACTGTAATATTAACTAATTGTTAATGATACCTGGATTATAATAACTGATATAACCATACTACTAGATCATTATGTTCACGAGGACTCATGTACCACCATCATGAAGTGTTGGCTTCACACTGTAATATTAACTAATTGTTAATGATACCTGATATAAATAACTATAAACCTACTATAGATCATTATGTTCACCTCATGTATCACCATCATGAAGGTTGGCTTCCACACTGTAATATTAACTAATTGGTAATGATACCTGATATAAATAACGATATCTACCTACTGCTAGAATCATTATGGTTCACCTCATATAGCCTACCACCATCATGAGGTTGGCTTCAAGCTGTAATATTAAGTGTAATGATCCCTGCTAAATAACTATATAACTATACTAGCTCATTTATGGTTCACCTCCTACCAATCATGAAGGTTGGGCTTTCCATACTATTACTATTGTTCATGTACCTGATATAAATAACTATATAACATACTAGCATCATTTATGGTCACCTCATGTACCACATTATGGAGATGGCTTCACACTGTATGTTAATGATACCTGATATAAAATAACTATATACCTACTATCGTCATGGCTTACACTGTCATAACCCGATAACCTATACTTCACACACTCATGTACCACCATCAGAATCACACTGTAATATATTAACTAATTGTTAATGATACCTGATATAAATAACTATATAACCTACTACTAGATCATTATGGTTCACCTCATATCATGTACCACCATCATGAAGGTTCGCTTCACACTGTAATATTAACTAATTGTTAATGATACCTGATATAAATAACTATATAACCTACTACTAGATCATTATGGTTCACCTCATGTACCACCATCATGAAGGTTGGCTTCACACTGTAATATTAACTAATTGTTAATGATACCTGATATAAATAACTATATAACCTACTACTAGATCATTATGGTTCACCTCATGTACCACCATCATGAAGGTTGGCTTCACACTGTAATATTAACTAATTGTTAATGATACCTGATATAAATAACTATATAACCTACTACTAGATCATTATGGTTCACCTCATGTACCATATTATGAAGGTTGGCTTCACACTGTAATATTAACTAATTGTTAATGATACCTGATATAAATAACTATATAACCTACTACTAGATCATTATGGTTCACCTCATGTACCACCATCATGAAGGTTGGCTTCACACTGTAATATTAACTAATTGTTAATGATACCTGATATAAATAACTATATAACCTACTACTAGATCATTATGGTTCACCTCATGTACCACCATCATGAAGGTTGGCTTCACACTGTAATATTAACTAATTGTTAATGATACCTGATATAAATAACTATATAACCTACTACTAGATCATTATGGTTCACCTCATGTACCACCATCATGAAGGTTGGCTTCACACTGTAATATTAACTAATTGGTAATGATACCTGATATAAATAACTATATAACCTACTACTAGATCATTATGGTTCACCTCATATCATGTACCACCATCATGAAGGTTGGCTTCACACTGTAATATTAACTAATTGTTAATGATACCTGATATAAATAACTATATAACCTACTACTAGATCATTATGGTTCACCTCATGTACCACCATCATGAAGGTTGGCTTCACACTGTAATATTAACTAATTGTTAATGATACCTGATATAAATAACTATATAACCTACTACTAGATCATTATGGTTCACCTCATGTACACCATCATGAAGGTTGGCTTCACACTGTAATATTAACTAATTGTTAATGATACCTGATATAAATAACTATATAACCTACTACTAGATCATTATGGTTCACCTCATGTACCACCATCATGAAGGTTGGCTTCACACTGTAATATTAACTAATTGTTAATGATACCTGATATAAATAACTATATAACCTACTACTAGATCATTATGGTTCACCTCATGTACCACCATCATGAAGGTTGGCTTCACACTGTAATATTAACTAATTGTAATGATACCTGATATAAATAACTATATAACCTACTACTAGATCATTATGGTTCACCTCATGTACCACCATCATGAAGGTTGGCTTCACACTGTAATATTAACTAATTGTTAATGATACCTGATATAAATAACTATATAACCTACTACTAGATCATTATGGTTCACCTCATGTACCACCATCATGAAGGTTGGCTTCACACTGTAATATTAACTAATTGTTAATGATACCTGATATAAATAACTATATAACCTACTACTAGATCATTATGGTTCACCTCATGTACCACCATCATGAAGGTTGGCTTCACACTGT
This sequence comes from Paralithodes platypus, assembly GCA_032716605.1. Lineage (NCBI taxonomy): Eukaryota > Metazoa > Arthropoda > Malacostraca > Decapoda > Lithodidae > Paralithodes > Paralithodes platypus. Next base: position 37,011,461 of record CM064548.1, on the reverse strand, counting down.
AATATTTACTAATTGTTAATGATACCTGATATAAATAACTATATAACCTACTACTAGATCATTATGGTTCACCTCATGTACCACCATCATGAAGGTTGGCTTCACACTGTAATATTAACTAATTGTTAATGATACCTGATATAAATAACTATATAACCTACTACTAGATCATTATGGTTCACCTCATGTACCACCATCATGAAGGTTGGCTTCACACTGTAATATTAACTAATTGTTAATGATACCTGATATAAATAACTATATAACCTACTACTAGATCATTATGGTTCACCTCATGTACCACCATCATGAAGGTTGGCTTCACACTGTAATATTAACTAATTGTTAATGATACCTGATATAAATAACTATATAACCTACTAGATCATTATGGTTCACCTCATGTACCACCATCATGAAGGTTGGCTTCACACTGTAATATTAACTAATTGGTAATGATACCTGATATAAATAACTATATAACCTACTACTAGATCATTATGGTTCACCTCATGTACCACCATCATGAAGGTTGGCTTCACACTGTAATATTAACTAATTGTTAATGATACCTGATATAAATAACTATATAACCTACTACTAGATCATTATGGTTCACCTCATGTACCATATTATGGAGGTTGGCTTCACACTGTAATATTAATTAATTGTTAATGATACCTGATATAAATAACTATATAACCTACTACTAGATCATTATGGTTCACCTCATGTACCACCATCATGAAGGTTGGCTTCACACTGTAATATTAACTAATTGTTAATGATACCTGATATAAATAACTATATAACCTACTACTAGATCATTATGGTTCACCTCATGTACCACCATCATGAAGGTTGGCTTCACACTGTAATATTAACTAATTGTTAATGATACCTGATATAAATAACTATATAACCTACTACTAGATCATTATGGTTCACCTCATGTACCACCATCATGAAGGTTGGCTTCACACTGTAATATTAACTAATTGTTAATGATACCTGATATAAATAACTATATAACCTACTACTAGATCATTATGGTTCACCTCATATAGCCTACCACCATCATGAAGGTTGGCTTCACACTGTAATATTAACTAATTGTTAATGATACCTGATATAAATAACTATATAACCTTACTACTAGATCATTATGGTTCACTTCATGTACCACATTATGGAGGTTGGCTTCACACTGTAATATTAACTAATTGTTAATGATACCTGATATAAATAACTATATAACCTACTACTAGATCATTATGGTTCACCTCATGTATCACCATCATGAAGGATGGCTTCACACTGTAATATTAACTAATTGTTAATGATACCTGATATAAATAACTATATAACCTACTACTAGATCATTATGGTTCACCTCATGTACCAACCACTATCATGAAGGTTGGCTTCACACTGTAATATTAACTAATTGTTAATGATACCTGATATAAATAACTATATAACCTACTACTAGATCATTATGGTTCACCTCATGTACCACCATCATGAAGGTTGGCTTCACACTGTAATATTAACTAATTGTTAATGATACCTGATATAAATAACTATATAACCTACTACTAGATCATTATGGTTCACCTCATGTATCACCATCATGGAGGTTGGCTTCACACTGTAATATTAACTAATTGTTAATGATACCTGATATAAATAACTATATAACCTACTACTAGATCATTATGGTTCACCTCATATACCACCATCATGAAGGTTGGCTTCACACTGTAATATTAACTAATTGTTAATGATACCTGATATAAATAACTATATAACCTACTACTAGATCATTATGGTTCACCTCATGTACCACCATCATGGAGGTTGGCTTCACACTGTAATATTATCTAATTGTTAATGATACCTGATATAAATAACTATATAACCTACTACCAGATCATTATGGTTCACCTCATGTACCACCATCATGAAGGTTGGCTTCACACTGTAATATTAACTAATTGTTAATGATACCTGATATAAATAACTATATAACCTACTACTAGATCATTATGGTTCACCTCATGTACCAACCACTATCATGAAGGTTGGCTTCACACTGTAATATTAACTAATTGTTAATGATACCTGATATAAATAACTATATAACCTACTACTAGATCATTATGGTTCACCTCATGTACCACCATCATGAAGGTTGGCTTCACACTGTAATATTAACTAATTGTTAATGATACCTGATATAAATAACTATATAACCTACTACTAGATCATTATGGTTCACCTCATGTACCACCATCATGAAGGTTGGCTTCACACTGTAATATTAACTAATTGTTAATGATACCTGATATAAATAACTATATAACCTACTACTAGATCATTATGGTTCACCTCATGTACCACCATCATGAAGGTTGGCTTCACACTGTAATATTAACTAATTGTTAATGATACCTGATATAAATAACTATATAACCTACTACTAGATCATTATGGTTCACCTCATGTACCACATTATGGAGGTTGGCTTCACACTGTAATATTAACTAATTGTTAATGATACCTGATATAAATAACTATATAACCTACTACTAGATCATTATGGTTCACCTCATGTACCACCATCATGAAGGTTGGCTTCACACTGTAATATTAACTAATTGTGAATGATACCTGATATAAATAACTATATAACCTACTACTAGATCATTATGGTTCACCTCGTGTACCACCATCATGAAGGTTGGCTTCACACTGTAATATTAACTAATTGTTAATGATACCTGATATAAATAACTCTATAACCTACTACTAGATCATTATGGTTCACCTCATGTACCACCATCATGAAGGTTGGCTTCACACAGTAATATTAACTAATTGGTAATGATACCTGATATAAATAACTATATAACCTACTACTAGATCATTATGGTTCACCTCATATAGCCTACCACCATCATGAAGGTTGGCTTCACACTGTAATATTAACTAATTGTTAATGATACCTGATATAAATAACTATATAACCTACTACTAGATCATTATGGTTCACCTCATGTACCACCATCATGAAGGTTGGCTTCACACTGTAATATTAACTAATTGTTAATGATACCTGATATAAATAACTATATAACCTACTACTAGATCATTATGGTTCACCTCATGTACCACCATCATGGAGGTTGGCTTCACACTGTAATATTAACTAATTGTTAATGATACCTGATATAAATAACTATATAACCTACTACTAGATCATTATGGTTCACCTCATGTATCACCATCATGAAGGTTGGCTTCACACTGTAATATTAACTAATTGTTAATGATACCTGATATAAATAACTATATAACCTACTACTAGATCATTATGGTTCACCTCATGTACCACCATCATGGAGGTTGGCTTCACACTGTAATATTAACTAATTGTTAATGATACCTGATATAAATAACTATATAACCTACTACTAGATCATTATGGTTCACCTCATGTACCACCATCATGGAGGTTGGCTTCACACTGTAATATTAACTAATTGTTAATGATACCTGATATAAATAACTATATAACCTACTACTAGATCATTATGGTTCACCTCATGTACCACCATCATGAAGGTTGGCTTCACACTGTAATATTAACTAATTGTTAATGATACCTGATATAAATAACTATATAACCTACTACTAGATCATTATGGTTCACCTCATGTACCACCATCATGAAGGTTGGCTTCACACTGTAATATTAACTAATTGTTAATGATACCTGATATAAATAACTATATAACCTACTACTAGATCATTATGGTTCACCTCATGTACCACCATCATGAAGGTTGGCTTCACACTGTAATATTAACTAATTGTTAATGATACCTGATATAAATAACTATATAACCTACTAAAGTGCATTCATTCGACATATATCGACAGGCCCCGCCCACTTCCCCAACCGTTATCATACGGCTGGCATGACTGTGTGAGGTAGGAGTGTCCAACAGTTCGTCAAACGTCAGTTCAGTTCCCTCCCGTCTTCTGAAGGGGGAAGTACGCTCATATTAAATGTACGCGGCGCTGAGCAAAACAAATAACCGTCCAACGTCGTCACTGTTGACTGTGGAGAGAGAGACACATCTCCCGTACCAAACTATTATGTATCTATAAAGCACAACAGGATATTATGAATCTATTAAAAGACTGTTCTTCGTTTTACATTGCATGTATCATTTATTGAGTTAACAAAATCGGAAATGGAAAAACTGTTTCTGTTCGGTAGTTGGAGGCGAGATTGTTTACACTTCTTTCGAAAGTCGCTTCAAAGCCCACTGCTCTCCCCTGGCTAAATGATGTGAAGCCAATTCTTTAATATGTATATGAGCTATTGAACTATCTCACTTGACACTATGTAGGCTATATGAAACTATAGGCTATACAGAGTGTATTACTTTTCGACTCAAAACTTTACCAGTAAGCCTAGGCGGCTAGGCCTATTATTTCGGTCGATCCGTTTCGGGCGCAGTGCTATCGATCGATGGCGCAGATCCGGCATTGCTCAACCACTACCAGTGTGAGTTAATTTACGTTTGTGTCTTATTTGTATACATTAAATGTATTTTGTGTGGTAGATTAGGTTATAGTAAAGAGTAACTGCAAATAATGCATGTACAGTATTAAAGCGCTCTAACATCGTATAATTAATTTTACTTGGAGCTCTTATCAGCTCCGTGGTAAGGTGACAAGTGACTTGTCCGAGATTGCGGTATGATAAGCTCTACTTCGTCTACGGCGCTGGTGGAAGCGGGCGGGGCCTGTCGATATATGTCGAATGAATGCACTGTACCAGATCATTATGGTTCACCTCATGTACCACCATCATGAAGGTTGGCTTCACACTGTAATATTAACTAATTGTTAATGATATCTGATATAAATAACTATATAACCTACTACCAGATCATTATGGTTCACCTCATGTATCACCATAATGGATGTTGGCTTCACACTGTAATATTAACTAATGTTTTTTTTTTTTTTTTTTTTAAGAGACAATGAACGGAGGAAGGAAAAACACAGATAAAACAAAAAGGTCCATGTGCCTAAAGGCATCCTCCATTCATAAAATGTTTGTAACAACTGGATTTAAACATTTGTAGATTGTAAGTTGGTGGAAAGCAATTCGAGGGAAGTGAATTCCAAAGAGTAGTAGTTCTAGGGATAAATGAATTTTGATAAGGAGAAGTTCTGCATTGTGGAGGAGAAAGTGTAAATTCATGGGCGCTCTCAGCTGCCCTAGTTCTACGGGGAAAGATGTGGAGAGGCGGCACAATTGAAGCAAGTTCCTCGGAACAATTGCTGTGAAAATATCTGTAGAATAATGTAAGGGATGCAACGTTTCTTCGTATGGATAATGTAGGAAGGTCCTGTGTGATTGCAGGGTTATTGATTAATCTAATAGCTTTATTTTGAATTTTGTCCAACTGCCTCAATGCAACCACTCCACTTCCACTCCACAGAGGTGAACAGTAATCCATCTGAGAACGCACATGACTTTTATATATTACGGCCAATTGCTCGTCAGTGAAGAATTATCGAACTCTGTACAGAAGTCCCAGTTTTTTAGAGGCATTCTTAGCAATGCTTCTAACATAATGTGTCCAGCTCAAGTTAGTAGTTAATGTTACACCGAGAATGTCAATACTAGGGGAAGTGGGAATATTTACATAATTACAAAATATATGGGAGTCAGTGAGATTCTGTCGGTTAGAACATTGAATGTACTTGGATTTCTGTGCATTAAAGGAAACTAGATTCTTTTGTCCCCATTCTTCAATTCTAGAAAGGTCCTGGTTCAGAGAAATTGCAGTGCTTATTTTTGAATTTATAAGATCGGGTTTGGTGAAAGAATTGGTAAATGTGAAGGAACTGTGGAGTGTTGAGTCATCTGCGTAGGAATGTATTGGAATATGAGTGGTAGATATGAGATCATTGATATGAATGAGGAACAGAGTTGGGGCCAAAACTGATCCCTGGGGAACACCAGCATTTATTGAGTGAAATTGAGAATAAAGGCCATCTACCATTACACGTATTTTTCTGTTATGAAGATAAGAAGAAATTAGTGGAACTAATGATGCAAGGCCGTAGTGTGACATCTTCGACAATAAGGATTGATGCCAGACTCTATCAAATGCCTTTGATATATCCAGTGCTATTGTATGTGTTTCACCATGTTGGTCTGTAGCTTGGTTGATTTGATGCGTAAGAAGGCAAAGAATGTCTGCAGTTGATCGACATCGTCTAAAACCATATTGCCTATCACTGATTAATTTATTATTCTCAAGATGCTTAATTATGTGATTATTTAGTATAATTTCAAAGACTTTACCAAGAGTAGAAGTTATAGCTATTGGTCTGTAGTTTGATGGATCTGAAGAGGCACCTTTTTTAGGAACTGGATGGATGTTTGCTTCTTTCCAGGGTACTGGGAAGCATGAGGTATGAGTACATAGATGGACAAATTTTGCCAATGCAGGAGCGAGCACCAAGGAGCAATTATTCTTAAGTACTATTGGAGGAATTTCATCTGGACCAGGAGCCTTATCTACTGAGAGATTCTGCAAAATAGTTTTGACATGTCTGGTGTGGATCTTAAGTGAGGGAATTTCAGGCGAATTAAAATTAAGTACAGGGACATCTTGATTTATTTCATCTAAGGTTGAGTTGGTGGAGAAAATATCCGCAAGAAGGTTAGCTTTACCTCGTGGGCCACTTACAAGATTGCCAGTCGGAGATTTTAATGGTGGAATGGATGAAGCAGTTGTGAAGTTGGATTTGAATGAGTTAAGAGTAGACCAAAATATGTTGTTATCATTTGGATTATTTAGAAGTTTATTTGCCTGCTTGTGGAGAAAGTTTGATTTAGTTAGGTTTAATACAGTTTTGGCATGATTTCTGATGTTTCTAAAGTAATTAAAGGCTTCATGTGTTTTTGATCTTGTGTATGCATTGTAGGCTATTGCTTTTTGTTCAGTTACTCTAGCACAATTATGGTCAAACCATTTAGGTGAATTAGATCTTTTAATGTACTTTTGATGAGGAATAAAAGTTTCCATTCCAATTTTTACAAAATCTTGTATGTGGCTCAAGGTGGAGTGTGCATCATTAGAAAAGAAAGAGGTCCAGGGAATATCAATAAAGAAACCTTGAAGACCCTCCCAGTCTGCCCTATCGTAATGCCATTTAGTCACCAAAACAGGTTCAGAGTGGGAAGGTGTGGTAGGTGATAGACAGGTGGCCTGTATCAGACAGTGATCAGAAGATCCAAGCGGGGACCTCACTGTAACATCATAATTTTCTGAATTGGTTGTTAAAAATAAGTCCAGTAGGTGGGAATTATGATTAGGATTATCTGGTACACGGGTGGGTTGGTTGACTAGTTGAGTGAGATTAAATGAGTCTGCAAATAGCTCACATTCAAGACCAGCATCATCAGTCCTGGCTGAATGAGTGAGCCATTCAACATTATGGACATTAAAATCACCCAACACAGTGATTTCAGAAGAAGCATTTAAGTTGAGGACACTGATTGTTAATGATACCTGATATAAATAACTATATAACCTACTACCAGATTATTATGGTTCACCTCATGTATCACCATCATGGAGGTTGGCTTCACACTGTAATATACCATCAAACACGGTCGTTATCAGCCACCACCCAACCCTAGTATCGTCTTTACATTCAGGTTATATGTCTATCAAATAAAAATATACATAAATTATGTTATTCTTGTATATTTGTATTTGATAGTGGCATATAACCTGAAGGTAAAGGCAATAGTAGGGTTGGGTGGTGGATGATAACGAATGTGTTTGATGGAAGAGCAATAATGGTTTGGTGGTTTTCACAGGTACGCCACGGTAGCCTTGTCATTTTCCTAGTAATTCAGTTGTGACTTTAACCTCATGACACAGGGACAAGTGGTTTATTTCTACACTTTTGGTAATGCACAATATTGACGAAAATTAGGGGACGGTGTGAAACAAGCTCTGACAATATATCACACTGATCCAACTACCCTTCATATATCACCAGTAGCCTATTTCTGTAGTTCTGGCCTCGGACTTCACTTGACATACCAGTGACCTAAACTATAGCTACCCACTTCCCATCTCTGGTTCTCTCTCTTGCCACAATAACCTACACATGTAACGCTAAACAATTAACGTAAATGGCTTAACCATACCCTGCACTCTAGTCCATTATACATCCAATCAACCAAACGGCTTCCCAGACACTCGATTAAACTACCATCAATTACACAAAACACCTGAAGCACTCAATCAGTAATAGTGATACACAACATAAATTTGACAATTCATTTTAACAAGCAATACACCAGGCAAATTAGGTACCATTCCAATTACAAATAAATCACATATCCTGAACATACTGAACAAATATCACATTACATTATGTTTAGGTAATATGATCTACTTCGGAGTAGTGAGGATCGTTTACCTCCTCCGAAGAAATGGCGAGGATGACAGAGATTCCTGACAGACTAATTGCAGCGGCATCATTCACCAATTACATGTAGGTCGGATTCTGAACGCAATCCAAGGCCTAGGTTGTGTGTGGATTTACTAAGAGAAGATGCTATCAGTGAATTGTGATCACAATAACATGCATAGCTCGTTGTTAGAGTGCATCATTAAATATTTTCATTTATATCAATTTTGTTTTCCTTATGTACATGTAATTGCACAATTACATTATATGGCTAGTGGTTGTTCTAAGTAAAATTGATAAAACATAATGTGTGTCATACGATAGGCCTATTAGTCCCCTTCCAAATTCAGTTTTTGTTTTCCCAGAAGGTATTTTTTTTTTGGGGGGGGGGGATAGAGGTACCACAGAGTGGATTGGGGGGATGGCACAGTATGAAAGATGAAATACAGTAGAAGAGGAAAGTTGGTGGGCCGACTACCCTGCTGCTTTGATATTTTATTCATATTCATATAATTTTATTATATACATATATTATTGTTATGCCGGGTTGTAATCCAACAGGCTTCAGTATTATCTATTATTAATCCGGGTTTCAGATTTTTAGATTTGGAAAATTGCTCAACAGGGACACATCGAGCACAGTAGATATGATAATTATATACTCAATCAGGCAACAAGAAACACAATAAACACACAAGGTAAATTACACTCTTATTTATTTATAGACATATAGTAAGATTGGACAGATACTATACTCGACTATTATATCAAAATAGAGAGTAAGTAATGAATAGTGGGAGGTGAGAGTTAATCAAGGTGGCTCTTAAATGAGTTTCTAGTCACTTACACAGAAGTACAGGAATGAAAATACGCATAGCATAACAGATACATACTGTATATACACAGGATAAGAATCATTGATAATAATGCCTATGTGAGTCAAACGTCTAATGTGAAGTATTCTGACAATGATGTGAGAGACTGAAACGTATCGTTCACTGCGCAGGGTAAATGCGTGGCAAAGAGATGGAAGCCAGGCCGCGCTCAGGTGAGAGTTCAAAGAGGCCGCCCTGAGGGGAATAGCTCAGGTGGACTTTGGTCACGGGAAATAACAATGTGTTTTAATGTGATATTAAAACAGGGACTAAGGTTAGGCAGTTTATGTTTTTCTAGGGATGAAGACAAGTTAAATCTGAATTCAACTATCGAAGAGTTTATTGCGAATAATCTCTCACACGAGACACAACAAATAATATTCGATCATAGATGAGGTCAAATCACACGGGTTGTGGAACTCAGATTCCCAATAAATATAGTGACTAAATCGGAATAGATAAAATATAATTTAATATAGATTGGGATAAATTAACCAACTAATTAAGGAACACAGATGAACAATCGTGAGAAAATAACTTTAACAAGTAACTATCTCGACTGGGCGTACACGACGAAGTTGCACTTATGAAATACCAAACAGGGCATGAAAGGAATGTTGAATAAATTAACAAATTCCTGAAAGGACGCGGAACTACTTAAAGGCAAAATAGTAGGTGAAATCGATAAAGGAATATAAAATCTGAATTCCTAAATTGGTGTGGAAAGAATTACATGACCCGAGTAATGTACAGTATTAAATTATTTACAAGAACTAATAGAGATCAGATATCTTGATAAAGAATTAATTCTAACTCAACGGAAAGGGTTCTTGACTTTCAAATAAGGGAAAAGTAATTATAAATCTCTCTGGTTGGTGATTAAGTGGATACAAGAATCCTGAACTTGGGCGTAGGTTCCAGGTAGATGTAAGGTTTATGAAGGGAATTAGTTCACGTAATACACTTTGACTTCAACTTAGATACACACAGAATAAGAAACACATATATGAGGAAAATCTGAGAGTACACCGACTAATTAACATGTATGATATATGAATATGAAGCGTGGTGGTATTTTAAGTTTCTGAAGAATTAACACCGAATAGATTGACAATATCTCATACCTCAATCAATTATAATCACTGTACGGATCAAAATGTATTATTTCACACGGTAACAAAGATTCACGATAGATCTTGGGCACAGATCTAGAGTTAATTATAAATGGAATACTCGCATATTTTACCTTACCTTCACAACAAATAGCTACAACTTAATACACTCAGAGCACTTAGGGTAAAGGGTAGAGGGAGCCTTGGGAGAGAATCTGGTCGACGGGGACTCGTGGTTCCGCAGGGCTGGACGTCAAGCGGAACTGCCTCTCGTGGTACGGCAGGGCTGGACGTCAAAGGGAAGTGCCTCTCTGTCAGGTACAGGGGAAGGTGTTTCCGGGATGGACATCGGATGAAGCAAGGACACTAGATTGTTTTTACCCGCTACCGGCTTGACCAGGAGAGAGATAAAATAGTAGTTGCTTAACTTCCTTCAGTTATAGTTATGCTATACAGTATTTGGTTTATTTTGACGGTTCAATTTGGTGTATTTCAATTTCATAGGGCCATGTGGATATCGTTGTTTTTGGCTATGGTGAAGGTAACTCTTAATCTAAAAATACATGGTAGTTACTTATTTATACATATGGAGATTCTTAATCTCTTGATATTGGTCCCCTATTTTTAGAGGGCATTATGGTGACATAATAGATGATTTCAGGTCTATCGTGGTATCTGGCCTTTCTTACTCTGCAGGCCATAGGTTTCTTCCTTGTCACTTCTGCATTATTTCCAGTCTTCCCGGGAGGTACTATAGGGGGGGTACTGAGATTCCCACTTGTACCGATATTGGGAAGGTTCTTGATGCTCAACTTGCATAAATATTTCTTCACTGTACTGCAAGTCAGGCTGGAACCGATGATTTGCCTCGGGCAGAGGTTCTGGCCTCTGCCATTGGAGGAGCTGGGGCCCCTGTGAGTGGCCAGGGCTCGAACTCCTTTCGCGGGCAGACTGACCTATTTTTCCGGAATTTAGAGCATGGGCAGATACGGGAAAAGGGGTAGACTGGCTTATCCCGGCAGGAATTAAAGCCTGTGAAGCTAGTCGGGTCTTGTTTTTTCTTATCTTCTCCTGTTGTTGTCTTCTCCTATTCCTCCTTTTGTCCTGGATGGCTGCTATTCGGATGTTGGTCTGGGGGGGGCTGCTCAGCTTAATTATTTCACCACCTTCGTCCAAAACGAAATCTCGACCTCGAGATCTTAAATTATAAGTGCTGAAGGTGTGGGTAGTGAGAGAGGGTGTCAGGTGTTGGAGTATGTGACCCCAGATGGTTGAAGGGATGTCGGCAGGGCTGGTGATGTCTATGGCCAAGGTTAGCTGAAGAGGGTTTTTTGAGCGCTTTGCTACATAGAGCAGATGGGCAGGAGACTTTATGACAGTGTTGATGTCGTCGGAGGACACAACCAGGCTGTTAACTCTTTCAGACTTATATGACGCGATAGCGTCATATGGAACTAATGCCCAAAAACTCAAATGACGCGATCGCGTCATATGGACTTATCTACATGTCTCTCTAATAAGTTATATGGAGCTCAGTAAGTCCGGTAAGTTAGATGAAGATCTGTCGGTTGGTGGCAACCCCAGGTTTCTCCGACAATTCTAACGGCCAGCAGTGTGGTTTTGACAGTTGTGTGGTGCAGTGGCAATGTTACCGGGCTCCCGCCTCCGTGGACTTACTGGAACATAATATGACTGAAGGAGTTAATTTTCATCATGGGATCAGGGTCAGTAGGAGCTGTGATTGCTGGAGGAGGTGATGGTGTACTGATCTCTTCTGATTGTGTCGAGTTGTTAGGCCGAGGGTGGAGGGGCTCGTTGAGTTGGAGGTGTGTATCCCTGGTCATGGCTGGAGGGCAGGTTGAGGAGTTGACCTCTCACTAGGTGTGGCAGGGACCCTTTGAGGTGGCGAGGTGGTGGTTTTGGTGGGAGCCCGCCTTTTGTAGGTCGGCTAGGCGCCCATCTTTTTGGTGGTGTCACACGTCGGCCAGATCTTTGACATGGTGGATTAGAGATAGGTTGCATTAAAGATGGTGACTTTAATGGTATTTTTGGAAATTTTGGAACAGGATGGGGGGAGGGGGTATAGTGAGACTTAGAAGTGAGCGAAGGATTAGGTGACAGGGTAGGTGATTTATGAGAAGAGGTAGAGGGTTTAGGAGGTCTAGTGAGAGGTATAGGTAGCTGAGTAGAAAGTTCAGGACTGTTTATAGTCTGGCTAGTGTTTTGATTTCTAGGAGAAGAGGTAGAGGGTTTAGGCTGTTTAGTGAGGGGTATAGGTAGCTGAGCAGACAGCTCAGGACTATTTATAGTCGGGCTAGTGGTTTGACTTAAGGTGGGTTGTTTGCGTGAGGAGATAACGTTGATGACGGTTTGGACTGTGAAGGAGAAGCTTGACATTCTAGGGAGGGGATGTTATGGATGGCTGGAGTAGTAGGTAAGGGACAGGGTGATTCAGACAAAATAGGTAGGCTGAAGGCAGGTGAGGAAATGGGAGGATTTGATTTTAAGTTGGTGACAGTTTGGTTAGATTGAGTATGGAGTTGAGGAGGTGCAGAGACAATTCGTGTAGGAGGTGGAAGGGAAATTTCAGGAGTAATGTGTGAGGGTGAAAATAGTGCCAGCGGATGTTGCTTGACAGAGGGTTTAGACATGAGGTGAAGAGGTGGTGCAACAAAATTTGGTTTTGCCAAAGGTGGAGGAGAAATGGGCGGAAGAATGAGGGGTATCAATGGTTCTGAGGATCCTAAATTCTGATCATTAGATGCAGGCAATGTGTCTTTATCTTTGGGATCTGCAAGCATAATCATATTCTCATCAATGGGTTGGAACCTACGTATATATCTATTTCGGTATGTGCGTGACTCACCAAAATAGTTAATTGTAACCTGGTAACAATTCGGAACAGTTAGGATCTCGAAAGGACCTTGTTATCTCGGCTTGAGTTTGGACGGCACTGGTAATTGAGCAACCATGACAAGATCGCTGACATGATGGGGACTAACTTTGGCAGTTTCGTCAGGTTGGAGGTCTTGGAGGTATTGCAGTTGTCGGAGGCAGTTCTTTAGATGGACTAGGGCTTGGTCGAAATTGGAGGAGGGCTCATATGGGACAGATAGATGACGTAGAGGTAGGAGCAAAGGTGGTACTCCAAATACACGTTCGTGGGGTGATATTCCGTCTTTTCTGGGGCAGGTATTTATCCCCCATTGGACTATCTTTACTTGGCTGGGCCAATCCTTGTTGTTCAATTGTTGCAGTAGTGTTTTTATTTGGTTGGCAATGGTTCGGTGGCTTCTTTCGCAGATGGAGTTACCTTGAGGCCAGTATGGGGAGGAGTGGCTTAATTTAAAGCCACACATCTGAGACAGTTGGAGCCAAATGTAACTGGTGTTACGACCGGCACTACAAAATAAACAAGGGCACTTAAGAATGGACTAGATGATAGGCTATATCTGCAATAACGGTACGCTAATTCCAAACCCTCGAACTATTACGCCGGTGAACACAAACACTTAAAACCCTCCAGAGTTAATCTACTGGATAGCGGGGTATCAATTAACTGGGTTTTAGTGCACTTCTACAAAGGCTTTCCGATGACGGCAAAGCCTACTCTCAAACAGGAGTACTTTATGTTAATAAAATGCTCTTAAGTAATAACAATGCTTGAATAAACTATAACAAGATTTAATAAAGGAGTATATGCTTACGTTAACTTTAGTGTGAGTTTGTACTCAACACTAAACTCTACAATGTTCTATGAAAACACTGGAAGTCTAGTCCTACAGCAATCAGATAAAGAATCTTCTGAAAACGTCTCATGCTCTAAGATGCTCGTTAATATAGAACATAAATAATGCAGGGGCAGGACACTAAAGCGTGTATCTTAAATACACCAAAAAGTAGGATACATATATATGAAACAAAGGAGTGCAACAACTCTGTGACAGCACTAATAATCGCCACTCAAAACAGTACTTCCTTAGCCAACGTAACAGCCAAACTGGGTTGTGCACTATGCATCAACCTAGGCTAAAATAAGGCGCAAATAATTCCTAAAGCATACACAATTAAAGTTAATAAACACAGCGGCTCGCTTGGTGTAGTGACTAGTGTCTCGGACTTCCACCCAGAAGGCCCGGGTTCGCGCCCACGCTCGGCGCATTAAAGATTTTTCACAAGCACTGAGTCGTTACCATCCCTCATGAGCAAAGGGATGGGATAGTAGTACAGGACCCCAATGGAAATACGCCTAATCGGCCTTATTGAGCTATCCTTAGCTAGCTTAGCATGCGCTAGCTTTAAGAACTATTATTATTATTATTATTATTATAATGCGGTCTTTCTCACTAATAAAGTCTAGCAGTGGCATAAAAGGTACTAGGAAACTAGGCAGAGCGCAAGCATGCTCGTAGCCTACTGTCTCCCCTTGAACAGATTTCCCTTATGTTACGTTAAGTGACTTGGAGGCTCTCTTGGTAAGTCCAGATCTCAAGTATCTGGTCTTACCCTGGCGCTCCACAAAGGTCAACACAATGAGGTAGCAAGCATACAGATAAGTGTAGGCAAAAGCCCTTCACCTGTATACTGCTACACTCGCAAAGGAAAAATATGCACAAGGGATACAGGCTACCTAGCTTCGTCAATGTTGTACAGGCTCTGACTTGCCACATACATAACTCAGACAACGACCAAAGATACCTTCCACTTTCTAGCATTAAATAATGGGAAAGAACAGCTCAATAATTAGAAGCACCCCAACACTAGGCTACCATATGACTATGACTCTACTAATCCCTAAAGCTAGTGCAAAACATAAATGTGAGAGCTGGTGCTGGTAATACGACTGGCCGACTATGGAAGTCGTATGCAGAACCAGAAGGGATAAATAATTGAATAAAGAGAGGAAGTATTGGAAAAGAAGAAGTTCAGAGAGAGAAACAGTAGTATAGGGGGTTATATTGGGGACAGATTGCAAAGGACATGTAGGACCAAGCATGCTATGCCAAGCTCAGCAGGATAAACGAGGGCAGGAGCCCCCCCAGCACTAACAAAGGTAGCGGCACCCAATCACAGACGACTACGTCATGAGGAGCAGGCGTCATATGACGCTCCAGGCCCGCCAGCCAATCACGAGCGTGGGAAACGCCTCCGAGCGAGGGAGGCGCACGTACATACAGACGCACATAATACCACCTCACTGCTCGCTCTCTTTCTCCTTAGAACTTCACACAACATATCTTATATTCTATCAAAGATATAAAATGCTTCCAAGTGTCACAGACAAGAATAAAGACCACCACTGATCTGTCTGTGACAACATGAACACTATGAAAGAAAGAACATTGTTCTACGATTATTATAGCCCATTTCACTGCCCTGGCAAGCGCTAGCGAGTTACGAGTGCATTCTGGCAAGCTGGCCAGCGTAACACCCCGCCCAAGATGTGGGACGTTTCAGCCTTAGGTGAACTTCACATCTGACCAGACAGAATGCCCACCAATCCCACATCACCCAGCTACTCTTCCAAGTTGTGACAACAAGGCACAATCACAAACATAAAACACTTCATTATATAAAACAAAAATCTACACAACACTTCCCCAAAATAATAGCATAATAATAATTAAATCACGCTCAACGAGCAAGCTTCACCGAGCCTAGCCTACTAACACAACAGCTCAGAGTGTCTTAGATTCTTGCTGTAATATACTGCACTTATATACTATAAAAAAGAAAGAGTTTTTATGTGAGGTTTTTATATTTTTTTAATAGTGTTTTTGGCGGCGTTGCACTACAGGGGCAAGCCTAATTTGTTTGCACTCCACCAAACACACCTGTGGTGATCTAACCTGGGTCCTCCACCCTGGACAAACAGTCAGCTATCACATTGTCACAACTGGCAATATGGCGAATGTCCAGGTTATACTCCTGCAACATTTAAGACCATATTAAGCCTCATATTCCGGTTGTGGAACTGATTCAAAAACTTCAAAGGGTGGTGGTCAGTGTAAATCACCACGACTGGGCCAAAAGCGGGAACATACACCTCAAAGTGCCTGAGCGCCAGCACAATGGCCAGAAGCTCCTTCTCTACTACTGAATAGTTCTTTTGTGCTGAGTTGAACTTTTTCGAAAAGAAGCTTACTGGGTGTTCCACACCTTCTGTGTCTGTCTGCAACAAGACGGCACCAGCCCCTACGCCGCTAGCATCTGTCGCTAGCTGAAAAGGTCTTGAGAAGTCGGGGGCCCTGAGTATGGGGTGAGTGCACAACAGATGCTTCACCAGTGAGAAAGCCTTCTCACACTCAGGTGCCCACCCAAACTTTTTCGTCTTTGCAAGTAAGTCCGTCAGAGGAGCCAACACCGAGGAGTATCAGCGGATGAATCTGCGGTAATACCCAATCATGCCCAAGAACCTCATGATCTGTCGTTTGGTGGTCGGCCTGGGGAACTGGTTGATAGCCTGTATCTTGGTAAGAGGGGGACACACCTGGCCTAACCCTACCACAAACCCCAGATACTGCACTGTTGCCCGAACAAAATCACATTTGCCCAGATTGACCACCAAACGAGCCTCACTCAGCTTCCTGAAAAGTGCCCCGATGTGCTCGCAATGGCTTTTAAAGTCATCATCGTAGATAATCACATCATCTAGATAAACGGTACAGTTAGGGATCTCCGCCACTAACTCGTTCATCAGGCATTGGAAAGTTGCAGGTGCATTCTTCAGCCCATACGTCATAACGTTGCAATGGTAAGTGTTCCCATCCACCACAAACCCGCACACCTGCTTCGCCCGCTCAGACAACGGCACCTGCCAGTAACCCTTGACAAGATCCACCTTGGTGAGGTAACGTGCACACCCGATCTTGTCAACACTGTCATCTACGCGGAGAAGAGGGTAGGCATTGGTGGGGGTTAAGCCGTTCAACCGCCTAAAGTCAATGCAAAACCTGACCTTGCCGTCTGGTTTAGGCTGCAGAGTGACGGGAGAGGTCCACCTAACCGCCCCTTTTTCTATCAGCCCCCTCTCCAACTTGCAGCCTAACTCCGCTCAGAGAGCCGGAAGTGTAATGGGAGGTACACGATAGGGCACTGATTTAATGGGGGGGTGGTCTCCAACGTCCACATCATGCACCGCATGAGTTGTGAGGCCTGGGTGCTCGGCAAACACAGTGGCGTATGAACAGAAGAGGTGCTGGATCGCTGCACGCTGTTGCTCAGGCAGGTGCTCTAGCGCTTCCTCAGCCACCTGGTTCGTGTTCCCCGCCCACTGATCCGCCGAGACATGCCAATCCCAGCTCTCCTCCACCTGCGCCTCACTGCCCCCCTCTCCTTCTCCACCTTGGCCGCTGCAGACCAACACAGGGACAGTAGGCTGCTCAGGTGGGCACCTCACGAACTCTTTTAACAGGTTCACATGACAGAGCTGATTTTTCTTCCGCCTATCCGGAGTAGCCACAAGGTAATCTAGGTCAGACAACTTGCGCACGACCTTGTAAGGACCGACAAACTTGGCCGACAGGGGATGGCCTACTAAGGGCAATAAGACCAAAACCTCCTGTCCTACCGCAAACTCCCGGAGCTTTGCTTTGATGTCATACCGATCCTTCATCCAGGCCTGATTATCTACCAAATTTCTCCCTGCCAACTCCAGGCTCTTCAGCATCCTGTCCCTACTCTCGAGGACATACTTAATTAGAGAACATGGCGGCACAGTCCCTTCCCAGATCTCTCTCACCATGCTCAGAGGACCTCTAACCTGATGCCCGAAAACTAACTCGTTGGGGCTTAACCCAAGGCTCTCCGCAGGTACCTCTCGTGCTGCAAACAAAACGTACAGCAACCCCAGGTCCCAATCCTTGCCGTTCTCCAAAAAGTAGCACCGCAACATGCTCTTCAAAGTGGAATGCCATCTTTCCAACACCCCTTGACTCTCTGGGTGATAAGCTGAAGAGACAACCATATTGATCCCATGCTGCTGCATGGTCTGTTTAAAGAGTGTGGACGTGAAATTCGACCCTTGGTCCGACTGAATTTCCTGCGGGTTCCCGTATCTCGAGCAATACAACAGCCAGTTTCGCACAACAGTTTTAGACTTGCCATTTCTAATAGGGTATGCATCAGGGTAGCGAGTGGAGACGTCCATGATGGTTAGCAAAAACCTGTTACCTGCACTAGTGGGAGGCAGAGGGCCTACCATATCGATGATAACCTTGCTGAAGGGAGGACCAATAGCAGGCACTGGGTGCAACGGAGCCTTAGGTATGCTCTGATTCGGCTTTCCCACCCTCTGGCAGGTACCACACATCGCCACCCAGGCCGAAACTTGGGCTTTAATACCTGGCCGCCAGAACAACCTAGACAACGAGGCCAAAGTTTTTCTCACACCCAAGTGACCTGCCAACGGAACATTGTGTGCCAACCGCAACAGGCTATCACGACACTTCTCAGGGACCACCAACTGGTCAACCACTCTTGCCCCACCATCCCAACTACGTCTGGGATCCAAAAAACGGCGGTACAGGATTCCCCCAACATGAAAAAAATCTCCCGGCTTTGCATCCCCGTCCTCGTCGAGTTCAATCGCCCTGTTCCCACAACTCTCAAGCCCAGTATCTTCTACATGCAACCGATATATATCCGAGGGTGCCAACCTATCTAAATGCTCCTGAAGCAACTTGTGGCCACCCCCAATACTAGGCTGCTCAAGCCTTGCCTGCTTCGCCTGGGAACGTTTCTGTCGCGGAGTGCTAACACGCCCTACCATGTCACTAGGGGGGACAGGTTCTGGGGCCACTCCGGACCTCATAATGGGTGCAAGTACCGAGTCACCAAGGAATGTCGCTGGATCCAAACTCTCAACCCGACCAGCCTTGACTTTCTCCTTCCGACCCTTCCTCCGCTGGTCTAGAACTTGGGTATTAGGCTGTGACACCTGAGCGGACTGAGACCTGGTGACAGCACACGCCATCTGTGGCATCTGGCACCTCTCAAGCCACTCTTGCCCCTCCCTACTCGTGTCGGCCGCCCTCTCGGCAACGACTAAGGGTGGAACCTCGGAAGTGGGCACCGCAAAGTCATTGCCGAGAAGGAGGTCGACCCCCTCAACTGGCAATTTCTCCACCACCCCCACATCCAACTCTCGTGTCACACCGTCCACCGCAAGCTCTACTCTGACCAGCGGGTAAGACCGCGTAGCATTGATGCCTTGAACCACCACAACCCGAGCCGTGTTACTAGGCTTGCCAGTGATATTCTTGACAAGTGTCTGGGAAGTGCCCGTATCACGCAGCAACTCAAGCCTATGCTCCACACCAGCCCACCTCACAGTGCCGTGCCCCCTATGACCACAAAAAACATCATGGACGGGTGACGAGCACTCCTGCTGCTTCTGCACCGGCGATGACTTCGCAACCGACTGTTTACCCCGGGCAAACACGGAAGACCTCAAAGACACGCCAATGTTGCTCACTAGGGACACCACTGCTGTTGGCGGTGCGCTCGGACATGAGCGCGCAATATGCCCCTTCTTATGACACTTGAAACATTCCACCTCACTCTTGGACTTTCCCTGAGGTGGGTAAGGGCCCTGGCCTTTCTTTAACGGGAAGGGTTTCGACTTGGGATCATAATTGGCAACAGTACTTTTAAATGGATAATTATTTGTGTCGTTAATTCGGGGGGGGTGGAGTGGTACGCCCCTTGTTACCTGCCTCAGCTCTCTGTGCAGACCCGCACCCACGAATCAATGACAACCTGAGGTCAGCCAACTCAGCCTCCTCCTGTAGAGTTTTCGGTCGCTTTTCTTGCAGGTTAAGAGCCAGTACACTTAAAAAATTGCTCTAACAACACTAATTGCTTAACTGCATCAAAAGTAGTTGCCTTCTCCGACCTCAACCAATTTTCAAGTGCATCTGACAGCTCTCTAGCGTGTTCCTGGAAAGTACTCTCCTTTCTTTTTGGAACCGCCCTAAACTTCAGCCTATAGGTCTCTGGCTGTAGTTCATACGCCCTCAGGACAGCCTCTTTCAACAACTCATAATTCACACAGGAATCTAGGGGCAAAGCATTGTACGCCTTGAGTGCTTTCCCCGTCAATCGTGAAGAAACAAGGGCTGCCCACTTCTCCTCGGGCCATTGGTGCTCCCGGCACTTTTTCTCAAAACGTAGAAAGAATTCTGTAACTCCTAACTTATCAAACACTGGGACCAACTTTAGTAGATGTGACAAGGACTGGTCATGGGCTCGACCCCCCTGGACGACCCGGTTCCTCGTCACCTCTACACAAGTTTTCTCTAGGTCAACATCGGCACGATACCTTTCAGACTCAAACTTGCGCTCAGACTCTCGCTCACGCTGCTCGAGCTCAGCCTCATACTTCCGCTGCTCGAGCTCAGCCTGTCGCTCCTGCTGCTTGAGTTTGGCGAGCTCGAGCTGAAACAACATCTCGGGAGTCAAACCCTGAGGAGGGGGTGCTACTACCGGGGACCCACCCAGTGAGTCACTTAGAGGCATACCCAACCGCCAGCGGGCCTCGGCCTGCGGGAACGTACTCGGCTCCGGAACCCGAGAGGGCGCCACGATAGGAGTTTAGTGGAATGGGGGCTGGGACGAAGGTGCCCCAGCTCCCGCCCCACCCGAACCCCCATGCACCCCACCCAGCACACAGGCAACCAGCTCACTTCTCGACATACCGCTAGTACCGGAAAACCCTAAGACCGTGGCTCCGCACTGCAGTCCGTACCGGTCTAGCCCCGACACACGGTCCGCCGACACAGGCTCCTCCAAAAAAAATCCGAGCATCCTCCTCATTGTTCACCACCCGAACGCCGTTAAGCAACTCCACCTTCTCCACCTCCTCGCCTGTCTCTCGCACTGTGCCCTCACTATGCTCAGACCCGTCCAGTGACATGATGGAGTCAACAACAAAAAATCTCACATCAAGACAAAAAATAGCCAAATTCACCAAAAAATATTTGAAGATGTTCTTGAGCGCAATACTAGGTCACCAACAAACTCCAACAAGTTCTATATATCCTCAAAACAATGTCCACTGCCAACAATGCGAGAAATAAATTCAACCCCAAATGGCAATAAGATTTCTCCAAAAAAAAATGCAATATTCAGTTCACTATATACTTGTCTAAGGTCGCCATTTGTTACGACCGGCACTACGAAATAAACAAGGGCACTTAAGAATGGACTAGATGATAGGCTATATCTGCAACAATGGTACGCTAATTCCAAACCCTCGAACTATTACGCCGGTGAACAAAAACACTTAAAACCCTCCAGAGTTAATCTACTGGATAGCGGGGTATCAATTAACTGGGTTTTAGTGCACTTCTACAAAGGCTTTCCGATGACGGCAAAGCCTACTCACAACAGGAGTACTTTACGTTAATAAAATGCTCTTAAGTAATAACAATGCTTGAATAAACTATAACAAGATTTAATAAAGGAGTATATGCTTACGTTAACTTTAGTGTGAGTCTGTACTCATCACTAAACTCTACAATGCTCTATGAAAACACTGGAAGTCTAGTCCTACAGCAATCAGATAAAGAATCTTCTGAAAACGTCTGATGCTCTAAGATGCTCGTTAATATAGAACAAAAATAATGCAGGGGCAGAACACTAAAGCGTGTATCTTAAATACACCAAAAAGTAGGATACATAAATTATATATGAAACAAGGGAGTGCAACAACTCTGTGACAGCACTAATAATCGCCACTCAAAACAGTACTTCCTTAGCCAACGTAACAGCCAAACTGGGTTGTGCACTATGCATCAACCTAGGCTAAAATAAGGCGCGAATAATTCCTCAAGCATACACAATTAAAGTTAATAAACACAATGTTGTCTTTCTCACTAATAAAGTCTAGCAGTGGCATAAAAGGTACTAAGAAACTAGGCAGAGCGCAAGCATGCTCGTAGCCTACTGTCTCCCCTTGAACAGATTTCCCTTATGTTACGTTAAGTGACTTGGAGGCTGTCTTGGTAAGTCCCAGATCTCAAGTATCTGGTCTTATCCTGGCGCTCCACAAAGGTCAACACAATAAGGTAGCAAGCTTACAGGTAAGTGTAGGCAAAAGCCCTTCACCTGTATACTGCTACACTCGCAAAGGAAAAATATGCACAAGGGTTACAGGCTACCTAGCTTCGTCAATGTTGTACAGGCTCTGACTTGCCACATACATAACTCAGACAACGACCAAAGATACCTTCCACTGTCTAGCATTAAATAATGGGGAAGAACAGCTCAATAATTAGAAGCACCCCAACACTAGGATACCATATTACTATGACTACTAATCCCTAAAGCTAGTGCAAAACATAAATGTGAGAGCTGGTGCTGGTAATACGACTGGCCGACTATGGAAGTCGTATGCAGAACCAGAAGGGATAAATAATTGAATAAAGAGAGGAAGTATTGGAAAAGAAGAAGTTCAGAGAGAGAAACAGTAGTATAGGGGGTTATATTGGGGACAGATTGCAAAGGACATGTAGGACCAAGCACGCTATGCCAAGCTCTGCAGGAGAAACGCTGGCAGGAGCCCCCCCAGCACTAACAAAGGCAGCGGCACCCAATCACAGACCACTACGTCATGAGGAGTAGGGTTCGATGATGCTCCAGGCCCGCCAGCCAATCACGAGCGTGGGAAACTCCTCCGAGCGAGGGAGGCGCACGTACATACAGACGCACATAATACCACCTCACTGCTCGCTCTCTTTCTCCTTAGAACTTCACACAACATATCTTATATTCTATCAATGATATAAAATACTTCCAAGGGTCACAGACAAGAATAAAGACCACCACTGATCTGTCTGTGACAACATGAACACTATGAAAGAAAGAACATCGTTCTACGATTATTATAGCCCGTTTCACTGCCCTGGCGAGCACTAGCGAGTTACGAGTGCATTCTGGCAAGCTGGCCAGCGTAACACTGGTAAACTCAGGGGCATTATCCGAATGGATGGCTTCCGGTAATCCAAAGTACGGAAACACGTGTTGTATCAGTGCTTCAGCTACTGCTAAGGCTGAATGTTCCTTTGCTGGACAAGCAATTACATATTTTGAGTAAGTGTCCATAAAAGTTATAATGTATTTATAGCCTTGGTTTCCCTCCATTGGTCCCATTACCTCTACTGCAAGAAGGTGCCACGGCTTGGACGCTACTAACTTTCCTGTAGGTCCGGCTGTGCGGGTCCTATCTTTGCCCAATGCACAGGCTCTGCAGGCTTCTGTAACCCTTTTTGCTGTTATATAAGGAGAAGGAGTCCAATAGACTTGTTGGAAAGTATCAGTTAATTTCCTTTGGGCTAGATGGATGCCATTGTGAATTTGAATGGATTGCATGGTGGAGAGTGCTGCCTTTGGGGTTATGACAATTTTTTCGTCTGGTGTGAACAAATTATCTCCTCTTCTGTTGAGTTGAGAGAAAATACTTCTTATCATCCAGTCTGGTTTCTCCTGTCGTTGAAATTGTTTCAGCAGTTCTTGTTGGTCTTGATTAACCCGGCGAGCCCCGGATAGTTATTAATAAAGGTACCACCAGAAACCACCGGTTTTGAAAATAGTTTTTTTTCCAGAAACAATAGCGAATGGGATAGGAATGAAGGAAAAACCACGAAAAACCGATCAAAAAGCTCAAAAAATGGTCCTACAGAGCCCCCGAAAACGAATTTTACAAGAGTAAAAAATTGAAGGCAATTTCCCCAAAAAAACATGTTTTTGCGCGCTCACGCGCACGCGGTTGGACTTTGAGAGTTTTCAACCATCGGCATGGGTGCGTGGGATACTTACACAGTTCCCATACAAATCTGAGCCCTCTAGGTAGAGCCACTCTGAGCCTTACGACTGAGCTAAAAGGGTGACTCGTCAGGCGAGTCGCTGGGCTTTGGCGTTACATACATAGGTGACTCGTCAGACGCGTCGCTGGGGCTGGCCGGGTTAAAAGAATCTTGATGATGTATTGCTAATATTGGTTGACTTTCGATGTCCTGGGTTGAGGTGTTTTTGGCTGAGTTGGTTAGAAGTCTTGATAAAGCGTCAGCGTTGGTATGGAGTTTTCCTGGTCGATAGGCAATTTCGAATTTAAACTCTTCTAATGATTCTCGCCATCTGACTGTCAAGGCGTTTTTGGTGTCGGATTTCCGAAGCCATTGGAGGGCGTGGTAATCAGTGATGATGGTGACCTTGACACCTGCTAGGTAAGCTTTGAAGTGTTGCAAGGCCCAAATGATGCCTAGACATTCCCTTTTTGTCACTGGATAATTGATTTCTGCTGGATTTAGTGTTCGGTTGGCACAGGCGATGATGTGTTCTCTTCCTTCTCTAGTTTACCCTAGAACGGCACCTATACAGAATTGTGAGACATCCGTGTATAGGCGGAAAGGCTGGGTGTAGTCTGGGAATGATACTACGGGAGATGCTACTAGTAGTTCTTTGTTGAATGCTTGTAGACGCTGTTCTGTCCATAAAAATGGTTCATCTTTTCTAGTGAGATCATGAAGGGGCTTGACAATGGTGGCGAAATATATACTTAACAAACCTGCGGTAATGGGAAGCCAAACCGAGGAAAGCTCGTACTCCTTTGACATTTGTGGGAGGAGTTATGTTGCTAATGGCATCTAGTTTATCAGGGTCTGGGGCAATTCCTTTCTCTGACACGATGTTCCCTAGAAATATAACTTCCTTTTTGGCCAGAGTATATTTGGATGGTTTGAGTTTTAAGTTGGCCTCTCGAATCCTCTGACACACTTGTTTCATTCTCTGTAGGTGTTCAGCCCAGGTTTTCCCGAAGACGATTATGTCATCTAGGTATGCTAGGCACGTTTCCCAGATTAATCCTTGTAGGACAGATTCCATTAACCTGGAGAAAGTGGCAGGGCCGTTGCATAGGCCAAAAGGCAATACTGTAAATTCATACAATCTCCCTTGACTCGTGGCAAAAGCGGTCTTTTGTTGATGTTCTGGGAGGACTGGTACTTGCCAGTATCCTGCTTGCAGATCCAGGGTAGTGAACCATTGAGTTCCTAATAAGGAATCTAACGAGTCGTTTATCCTGGGTAGTGGGGTAGCATCCTTGATGGTGACGTCGTTCAACTGTCGGTAGTCAATGCAAAAACGGGTGGATCCGTCTTTCTTCCGGACGAGTACTACCGGAGAAGACCAAGGGCTGGTGGAAGGTTTTACAACTCCAGTTGCTAGCATATCTTCGACTTGGGACTCTTCCTCTTGTCTTTGGATCGGATTTTTCCTCTGGATGGGTTGTTTGATGGGTTGTCCGACAGTATGGATAGAGTGGTGAAGTACGTTCGTTTTCCCGACGTCTCGGTTGGAAGTAGCGAATATGTCTTGGTAGATGGTCATTACATTTTTCAGATCGGTTTGTTGGTGAGGGGTAAGATGGGAAGGAATATCAGGTATGGAAAAAGGAGTTTGGGAGGTCTTGTCTGCAGGTACAGAGAGTTCTTCCTCGTAAGGCTCAAGTTCCCCAATGGCTAACCCTTTTGGTAAGGTCATTGGTTGATCAGAGATGTTTGCTATTTCTATGCAATTAACTTGACTTGATAATGGCTTGGAGCGGTCAGGTAGTCCCTATCAAAGGGGCTTTGGAGGTGAGGGCTCATAATGGCATCCCCAGGTAAGGTGGGCACAATGGGTACCCATCTTTCATGATGGGGGGGAAGTGTCACTAATTTGGATGTGGCAGCTTGAGTGGTCTGGAGGAGACAAGTGGTAGGTTTACTCAAGTTCTCTTGATTGATCATCACTTTGTTTTTAGGGTATGAATCCTTGGGTATTTGAGGGCAGGTGAAAACTGGCATTTGGTATGGGTTGGTTATTCTGGGTAGCTCGGATTAGGCAAGTGGTAGGGAGGTTTGATTGGGTGGGAGAGGCTATTTGATTTGGAGTGGTAGGGATGGGGTTGGTTTATGTGATTTTTCTAGGGTCAGTTTGTTTTTTAGTTTTTTGTTGGAGGGGAGGGGGGGTGAGACCGTGAGTGTTCTCTTCCCACAATCGATGGAGGCGCTCAGTGAAGTGAGCAGATCTTGACCTAAGTATCCATCGTACTTGGTCTCCTTGGGGTCATAAATCATAAATGAATGATCAATTCCATGGTGTGGGACAGGGGTGCTAACATATAATGGAAGAGTCTGTTTAATGTTTGGAACTATGCCATCATTGGCACTCACTAAAACTATGGAAGAAGGTTGAATAGGCCCTAAAGCTTTACGGTATTGCCGGAAGAAAGGAAAAAAAAAAGGCATGAACGTGAAGCTCCCGTATCATTTAGAAGTCGGACATTCACCCCGTTCAGAGTGATTTTTCGGTATATGGGAAGATTATCTGGATTTGTTCCCTCATGAGCCCCCGCCATTCTGACGACTATTTGTGTGCGGGGGCATCTTAAAAATCCAGATCACCTGTAGTTTCCACTACTGGTTCTGGTTCTTCACATTCTTCTTCCTCATTCCAGCTTCCAATACCTGCAGTTCCGTCTTCTGTTTATGGTCGCTACTCGTCTGGGCTTGATCCAGGGAATCTGAGCCCACCATCTAGGTGACCTGGTCCTTCTCTTAGTTAGTTCTGTGAATGACTTTTTTAGGGATGTCAACACACACTGTCCATTACAGGGTTTCCAGTCGGCGGGGTGAATCCTGGCCCATTCCTCAGCATTGTCACTGGCTCTTGGTGCCATAGGACCAGCTGTAGGTACTGTCGACGGGTGGGTTGTGACTTTACTGATGACGGCGATCTTGTCCTGTTCCATGGTTTTCCTCAGAGCCATAATACGCCTTATGACTGGCATATCATCATCATAATTGGTAGGCTCAATGATGGAAAAATTATCCGCCACTGGTTCAGGCAGAATTTTCACTAATGCCTTGAATACTATTTTCTTCCTTTGAGCTACAGTTTCTTCAGGGTTAACAAACTAAATAATTATACTCCTAGCCAAACGACAATGTTACTGTAGGGCGCCACACTGCCAGCACGCTCTCACGTGGGGACAAAGGGAAGAAAAACATAAGGAAAATGCAGCTGGTCTCTCCCCCTACACATAGGCTACATGCAAACTAATACAACACTTGCAACTGAAAGAGCTATAAGTTCAGTTGGAAGTGACACCCTCACACCCATGGGGAGTCTGTTGGTGCATCTTGAAACAACAGACTGCTTATATTTCAATAACACTACACGACATACACAACTACAGTTTTTTTTTCTAGTATTTTTTATAGTTTTTATATTTTGTATTTAAACATTTTCTTCTATACAGAAACACAGCAACTCCTACTTTACGACCCTACGCTGGGCTACATACAACCAAGAAGCACCAAATGTAAACATGCTAATCAAACCAAAGTAGGAGGCTACACCAAAACTGACTGACCGGCAAGGGTTCTCCTTACAACATACCCTCCTGTGACAAACAATCAGCCATAATATATTCAGTGCCTTTAACATGACACACATCCAGACTGTGTTCCGGCAGCAAAACATCATCAGACACTGATAACCTGCCCAGTCCACCACAACACTGAATTTTCTTCGCTCTCTCAGGCAACGGGACCTGCCAATAACCTTTCACTAACTCCACCTTAGTGATAAACGTGGCAGCCCCGATGCGGTCTATGGAGTCGTCAACTCTGGTTAATGGATAGGAGTCTGTCTGGGATAATGCATTGACCCTCCTGAAATCGGCACAAAAGTGGATCTTGCCATTCAGTTTAGGTTGTTAAGTCACAGGCGAAGACCACTCACTATATCCCTTCTTCACTAGACCCTTCTCCAACATGTAGTCCAGCACTGCTTTTAAGACTGGCTGCCGAGCAGGATTTATACGGTAGGGGGCCAACTTGAGCGTTGTACTGTCTCCAACCTCTATGTCGGGTACCGCCCCTGACGTCAGGCCTGGAGAATCACCAAACGTGCGGGAGTACTGCCACAGCTTAGTAAGCAACTCCTCTTGGCGCTAGGAACAAGAGGTTGCAACTTGTCTCGAAGAGAAACATACCCATTGCCCTCCCAAAACCCAGCCGGGACCGCAGCCTCTAAATAGTCTCCCTCCTTCTCCTCCTCCGTCCCTAATACAGCCAGGTCATGAGAGGGACAATCAATACCACCTGTACAGTTACTCCCATAATTCTCAAGTACTAAGGCTTTCCTTCCGATACCAGACATGCGCACCCACGCATTCCTTGCGGCTACACCTGCCTGCGCAGCATCATCTCCATCAGCGCCACGGCCAGATGTAGTCGGTCTATGGTATGGCTTTAACATTTTAATAGAGCAGAATTGGGAGGCTATGCGACGGTCGGGCGTATCAATTACATAGTCAACCTCACCAATCTGCTTAATGACCTGGTACTGACCACAAAACTTGGCAGCTATGGGTCGACCCTGAACTGGTAACCGTGCCAGAACCTCGTCGCCCACCTTGAACGCCCCAGAATTAGCCTGCTTGTCATAATGGTCTTTCATCTTCGCGTTCATGCTGTTAACCGGAATAGCCTCCGGGTATCTAGAGGTAGTATCCATCAAAGTATGCAAGTATTTATATCCCGAACTGGTGGGTGGTAATGGACTGACCATGTCAACTATGACACAAGTAAATGGCGGTTCAACTGCAGGTATGGGGATCAAAGGTGTCACAGGTATTTCTTGGTGGGGTTTTCCAACTACCTTACCAATATGACACGACATAAAAAAAGTAGCCACCGATGCATGCATATTAGGCCACCAAAAATGAAAACGTAGCCTATCAGTAGTCTTACGTACCCCTAAATGACCCGCCAGTGGTACGTCATGCGTTAGCCTAACCAGTTCCTCCCTGAACTGGGCAGGTACCACCAACTGCTCCTCCCCCAAGCCTGAGTCCGTATCCGGCGTCCACTGCCGATACAACAATGTCCCTATTACAATAAACTTCTCTGGACCGTTCTTCCCAACAGTCGTGCCAACCTTCTTAGACAGGAGGTCCAGACTCGGGTCCTCTTGCTGCAACTTGCTCAGTTCGTCACTAGGTATCTCCGACAAGGCAGTTACCTGTGACCTCTCAAAAATATCAGAAGCTTGAGTCGGCGGCACTATGTTAGACTCCTCGTCCAGCACTATGTCACCTCTACTAGTCTCGGTAGCCTCACTGGGGTCAGCCAGACCCACAGTTGCCTCCGAGCCAGTATCATCTAGTAGTGCATCATGGGATGGCCTGCACTCATGGCTGTCGACCCCCACATCCACTAAGTCATCCCCCTGTTGTGCCACTTGTGCCACTGATTGGGTCACTGCACCAACAGGGTAGATAAAGTCCATGTTATCTTCTTGCAAACCACCACCAGCAGGGGGCTCAAAAGCAGCCTTAGCGACGACTAGTGGAGGCGGGAAAACTACATCCCCAGCCAAGTCCGTCCCAAGCAAAAAGTCCACCCCCTCAACTGGCAGAGTGTGACAGTGTCCACCATGGCCACCTTACACTCTACGGTCAAAAGTGGGCACTGTAGGGTCACCGGGACTAAATTTACAGCATTGCTCACTGTTGATTCCCCTGCATATTACAAACTCTCCCGTGCTAATAGGTCCCCCTGTCAGGTTGCGACACATGGATTGTTGCGCACCAGTATCCCTAAACACCTTGATAGGGTACGTTTGCTCCCCAACCCGTACTAATCCATCATGTATGAATGGCCGACACCAATCAGGGGAAGTCTGGTTATGCTCAGGTGGTGATACCATCTGGGGCAGCGGAGTGCTTACAACCCTGCTTACCGCTGGCCTACACTGCCCCCCAGAACCACCTGTACCTGGCTCGCCTTTCGCAGGCACCTCCCCTAGTGTCGCCACCAACTGGACAACCTTGGGTTCCTGGGTAGCCCTCCATTTAGCACACTGAGGTTTTATATGACCCACTTGTTTGCAAAAGTAACACCACACTTCCGTAGAAGCTCGCTGGTTATCAGCCTTGTTATGACGTTGCGTCTTATTTGTGGTAACTTTGGGTGATGACGGGTGAGCTGATACTGTGGCTGCATGGTGCACAGGTCAGTCTCTCCTGTCACCAAAAACTCTCCTCATGCAACTACCACGCTGGGCTAGTGCAAGGTCATCAGCCCAAGCTGCTGCTTCCCTTAATGATTTAAACCGCTTTTCTTTTAATTTTGACCCAATGTCCCGTTCAACTATGCTGGTAAACTGCTCCATCAGCCAAACCTCACACGCCGCCTCATAAGTATCAGCTGTCTCCGAGTGCAACCACTTAGCTAGAGTATCGCGCAGGTACCTGACACATTTCCCATGCGAGTCCCCCTGCCGCTTCCGAGCCCCCCTGAACACTAGTCTGTAAGCTTCAGGACGAAGCTCGTAGGCTTTTAACACAGCCTCCTTAACCCACTGAGCCCCAGCTAGTTATAAATAAATGTACCACCAGGGTTTGAAAAAAAAAAAAAAAAATCCAGAAACAATAGCGAATGGGTTAGGAATGAAGGACAAACCACAAAAAACCGATCCCCTAGGTCAAAAATGGGTCCTACGGTGCGCCCGAAAGTCGATTTTACAAGAATAAAAAATTGAAGGCAAAAACACCCAAAAAACATATTTTTGCGCGCTCACGCACACGCGGTTGGAGAGTTTTCAACCATCGGCAAGGTTGCGTGGGATACTTACACAGTTCCCATACAAATCTGAGCCCTCTAGGTGCCATACGACTGGAGTAATTAACATTGACGACACGTTGTCGTCGCTGGGGTTTAGCGTTACATACATTGCCGACGACACGTTGTCGTCGCTGGGGTTCAGTGGGTTAAGTACGTCATACTCTAACTCCTGCACTTCTAGGTGATCGTATGCATCAAGAGCCTTGCCTTTTAATACATTGGATACCAACACTGCCAAGTGTTGCCTCGGCCACTAATACTCGTGGGCCTTCTTCTCAAAACGTAAGAACCACTCTGTGACCTTAACTTCATCGAAGACCGGCACGAGTTTCAGCCGTCGAGACAACAGCCCCTCTTCTGCCTCCTTCTTAGATACATGCCCAGCATTATTCCCCTGTCGTCTTTGCCCACTAGTTTCCAACTTCGTCTTCTCCAAATCTATCTCCCTGTATTCTCTTCTCCTCTATCTGTATTCTCTTCTCGTCCATCTCTATCTTCCTCAACTCAAGTCTCTCTTCTCTCTTTCTCTCTCTGTTCCATCTCCATTCTCTTTAGCTGCAGCTCAACCTCTGGACTCCTTCTCGACCCTATCGGGGTTATAGGAGGAAACTGGGCAAAAGGGGGAACATTGTGCTGAGCACCGACCGTATGAGTGGCATTGAAATGCTTGGGTGTGGCCCACTACACATGGGGGGAAGAAGGAGGATACTGGGGATTGCTAGCATAACTCGAAACAAATGTACTGGCCATAGGGGCATAAACATAGCCCTGGGAAAATGAAGGGGCCGTACAGATAGGGTTAAAAGCTGACTGTGGAGGCATGGTGGCAGGCACTGTGGTAATAGTGGGAGACTGCCTAAATACAGTATTACCTAGCTCTTCTGGAGTTTTTGCTCGACTCCGGGCCCCAGTAGAATAATAGCTAACCTGACTGCTAGGGCACTGTGGCTCATGCTGGATGGTAGCATCATCCACAACACGAGTACTAGCTTCATCATGAGGACCACTAAGCTGTATAACTATATTACACACCTCTTGAACTAACTCTCCCTTAGCCAGACCACTGCACCTCAAACCATACACCTCCAACACACGTGTTAATTCATCATTACTCCTACTAGCAACCTCTTCTTAGCAAAAAGGTCAATCTAAATATAATTAACTGCACACCACCAAGAACTTTATACTATCACATTATCCTGAACTGAGGTCGTCACTGTTACGAGGGGAGGTTCGGGGAAAGCAGATGCTCCAATAACCTAGCCCACAGCACTGTCCAAAGAGAAACGCCGTAGCAAAAAGACAACAATGCCGTTGTCATGCACCCAACACTGCCCACCGTACTACACTAACCCTGCAACAGACACGCTCTTAATATCTGACCCAAACACCAAGACACACAGGTTCTCTAGGAAAAGGTGTTATCTTCCTCTTTGCTCTATTAAAGCAGTAATAAAGGAGACAAAATATATCTACTGTCTCAGACTCAGGGCCTATCCGACTCGGGTTGATAGTGCTAGTAGTATTGCAAGAGTACTTCTAAAATTATTCTAAACTGCCCAAAAGTGCCAAACCATAATACTGCTAGACTCCCAGAACAATTCATATCATGCCCAGTCGCTCAGGAACCGAGAATAATACGAAACAAAAACCATGGGAAGAGTCCAATGTAGTAGCCTAACACATGAGACACAAGGGTTGATAACTCAGCAGGTTGATACTGGCTGTCAAAACACTGGTCCAAACAAGCCAGTCATCAAACCGCTGTAGATATCAACCCCAATAATACACAATATAAACATACAATAATAATAATTGACAATGCAGTATAATAAAGGAAAGAAATGGAAGAGTAGTGGGAAGATAACATACACGAATGCTCCTAACTAACAACATGCAAACAAATCTAAATGCTAGCTAATAGGGTTAATGTACAAATATTTATAATTAAAGTGACTCCAGACTTGCCATGCTACTATGTAATAGGGAACAAAAGAATATATTATGCGGTTATTAAGGGATCTAGATAGCAAGCCTACCACACAGAGCAGTGCGTGTGGTCCATACAATGTCTGTCTCGGGAGTGAGCTACTGGCGCGGCCGAGGGAGTCCTTTGGCCCGCGTTGGGAAGGAAGGGCTCCATGCGCCGCCAACATACATTATTAAACTAGGTACCTGTGCTCTCACTAATAACACAGGAGTAATCAAACAAACATAGGACATCATTTGGTAACTTATGATAAACTGAAAATAATCCCAAAAGGGTTAAACAAACTAAATAATTATACTCCTAGCCGAACGGCAATGTTACTGTAGGGCACCACACTGACAACACGCTCTCACGTGGGAACAAAGGGAAGAAAAACATAAGGAAAATGCAGCTGGTCTCTCCCCCTACACATAGGCTACATGCAAACTAAAACAACACTTGCAACTGAAATAGCTAAAAGTTCAGTTGGAAGTGACAATACTGTATATATACATAATATATATGGAGGTTAAATCACAAATACGTGTGATCAAATTATGTAGTAAAACTCGCTAGGAAAACAATGGAACACCAAGCTTTCGGCTATTCTCTCAAGGCATCTTCAGGGTAATACAAGAAACAGGGGGGGAGTGAAGCTTAAATACCCGTCCTAAATCATCTGTGAGTTGCTAACTATAACCTATTTGCTGTAAGTAGGCGAGAAATCATGACCTCTAACCTCTGTAACTAAAATACGACAAGAGTAATCGAGCTACTACTTCTACCATCTGGGAAGAGTCAGTCAAGGAATAGATGTGCAAATGTACAGCCAATTTGCTCTAGCCCTTTTTGAGTTACAGAGGATAGAGGTCATGATTTCTCGCCAAATTACAACGAATAGTTTAGCATATTAATACAAAAAGTGTTGCCATCCTACTGCCTTTTTCCATACTTTTAGGAACATACTTATTTTACATACAAAATACATTTCTTACAAATTATATATACTGTACTTATACAGATATGCATATACATTAAAATATGCGTAACAATACAATTTAATCTAATCATAATATATAATTTGATACAAATCAATGAACTTAAGAAAATAAGTATTTAAGCCTCATTCTCCCCCTGTTGTCTTGTATTACCCTGAAGATGTCTTGAGAGAATAGATGAAAGCTTAGTATTCCAATGTTTCAATTCTTTTAGCAAGTTTTACTATATATATATATACAGTATATATACAGCATATATTAAAGTATATATATATATATATATATATATATATATATATATATACAGCATATATACAGTATATGTTTATATAAATATATATATATATATATATATATATATATCAATTGCCTGATGCCGTGATCTCCGAAGGGGTGGCCACGAACGAACCGCCCCCATGCACCTCCGTACCCAGTCAATCGACGCCCCTCCTCTCAACCAGCACCGCCTTCATCCATATACTTCCTCACTCCATCCTTCCACCTCTCCCTCTCTGTCCTTCCACCTCGCTCTCGTACACCCTCTTAGTCATTCTCTCGCTTTCCATACGTTCCATATGGCCGAACCATCTCAAGGTGTTCCTTTTCACACTTTCTAGTACATCTACCTCCACACCACACCTCCTTCTTACTTCCTCATTCGTCTGTCTATCCCTCCATGTAACTCTGCACGCATTTCTCAAGTAACTCATTTCCACCGCTCTCACTCTTGGTCTGAGTCTCTTCCCGAACGTCCATGCTTCGCTTCCGTAAGTTAGTGTCGGGATTACCACACTGTGATGCAAGGACTTCTTCACTTCCATACTGACCACCCTATTTCTTGTTACTGCTTTCAACATTCCTACAACCCTCTTCCCCTGTTGCACCCTCTTCCGCACTTCTTCATCCATAGTCCCATCTATACTCAACACACTGCCCAGATACTTAAAAGAGCTGACAATCTCCATAGCCTGACCGCTCAACTTCACCTCACACTCTGTGACTTTACCCCTTTCGAAGATGATATCCTTGCTCTTCCCTGCATTTACCATCATATTCCGTTTTTCGCACACTGTTCCAAACTCATTGACCAGACCCTGCAACTCCCATACATTATCACTCATCAGAACTGTATCATCCGCAAACAGCAGTATATGCAGCTTCCACTCATTTCCCTCCCTTTTCAGCGATACACCAACATCCACTGCTCTTCCTAGTAATTCTTTCATGACTCCATCATATATACAGTAAACAACCACGGGGACATCACACACCCCTGTTTCAACCTAACATATATATATATATATATATATTATATAGCTTTGTTCTCGTCTTTCCCTCCCCTTTTCTACTCTGATGGCACAATCATAACTTTTTCCTCTGACAAAGCTGAACTCTTCGCTCAAATTTTCACCTTGGATGATTCCGGTGCTATTCCTCCCTCTTCACGCCCCTCTCTCCTACTTATGCCTAATATCCTAATCTTTTCTACAGGTGTACTTTCTACCCTTTGGGCTAAATACTAAGAAGGCATATGGTCCGGATGGCGTTCCTCCTGTTGTACTAAAAAACTATGCTTCCGTGCTGACTCCCTGCCTAGGGAAACTCTTCCGTCTCCGTCTCTCCTCTAACGTCTTCCCTTCTTGCTGGAAGTTTGCTCTCATTTAATCTGTCCCAAGGAAAGGTGACCACTATCAACCCTCCAGCTATCGTCCAATTGCTCTCATCTATTGTATCGCTAAATTTTTTCGAAACTATTCTTACTTCCAAATTTCTTAAGCATTTATCTTCTCATAATCTGCTCTCAGATTGCCAGTATGGATTCATTAAGGGTTGCTCTACTGGTGATCTTCTTTCATATCTTACTAACTCTTGGTCATCCTCCTTTCGGAACTTCGATGAGATCTTTTCTATTGCGCTAGACATATTGAAGGCCTTCGATAGAGCCTGGCACAAATATCTAATTTCTAAACTACCCTCCTTCGGTTTCTATCCCTCCATCTGTGCCTTTGTCTCTAATTCCTTTTCCGGCCGTTCCATAGCTGCGGTTATGGACGTCCATTGTTCGCTTCCTCATCCTATCAACTCTTGTGTTCCTCAGGGATCTGTCCTATCTCCTATTCTCTTTCTAATTTTCATTAATTATCTCCTCTACTGTACCTCCATTCCTATCCATTCATATGCAGACAACTCGACCTTGCGCTACTCAACTATTTTTCCAGAACGCCCCAGCAAGCAATTCCTCAATAGCAAACCTTGTTACCTTTAATGCTTCAAAAACCCAATGTATCCATCTATCTACAAGATGTGAACTACCAGAGGACATCTCTAAAACATCATCAATACAATAATCAACCCTTCATTTTCTCTCAATATTCTCTGTATTTCTTTTTCTTCTGGTCTCTCTTGGAAGGCCCATATCACCACTCTTGGTAAGGCGACCTCCCAGAAGCTGGGTGTGCTCAACCGTCTCAAGGGGTTCTTAACCCCTGTACAGCATCTTCCTCTGTACAGGGGCACAGTGCGTCCTTGTATAGAGCATATATCACATGTGTGGGGAGGATCTTCTGACACAGCACTTCTAGACAAAGTAGAAAGGAAATCCTTTCGTATCCTTAACACTTACTGTGCGGGCATATTTCCTCTATATTAAGGCACATTCAGGCACTCCTGAATGATTGACCAAGTATCTGAATGAAATTAAATGTATTCAGCCAAAAACTAGAAAGCTAGAAAAAAACTAAAACTAGAAAAAAACTTCAAAATTACACCAGCGCGCTGGGTTCATCCGCAGTTCTACCATAGGCATCGAAAGATATTCGGTAATACTGAGCGAATGTTGCGCTATATTTGCCTTTCGCAGCGCTGCATATGTCTAGTGAGACATGGCTGATATCCCTCAGTGCTGCGGCCGCTGGGCTGGAGAGTGGACGGGGGCCTGCCATGCTCCTGCTCACTCGCACTCATCTCCACTGGTTTTAAGAGCCTGTAAATTGCTATAAATTGGCATGGCGTTCAGAACAGTCCCCGCAGGCAATGGGTTAACACCCGTCCGCTCATCCACTATCTGCAATCTCTCTCTCTCTTCGCTGCAAGGTTGCATCTCTTTCGCTATTCTATTGCTAACACAATAATCAGTGTTCCTCAGAGCTCTCTCAGTGTATACCACCTCCTCTACATAGGGTATGTAGTACCCATCTTGCAACACAATCTCACCCCTACTCTGTACAGCTCTCCAACTGAAGAGTGAAACGATACTCCCAATCTTTCTTCTATTCAACAGCTGAACTCTGGAACTCTTTCCCTGAATCCATCTTTCCCTCATCCAATGACATAAATTGTTTCTCTTTCAATTCTGGGGTAGGCATTCGTCACAGGCAGCTTTGCCTTTTGTCTCCCTCATCCACATATAAAACAAATTATAAATTTGTCATGCTTAGGGGAGCCGGATTTTGACTAAAAGACTGTCTGTCCTCCACTCGAGTGTGGTTGGGGAGAAACACAGATAGAAGTACCAGATTTCTCCTTTTAACCATATCAGTGGTAATGGTGACAGACCTCCTGCCTGTAGAGGTTCGAATCCTAGCGCGGGCTAATATATATATATATATATATATATATATATATGTTAGTAAAGCCAGGTAATACATTTTCTTTAATACATACGAGGTTGAAAGAAATGGCAATTTCTGCGTTGGAAATTTTATTATTCAAAGTTTCCAGGTCTCTGATGAGTTTTCGCTGGGTGGCAGGAAGTAGATGAAGGAGATGAGCAAAATTCATGGTGGTACAG
The DNA here is from genome assembly GCA_032716605.1 of Paralithodes platypus. Lineage (NCBI taxonomy): Eukaryota > Metazoa > Arthropoda > Malacostraca > Decapoda > Lithodidae > Paralithodes > Paralithodes platypus. Next base: position 36,973,516 of record CM064548.1, on the reverse strand, counting down.
GGTTACATAAATGTACATGATGATACAGGATATACGACGCGTTTCACTGGACAACCAGCATTATCAAGTAAGGAAGGAATGATATAAAAGGTAAACAGGAAGGGTATATATAGAGGGTGGAGGATCAGAGGAGGCGGAAAACAGGGGGCAAAAGTCTGCTATTGGTGGAAGCGTAAACTAGGAGAGAGAAGGGGTTAACCGCTTCACGCATGCGCACTGGATGCGGGATGGTGGTCAGTAGGTTGGGTCGAAGCTGATTGGCTGCGTGTCGAGGGGCGTGGCCTAAGTTGTGTGGCGCCTGCAGAAGACGAAGCTGAAGGAGGTAGCGCGGGGGGCTGCGTCAAGGGCACCGGGGGGCGAGGGGGGGTGTTAGGTCCTGTAGGGTAGTGCCTTTTGGCAGAAGGAAGGATCTGAAGGTCCAGAGTTTGGTTGTTGATGTTGGGATGTAAGGCTTGGATATATAAGCTTCGAGTATAGGTAATCTCCTTGGGTCACTTTCTTTATCGAGTATGGTGGTGTGTTTCTCTAACTCGTTGCGTGTGAGGTGAGGGTGGTTAGGGGTGAGATAGTGGTCTTTGATGGCTCCAGCCTGAAGGTGAAGAGTTAACCGACGTGAAAGACGAGTCTGCGTCATACCAATATAGGAATGAGGTCCACAGTCCTCATAATTACAGGTATGTTGGTAAATGACGTGATCGTCGGTCATCGGGCTCTTTATCTTGGTGGAGGCTGGTTTGTTGCGGAGAACGAGGTTGGAGGTCTTGGGGGATTTGTAATAAATTATTAATTTGATTTTGTTTTCCGGGTTGGTTGGGTGGACATGCTTGGAGATTATTTCTTTTAAGACGGCCTCGTCATTTATTTATGACGAGGCCGTCTTAAAAGAAATAATCTCCAAGCATGTCCACCCAACCAACCCGGAAAACAAAATCAAATTAATAATTTATTACAAATCCCCCAAGACCTCCAACCTCGTTCTCCGCAACAAACCAGCCTCCACCAAGATAAAGAGCCCGATGACCGACGATCACGTCATTTACCAACATACCTGTAATTATGAGGACTGTGGACCTCATTCCTATATTGGTATGACGCAGACTCGTCTTTCACGTCGGTTAACTCTTCACCTTCAGGCTGGAGCCATCAAAGACCACTATCTCACCCCTAACCACCCTCACCTCACACGCAACGAGTTAGAGAAACACACCACCATACTCGATAAAGAAAGTGACCCAAGGAGATTACCTATACTCGAAGCTTTATATATCCAAGCCTTACATCCCAACATCAACAACCAAACTCTGGACCTTCAGATCCTTCCTTCTGCCAAAAGGCACTACCCTACAGGACCTAACACCCCCCCTCGCCCCCCGGTGCCCTTGACGCAGCCCCCCGCGCTACCTCCTTCAGCTTCGTCTTCTGCAGGCGCCACACAACTTAGGCCACGCCCCTCGACACGCAGCCAATCAGCTTCGACCCAACCTACTGACCACCATCCCGCATCCAGTGCGCATGCGTGAAGCGGTTAACCCCTTCTCTCTCCTAGTTTACGCTTCCACCAATAGCAGACTTTTGCCCCCTGTTTTCCGCCTCCTCTGATCCTCCACCCTCTATATATACCCTTCCTGTTTACCTTTTATATCATTCCTTCCTTACTTGATAATGCTGGTTGTCCAGTGAAACGCGTCGTATATCCTGTATCATCATGTACATTTATGTAACCCTGTACCACCATGAATTTTGCTCATCTCCTTCATCTACTTCCTGCCACCCAGCGAAAACTCATCAGAGACCTGGAAACTTTGAATAATAAAATTTCCAACGCAGAAATTGCCATTTCTTTCAACCTCGTATGTATTAAAGAAAATATATATATATATATATGCGGTATTAGAAACTTGAATATATTCAGTGCAGGGCAGCAATACACAGTAGTACTCTCATGCAGTTTATTAGGCTTAGGCAATTTTTGTTGGCATCAGACTACTAAATAAATTGTATCTTAATAGTGCAACTTTAAGTATTATAATATACTGTAAGTCATTAATACCTATCACGGTTAACAATTAACCAGATCATTCCTACTGGAGTCAATTTTATATAAATTGGCTAACAAATAAGCTAGAACATTCAAACCTAAGAATACTAACCACAGGTAGGCTACAGGGTGTAATGTGCTTTAGGGATGCCACCTCGCTTTGTTTTCTCTTTCTCTTCTTCTCTCTTTGGCCTATATCCATTCGGCCCCATTCAGCCTACTGTTTTAAGACCTTTACTCCCATCCAGGTGTCAATATTTTCCTGGCAGGCGGTAGCGAGCCAGCATATACTGTATATATATTTGCTTTGAAAGCAAGCTAAATTTGTACATTTTTCGATTGAATATTTTTCCGGCGAACCCTGATTTCTCCATACAATGCCTACTCGCTAACGATCACCAGGAAGAAATCGACACCTGGATGGGGATAAACGTCTTAAAACAGTTGGCTGAATGGGGCCGAATGGATACAAGCCAGGGAAAGAGAGAAAAGAAGAGAAATATAAAATAGCCGGTGATCCCCTATAAACAAAAAAGGGGGACATTCAATATGAATAGCTTAACGATCAAACTAAAACAAAGGTATACATAATATGACTAACCTGGTTATGTGTGTGTCCGGCAATGGTGGCTAAGAGACTGGTTAAATCAAAGTGAAGTGGCAGGAAGAAAGGTGGTGTGTTCGGTGTGTTGTGTCTCGAGAGTTCATTTAACAATACTCAGACTGCATGAAGTTATTTGGTTGCTTAATTCGGGGGATACATGCTTAATTAAGGGATTCTAATAATTGGGTGTCCATAGGGGAATAGGCAGTCGTTAAAATGTTAAACTTATATATGGAAAAGAGTGGTCGAAATCAAGAGAATGAGAGCGAATTGTTGAATGAGAGGGAGTGGTAAGAGGCCTTCAGGTGCGAGCTGAGGTATGCTTCTGTTCTGCGAACCTAAGAGTGAAATTTATCATTGTCTCACCGATGCGTGGAGTCTTACAGCTCGAACATGTGAACTCATACAATTATATTAGAGATAAGTGAAGTAGGGAGAGGGTATTTATGTTTAACGAAGGATCCAATAGTAAAGTTATTTGTGAAGACAAATCTGAACTTTATGTTGGGAACATATTAATTTAGTAAGGAGTGCAGTTTCTTTCGAATAATGAAACTGAGGTGGCCATAATAAGGTAGTTCAATGTAGTGAATGTCTGATGTGGGCGTAATTACTTTAACTTTAGGGGTGAACTTTTCATCCAAGAAATTAGAGATTGTATTTTCAATTATTTTGAGCGGGAATCCATTAGTCTGGAAACTGTTGGTGAGGAACTTAATTTCACTATCAAAATGTATCCAGTCTGAACAGAGACTGAAATATCTGTATACCCAGGTCTTAATGGAATTAGTTGTGAATAGGTTAGGAATGAATGATAAGTAATGAGTGCCAAGACCATTGAATGTAAGTTTACGGTACACTGTTGTAGTGAACGAGTTAGACTTGCGAGTGACTAGGACGTCTAGGAAAGCAAGGGAAGAGTCCTTTTAAATTTCGTGAGTAAATTATATATTAGTGTGTTTTGAGTTGAGGTAAAAATAGGAACTAGGGAATACGTTGAGAGCCTTTAAACATTGAAAGGAATCATCGACGTAGCGTTTGTAGTAAATGGGTTTGAAGGGAATAGGGCAAGTTCGTTCGTGGTAACATAAAACTACATTTGCAAAAGATGGCTCCAACCAGGATCCCATGGATACTCCGTCAGTTTGGACATAAAGGTGTCCATTAAGTAGAAAGGGGGAGTCTTTAACAGCTAAATTTAGCAAATTAATCAATTGTTTATTGGTGTAGTTTAATTATTCATCTAAGTTGCCGAAAATGTTATTTGTTATAATATGGATAGTCTCCTCTAGGGGAAAATTTGTGAACAGGGACTGAAAGTCAAAATTAGCCATGATTGCAGTGCCAGCATTAATCGTCTTTAATTCATTAACAAATTCAGGGGTTCTTAAGAGTACTGTATATTAATTTGTGTTGGGGACTTACAGTCGCCAGATACACACAACAGTCCACAGACGACAACCCTGCTAGCATACCTTCATCAATAGTAATAAACCAAAGTTATTCACAAACATATCCTGCCAAAGCGTTCATGTTTATTTCAAGATAGCTTTGACGTTAATCTCTCCCTAATATAAACATTTGTATTATTTAGCCATAAGTCTACCATATTCGTTGTCTAAATGACTTCCTCCCTGGTGACACCCGTTGCTATTAATATGTTCACAGCTTAAACAATAGCCATTTTGATTTGTTTGGTCACTTTGGTTGTAAAGGTCTTTAGAAACAGTGATCGGGAGAGCGTAAGCTTGGCCAACGGTATTGTATCCACAAACGTCACTACTTGTGTTATTGTATATCGTGAAGACACTGACATAGGAAATTAGAGGCCATGTGTACAATACAACATCATACAATTAGCAACAATATTATGAGAGACAGAATTATGTTGTTCGTTCTTCAGATGATTTACTAATTTCATCATTATCATAGTTGTCAGTATTTATGTTGTGCAGCACACGAATTTAGGTAAATGTATGTATGCATGTATGTATGTATACAGTATACTCAGGCACATATCCCAGTGCTGGGGTTGGCCGACTTGAGACCACATATCCTTCCTAAGCTGCATAAAAACGTTTAATATAGCCATAATAAAGTATAACACACGTCGCTGGTACAGGAAGGGTTAACAAGTTAATTTCAGTCATTTGGTGTGTCTTACTCAAGGTGGGTGTTGTCAGTGTGTCATTACTGTGCCTCATAATATTATCCAGGAATTACTGGCCACAACTGTACCTTTTAGAATATGTGATATATATATATATACTGTATATATTGTATTAACACACACACACACAAAATATGGATAACTGTGTCTATATAATTATATAATTGATCCATTAGCAACATACCTACTAGCTGATTGTCAGATTAAGCACAAACAGACTGACTGACTGACTAACGGATCAACCAAGAGCCTCTAATAAAACTCCACCCAGCTCCCGGGCAGAATGTATAGCCCCAGTTAAGCCCCAGCAATTCTGTGTGTTCGGAAATACTGAAATGGTCGGCCGCTCGAGTAACCGTTCACGTTAATCACCCAGGTAGGTTTCTGTAATCCTCGTGTTTGTGTGTAATATGAAAACTTGCTATATTTACTTAATGAGTGTGCCAATTCGCATCTCGCACTTCCATGACCTTTCATTTTAATAACAATTTAAAGCTACCATGATGGCTATATCGGGTGTGTTATCCATGCAAAATATCTCTGGAATTGAACTTATGAATAAGAATTTCTATACATCAACTGCAAAACTTCATATGTTCTGTATTGATAAGCAAGTTAATAACTATATAGTTATGATTGTATAAAGGAAAACATAGTGGGCCTACGAATTATTATGGGTGGGCTGGAGACTATGGCATCTGAGTGTACAAGGAGTTACTGTATGTTACCCAGGTTACTTTTACATTTACATTTACTTCCCCGGATGGTAAAGTTGCCCTCATACGTTGTTTTCCTCTTAGTGATCCTATAAATGGAAAACTAATGTGTATGATTGAATTAAGAGGGTAGTTTCATAATGCAGTGGTAAATTCAAGTGCCTATTCAACTGATAATCAATATAAACCATACTCGTAAAGCATGCATACTAATTTGTAATGTTATATATAATATCACAACGAGGAACATAACTCATGTGAGCAATTGTGCGTCACAAATGTCCGCTAACACCAGGTTCCTATGTTATACCGTTTGGTGAACAGAAGCTTCGTATATAAGGAGGCTGTCAACACACCTGTTTAATGTACTTGTTATTATTTGGTTATTTATATATTTATATATGTATTCATTTATCATGTCTAGTTTCTTCCCAAGACCTCCACCAAGCTTTATAAAATATCCCCAAGACCCCCCTTCCAGATAAATTTGCAATGTTTTCGGGGAAAACAAATGTACCGATCCGAAGGCCGCTTTCTCCTAGATTACAGGTTCGCTATCGCTCACCAGGAAAACATTGTCACCTACTTGGCGCAAAAAGTCTTAAATCGCTAAACGAAGGGGGCAAAACATGAGAGAAGAGGGTCCAGCAAACAAACAAACCTCCCCTTAGCTATTCTCGGGAGTCAAACCCAGGACCTTTTGATTGTTGAACGCACTACCGTTGTGCCAGATAGTAGAGATATAACTGATAATAATTCTGGCTTTAATATTTTGGTAATTATAGGGAAAAGACTCGCAGCCTTATTTGCCATTTGTTGGTTCCAATTTATTTTAGAAATAGTAGTTTTGATGCTATTAGTTATAATTCCACTGTGGGAGAAACCCTATATAACCCCATTATCCAAGAATCATGAGATAACTCCCTCCGATAGTGGGGAGGGCTATGAAGATCAGGAAAAATGTGGGGTTAAAGTAATATAGTAAAATAAGGAAGAATAGGAATGTGTGAAACACCTAAAATCCCACTTTTCCGAAATCCGAGCCAAGTTTTGTCGAAAGTTGGCTCAGATTTTCCATAATTTCAGACTCAAAAGACCACTTTGTAAAAATCCGAGCCAATTTTTGTACAAAGTTGGCTGGCTCGGATTTTGCATTATTTCAGAGACACAACAGGGCACTTTTATAAAATCCGAGCCAATTATTGACCAAAATTGGCTCAGTTTTTCCATAATTTCAGAGACACAAAAGACCACTTTGTAAAAATCCGAGCGAAAATTTGTAAAAACTGTGGTGGGATGTTTGAAATTTGGAGAGGCATAAAAGGTTAGTGTTTGAAAATACGAGCCAAGTGAGATTATTAACCTAACCTAACAAGCTAACCTAACCTAACCTAGTATTATTAGTGGGGGCTGCCACCCCCACACCCCCGCCATGACCATAGATATCAGAGTAAGGGATATTGGGAGGCAAGTGTGGTCATTAGCCTTACCTAACCTAGTATTATTAGTGGACTTTGCCGCCCCCACACCCCCGCCATGACCATAGATATCAGAGTAAGGGATATTGCGAGGCAAGTGTGGTTATTAGCCTTACCTAACCTAGTATTATTAGTGGGGGCTGCCGCCTCCACACCGTCGCCATGACCATAGATATCAGAGTAAGGGATGATGGAAGGCAAGTGTGGTCATTAGCCTTGCCTAACCTAGTATTATTAGTGGGGGCTGCTGCCCCCACACCCCCGCCATGACCATAGATATCAGAATAAGGGACAATGAGCGGCAAGTGTGGTCATTAGCCTAACCTAACAAACTCACTAACCTAACCGAGTAATATTAGTAGGCTACCTCCACTCCCATAGCATATATAACTTTAATAACATATATCTAACCTTATTCCGAAGACGAAGAGGAAGAGAATAAGGAGAGTAGAGTTCAGCAGCAGCGAGAAGAAAGTGGTGAACACGTTCGGTGGAAACAGGGAATTGTCGTTCAAAGAGGTGTTGGGCTAAGTACCCCTCGAAGTGCTCTTCCCGACGACTGTACCTTGGGATAGAAGCCCTGACCTCTCTCCAACTACTTTCCACAGTCTGAGTATGTGACCCAGTAGCAGGGTCCACAAAATGTTGGGAATGGTTGACCGTAGTGTGAGTATAACCTTCCAGTGACAGGGTGATATATGAACGCCAACAATCTCAGTGAATGTGTGTTCCCTAGAATCCACTGCTTTATGTTGTGCACTAGGGTGTCCTTGGTTCTGTTGGGAACTGGTACCAGAATATGTTTGCGAGACTCCCTCTCAATGCCCCCGAAAACCCACTGGCCCTCAATGACACGACCACGGTGGTATTTCCTTTGCCAAAACTTGGCTTCGTCTCTCTCAACGTTTTTTCCAGGGCCACCAAAATTTTCAGAATGTTTTTCACAAAAGAAAATAGCCACTTCCCGACAAAACGAATACCAGTCCACTCATGTACTGAGGGCAACATCGCCCTGGAGGAGTACATCTGCATATGGTAATTTGTTAATACAGAACCAGTAAACAATATTCAGCACTTTGGGAATGGATATGTGCGCATTTTCAAAGAATGTGTCTTTAACAGCGCTGACATTATATCTACAGCGTGATTTTCTTACCGCATGGTGAAGGTAATCCTTGTTCTGTTTGTCACATTTCTTTTGTTCTCTATTTTCAGTAACTTTTAAATCTGCCACATGTATCGCACTTACCAGTTGGCAAGACCAAATTGTGATGAACCACAAAATCCCATGTAGCTTCCTTACTCCGTAATATGTCCCCAATTTCTGACAGGAGAGAATACAACCTGTACAGGCAGCCATGACACTTACAAATCTGCCGGGCTGTGTGATGTTTCTGTCAGCTGAGGGAAACTACAAGGGAAATGGTAAAGAAAAATGCCAGAAAGGATAGAAAAAATACCGCAAAAACTATAAAAATTAAATAAAAGCACAATGTAAGGTTGCAAATGTGTATATTTATTAATAACAAGACTTCCGTCTACGTGTTGTGAGAAACCTGTTATCCTCCGGCAAATTACGGGGTGGAGTGAGTGAAGTGGGGGATAGTGAGTGAGAGAGGATACATGGTTTTCATAATACGTGTTGCTAGCCCCAAACGCGCGAGCAACTGTGGCTTTCAAAATGTTCCTTTTATTTTTTTTTATTTTTTTTCTATGTGATTGAGGGAGGCAAAAGGCATAACTGCCTATAGCGAGTGCCTCCCCCATAGTTGAAAGAGTGACAGGGCCAAAATCAAGGGACGTTCGAGCCAAAATGGCTGGACACACTGAGTTTGAAGCAATTTAAGTCATAGGAAGAGGGAAAGACTGATTCTGGGAGAGAGTTCCAGAGCTCAGCTGTTGAGTAGAAGAAAGTTTGAGAGTAACGTTTCACTCTTGGGTTGGAGAGTTGCACAGAGTAGGGGTGGGATTGAGTTGCAAGACGGGTACCACGTGCCCTACGTAAAGGAGGTGGTATGCACTGGGATAGCTCTGAGGAACACTGATTATTATAGTAGCGATAGAATAGCGAGAGAGATGCAACATTGCGGCGGAGAGAGAGAGATTGCAGAGAGTTGGTGAGTGGACGGGAGTTAATGATACGAAAGGCCTTCCTTTCAACTTTGTCTAGGAGAGCGGTGTGAGAGGAACCTCCCCACACATGTGAACAATACTCAATACAAGGGCGCACTATGCCCCTGTACAGAGCAAGAAGCTGTGCAGGGGAAAAGAACCCCCTAAGGCGGTTGAGCACACCCAGCTTCTGGGAGGCTGCCTTAGCAAGACTGGTAATATGGTCCTTCCAAATGAGAGCAGAAGAAAAAGAGACACTAAGAATATTGAGAGAAGATGAAGGGTTGATTTTTGTATTGTTGAAGAATAAGGTGTAGTCCGCTGGGAGATCCTGACGGGTAGATAGATGGAGAAATTGGGTTTTGGAAGCATTAAAGTTAACAAGGTTTTCTCTGCCCCAATTGGAAATAGTATTTAGATCAGAATTTAAGAGTTCTATGGCTTCATTACGTTTGTCGTTGAGGGATTGCTGGCTGGGGCGTTCTGAAAAACTAATGGAGTAGTGTAAGGTTGAGTCGTCTGCGTATGAATGGATGGGAATTAAGGAACAGTTAAGGAGATCATTTATAAAAATTAGAAAGATAATAGGAGATAGGACAGAGCCCTGAGGAACACCGGAGTTTATAGGGTGAGGAAGTGAACAATGGCTGTCCACAACCGCGGCTATGGAACGGCCGGAAAGGAAATTAGAGACAAAGGCACAGATGGAGGGATAGAAACAGAAGGAGGGTAGTTTAGAAATTAAAGATTTATGCCAGACTCTATCGAAGGCTTTCGATATGTCTAGTGCAATAGAAAAAGTCTCACCGAAGTCCCGAAAGGAGGATGACCAAGAGTTAGTAAGATATGAAAGAAGATCACCAGTAGAGCGACCCTTAAGGAAGCCATACTGGCGATCTGAGAGCAGATTATGAGAAGAGAAATGCTTAAGAAATTTGGAAGCAAGAATAGTTTCAAAAACTTTAGAAAGACAAGAGATAAGAGCAATTGGACGATAGTTGGAGGGTTGAGAGCGGTCTCCCTTCTTTGGGACAGGTTGAATGTGAGCAAACTTCCAGCATGAAAGGAAGACGTTAGAGGATAGACAGAGACGAAAGAGTTTGCCTAGGCAGGGAGTCAGCACGGAAGCACAGTTTTTGAGAACAACAGGAGGAACACCGTCCGGACCGTACGCCTTATTAGTGTTAAGCCCAGAGAGGGTAGAAAGTACATCTTTAGAAGAGATTAGCATATTTAGCATAAGTAAGAGAGAGGAGGGCGGAGAGGGAGGAATAGCACCGGAATCATCCAAGGTGGAGTTTCTAGCAAAAGTTTGAGCGAAGAGTTTAGCTTTGTCAGAGGAAGAAGTGATGGTTGTGCCATCAGAGTGGGAAAGGGGAGGGAAAGACGAGGAAGAGAAATTGTTGGAGAGGTTTTTGGCTAGATGCCAGAAAGCTTGGGAAGAGCTAGAGTTGGATAGTTCAGTGCATTTATTATTGATGAAAGAGTGTTTGGCAAGTCGAAGAACAGATTTGGCTTGATTCCGGACAGAAACATATGAAGAATGAGAGTCTTGAGTTTTAAGGCGTCGGTACCGTTTGAATGCTTCCTCCTTATTGCGGACAGCAGTAGAACAGGCGTGAGTAAACCAAGATTTTTTAGCATTAGTCTGAGAGAAAGAGAATGGAATGTATGCTTCCATGCCCGATAGGATTACCCCGGTAATGCGTTCAGCACTCTCCGAGGGTCCTTGGCCATGGAAGCAGAAATAATTCCATGGGAAATCAAAGAAGTACTGCCGAAGAGCCTCCCAGTCGGCAGCGCCAAAGTGCCACAAGCGCCGCCGGCTAGGAGGATCGGGTGGCCGTACTGGAGAGATAGGACAGGTGACAGAGATAAGTTTATGGTCGGAGGAGCCCAAAGGAGAGAAAAGATCGACAGTATAAGAAGAGGGGTTAGAAGTTAGAAACAGGTCAAGAATGTTGGGCCGATCTCCGATGCGATCCGGGATACGGGTCATCCACATTAACACCACAACGATCTCGTACTTCCTCAGTCGACAGCCTATCTCTCCATTACGTTAAATTTAATACAATTAAATAAAAATAAATAAAATACTGCAATGCTCTAGGAAAAATACACTTTTATAATTATATAAATTGGTACTGTACTTAGTTTCAATAATTCATACGGCCTATTATAATATCTTCCAGTATAGTTAATAATGGATATACCCAAAGGTAATGAAATACTATGAGAAATAATATCCAGCCAAGGAAATGATGTTGTCAGATGTATAATGTATATGTGTTATGCGACGCTATAATTTTTAGTCGCTTTATACAGTTCAATATTTCCACTCTAGGAAAGGTTCAGAACTACAACACTCAACGGGAACATAGCTGACTTTAATAAATATAATTCTTAGTTCAATCAATCTCCACCAATGTCACAAAATACACAAATTCGGTACACAAGTTTGATTTCTTATTAGCTATGGGAACAGGCACAATTATTTAAATAAGTGGTGTCTATGTAAAATACACTCAGAATATCCTCAATGGATTAATAATAATGATAGTTACTCCTGCTTCATAAATCACAAAAAATAAATATACAAGTTGTAATAATGTAATAACATCAATAAGCGTAAATAAGATATTTATATACACATCCCATATACATACACAGAGAGGTTAATCTCAAAAGAAAATAGCTAGTATCCTGTTGAAAAATAAACGCGATTTAGCGAGTGAATGGGGAAGGTAAATATTACTGAGCGAACGCGTACAGTGTGAACTAGTTATATAGAACTAAGTTACTAGCTGAACTATGAATAACTGGACGTTAATTCAATACAATAGATTATACTAATCTGAATTAACTCATAGAGTTACAATAATGAAGATAAATTCAATGAATGAGGAATAAATCATATTAACCTGTGTGAAAGGCTGAAGATCTTGCCGGGACGGATTAACTCGGCGTGATACGAACAGGAGTTTAACTCTAACTCAAAGGGGAAACTTAAACTGAGTTTGACTTCAGGAAGTATAACGATAAATTTAGTCTGAATAGGAGACTGATAATAACTCTCTCTCTGTGGACATTTATACACTCGATTACGTACCCAGCTAATAATAACAAATCAGAATAAGATCTGATAGATTATTCACTGGTAATTACGTGTATGGTGTATGTATAATTTCCTAACGAATTTAACTATAACCCGTATATGAATTATAGAAATGTATAAGTCAAGGAATATAGTTATATCAATCCCACATATATCATATGTATTGTTCTCTCAATGCGAGTGACGATTGCTAGAAGGCGAGAATAAATAATCTCTAAAGGACGGCACCTTGAACACTTAACTTATCTAATAATTATAACCTTCTCAATAATCATCAAAACATTAGAATTGAACAAGAGGCACTTAAGTTTGTTGAAGAATAGAAGTAGGAGCCGTGAGAGATCTGGTCACACGTGGTAACTGAGTAAGATGTCCAGCTGCCTGTTTACACCAGGGGGACACGTCCTTCAGTCGCACTGGTAGAATGATCACTTCTACGTCGCCCATCACTCGCACTTGGTCACTGCACTCAAACCGCTTGCAGGATACTTATCAAGGGGATTTAGGCTAACCCCTAAGGAAGTATTCTCCGAGCTAACTATATCACGATCCGGCACGTTCGCCCGAAGGAGAGGTACCCAATGGTGGAGTCAACTTTGCCTAACAATATCTTGTTTCGGACAGGTAATATTCGTTTTTTAATTTGGTATTCTGGTAGTGCATTTCGGAATAAGAGAGGCATGTGAATTACAGGTTTTGGATTATTGTTCGTTTATTAAATAAAGGTCTTAAAAATATAGTACATATAGGGTTACATAGATAATGTTATTTTTTTATTTATTAACATTAGAAGTAGACATTAGAAAGCTTGAAGAAGTGAATAATAATTAATATACAGTTTTGAAGGTTCTCATACATTTGTTAGGTTTTATACAATGCTTTCGTTACTAGTTGGAATACTGCTCTTGTTGTTGTTTGTCGTTCTCGTAGTAGTAGTGGTGGTTATTTCCTTGTGGGTTATACAGGGAAATTGAGGACGTTGATGCCGTAATTCCATAAAATGTCTCGTCATAATGGAGATCTGGTTCTGGTGTGGACTTCACACCTGTGGAGGGGAGCGGCCATTGTTGGAGCCTTGGCCGGAAGGGATTAGCGCCTGGGAGCGGCCCGTATCCTTGCTGTCCAGGTAGTGGGGTTTGTTTACCTCTAGGTGTTGGTATGGGGCACTGAGATTGACTTCTGGTTTGTAGTTGATTGTTTTGTTTCTCCTTCTTGTGGTTTTTATGGCCGCATTTCTGCATGTGGATGTTGGGGGCTCTTCTATATGTGGAAGCAGATTCTGTGGATGTTTTGGCTCATTGTCCTCGAGCCCCGTCATCTCAATATGTTTACTATGCCTAACACCATATATTGGTTCACGCTGGACAGAAAGGCTGCTGAAAAAGCACCAAAAATCTTAAGGATGAAACATATTTACTGTAAAGTGCAGACTGCTAAGTAGTGTTTTCTGATTTTGAAGTTGCAAGTGAAGCAATGAGGAGGAAGGAAATAGGAAGGGAAAGATCACGAACAAAGCCATCAGAGTTGTCAGAGGGAGAGATAACGAGGTCAGGAAGGGAAAGGCTTAAAAGGCTAATAAGAAATAAAATTATACCTTAATCATTAGAGCATATGGTGCATTAATATTCGAATCAGATCGGAAATTACGAAGTCTAGAAAAGAAAGACACTTAATTATCGAAAATACTTGCCAAACAATGTATAGACCAATCTACCCATATAATAATAAAGTAGATGTGCAGTTTTGCCCAAAATCAAAACGGCATACCCAACTCTGCGATGGGTTACCATCATCACTACTAATATCATCATCAATCACAATCACCATCATCACTACTACTGCCATCATCACTACAACTACCACAATCATCACGACTACTTTTATCATCACCAATACTATGATCATAATAACTACTACAATAACAATCATCACTACTACTCTCACCATCATCACTACTACTGTCACCATGGTCACTACCATTTTAATCACGACTAGCATCATTGATACAACTATCAACCATCATTACTAATATCATCACCACCATCATACAATCAACATTACTACTATAACCATCATCATTACTACTGTCACAAATATTACCATAATTTATCCTACTGTCACCATCATCACCATTACTATGATCTTCATCACCACAACTATTGTCATTATCACTACAACTTTCACCAATCCTCACTACTACTCACCATCATCACTAATGCTCACACCATCGTCACTACCAGCATCAATACTTTCATTATTATCACTACAACTATCATTATTACTTGTCACCATCATCACTACTATTAAGAACATAAGAACATAAGAACATAAGAACATAGAACATAAGAAAATGGGAGTCTGCAGAAAGCCGATTGGCCTAAGCAAGGCAGATCCCTGTCCCACACAACCCCAATTACAAAGCCCAATTATAGGCTCAACACTCTAATACCCTGAGGATCATCTTACCAAAACGGTTAGAGATTAACGCAGGATTACGGGGGTCTGCAGAGCGCTGATTGGCCCAACCCTGCTGATCCCCCTTCACACCCAACCCTTCTCATCCATATGCTTATCCAATTTTATCTTAAAGCTCCCTATCGTTTTTAATCCCACTATAGCACTTGGTAGTCCATTCCACCCATCTACAACTCTGTTACCAAACCAATATTTGCCTATATCTTTTCTGAAACGAAATTTATCTAATTTGAAACCATTGGTACGAGTTCTTTCGCTATCACTGAGCTTTAGTACATTTGTCATGTCCCCTTTGTTAATCCCACTAACCCACTTGAACACCTCTATCATATCCCCTCTAACTCTGCGTCTCTCTAACGAATGTAAGCCTAATTTCTTCAACCTTTCTTTATACGGAAGATTTCTAATATTATGGATCATTTTTGTCATTCTACGTTGTACTCTCTCCAATGAATCTATGTCCATTCTGTAATAAGGACACCAAAATTGAACAGCATAATCCATATGGGGTCTCACTAATGACAAGTAAAGTTTTAAGATAACATCAGCAGTTCTGTTACTCACACTCCTTGAGATGAACCCGAGAATCCTGTTTGCCTTGTTTCGAACGCTTATACACTGTTGTCTAGGCTTCAAATCATTGCTAACAAACACACCTAGATCTTTCTCACAATTCGAGTTTTCTAATTCCACATTAGCTAGTTTATATTTAACATTTGTATGCATCTTCCCTATCTTTAATACCTTGCATTTGTCAATGTTAAACTTCATCTGCCAATTTACTGACCATTCGTGTAAGGTATCTCGATACCTTTGGAGGCACTGTATATCTCTATCTGAATCAATTGTTCTCCCCATTTTGGTATCGTCTGCAAATTTACTTATCCTACTAGTTATACCTAAATCAAGGTCATTTATGTATATAACAAACAACAGAGGACCTAATACAGATCCCTGGGGGACACCACTTTTGACTGCTCCCCATTCTGACTTCGTACCATTTATGCTGACTCTCTGCTTCCTACCAATTAGCCATGACCTAATCCATCCCAACAACGCCCCACCTATTCCATGTGCCTCATCCTTTCTCATCAATCTCTCATGGGGGACTCTGTCGAAAGCTTTACTGAAATCTAAATATATTATATCATATGACTTGTCATTATCTACTGCTTCATATACCTCTGAGAAAAAACTAAGCAAATTAGTAAGGCAAGAACGTCCCTGAGTGAATCCATGCTGAGAAGAATTTATTAAATTAAATGTATCTAAGTGGTTTCTAATTTTACTAGCAATAATTGACTCTAGTAGCTTTCCTATGATTGATGTAAGACTAATGGGACGGTAATTGGATGCTATTGATTTGTCACCTTTTTTGAAGATCAGAACTACGTTTGCAAGCTTCCAAGCTTCTGGAACTATACCTGTCTCCAATGACTTGTTAAATAAAAATGTTAATGGGTAACTTAACTCATCCCTACATTCTTTTAACCCTTATTTAGCGGCGAGCAACATAAGTCGAGTTAAAAAAAGCTGGACTATGTGGCGGCGCTCGACATAACTCGAGTGGCAATTTCAGCACGTAATGTGGCTGAGAGAGAGAGACAAGTGGTGGCAGGAGACTAGCGAGCGTATGACTGCTCCAGACCACCGCGGCGAACCTACTGACACAAATCTCAGCTCCCTCCTCCCTCTCTCACTCGCTACATACTCAATTATGTACTGAAAGTACCGAATTACCTGCTTTTTGCACTCGCGTTGCACGGTTATTGCAAGAAAACTATCCATCATACAAGGATCGTTATGGTGTCATTCGAAAGCTCTGTTTATGCCCTTTCAGGGATAGGTATTTGTTTTACGTTCTGGGTCTTATTGAGGCATGAAAATGATCACGTAAACAGCCCTATTTTGGCTAAAAACACCCCGCTGTGCGGTACACATAAATAAACCGCATAGGCCGCTCGTAAGGTGTTAATACTCTAGCATATACCTCATCAGGACCAGGCGATTTATGAGGTTTCAGTCTGTCAATTTCCTTAAGCACATCATTTCTACTTATAGTAACCGTACTTAACCTATTTTCTATACTATCGCTATAAAAAAAAAAAAAAAAAAAAAAAAAAAAAAAATACCTTACGGACTTCTGGAAACTGTGCCAAATTGTCATTAGTGAAAACGGAAAGAAATTGACTATTTAATGTACTGCACATTTCTAAATCATTTTCTGTCATTTCTCCTATCGAAGTTTTAAGGGGACCAATTACATCTCTAATCTTGGATTTATATAGTTGGTAAAAAGCTTTAGGATTATTTTTTGAGTCATTGGCAACCTTAATTTCATAATTTATTTTTTCTTTCCTAATATCCTTTTTTACCTGTCTTGATAGATTCTGATAGTAAGCAAGTAGGTGAATTTCGCCTTTTCAAATTTTTCTATATATTCCTCTCTTTTGTCCTAGAAGATCTAATAGTCTATTTATTATTCATCCATTGGGGTTGGTTCTGTGTTGATCTAAATTTTCTTTTGGGGATGTATTTATTTTGTGCATTGAATACTGACTTGATAAAATTATCGTATGTATCTACCAAGGTTGACGTCTCTTCCTGACTTAAGATGACAGGTGCCTGAGAAGGGGTACACTCATTTGGACACCTGGATCGACTTAATTTTTTGACCATAGGGTCCGCTAATAGGGCTCTTCTTAACCCACCATAATTGGCTTTTCTAAAGTCAGGTATTAATGTTGTATTCTCTCTGGTATTACCTTTCCATTGTATATTAAAATACACAGAATTGTGGTCACTATTTCCTAGGTGGTCCCCTATCACTACATTATTTACCATATGTTCATTGTTACTGAAAACTAAATCGAGAATATTATTACCTCTAGTCGGCGTATCTATGAATTGAAATAAAAAACTATCTTGTACTACCTCTATAAACTCCTCAGAATCAGAGTCTCCTATTTGATGCTGCCAATCTATATTCGGAAAATTAAAATCCCCATAATGCACACATTGCTAAACCTAGATGCCATTTTAATTTCCTCCCATAATGACGTTCCGTCATTTCTACTCATATTTGGCGGTCTATACATAACTCCAATAACTATGGTCTCACTACCTTCGTTAACCTCTACCCAAACACTTTCATTATCGTTATTTAGTCTAATACCTGATTTAATACAGCTTTTTAATGTACTCCTGACAAACACTGCTATACCGCCACCCCTCTTACTTGTTCGGTCATATTTAAACAAACTATATCCTGGTATATCAAATTCTGCTAAAAAATGCCTGGTTTCTGTATTAATCCACGTTTCAGTTAGCGCTATTATGTCTATATTTTCTTTGCTAACAAGGGCTCTAAGTTCGTTCATTTTGTTACATAGACTCCTACAGTTTGTGTAATATACTCTCAATTTACTTCTTTTCTTTATACCTAATTTACCTTTGTTTTTAGCGATATTTCCATCTTCCGTTGCACCATCACTACTATCATTTGCATTATAGTCATCATTTTTAGCATGAGACTGAATATCCTTATCGCTTTCGCCTGACCATTATGACCATCATTACTACTACTAGTACTGTCACCATCATCACTAATAATACCATCATCAATCACAAACACCATCATCACTACTACTGCCATAATCAATACAACTGCCACAATCATCACGACTACTGCAATCATCACCATTACTATGATCATTATACTATATACTATTATAGATACTACAGCTATCAACCATCATTACTACTATCATCAGCACCATCTTACAATCATCATTACTACTGTTAACATCATCACTACTACTATAACCACCATCATTACTACTGGCACACGTATTACCATCATGTATCCTATCACCATCATCACTACCGCTGCCATCATCACCATTACTATGATCTTCATCATCACAACTATGGTCATCATCACTACAACTTTCACCATCATCACTACTACTCACCATCATCACTAATACTCACACCATCATCACTACAACTATCATCATTACTTGTCACCATCATCACTACTATTATGACCATCATCACTAATACTAGTACTGTCACCATCATATCTACTACTGTCACCATCATATCTACTACTGTCATCATCATCACTACTGTCATCATCATCAATACAACTACAACCATCATCACTACTATTATCACCATCATCACTACTATCACCATCAATCCCACTATTACTACCATCACTTCTAATGCCAACTCACAGGCGCCTGAGTAGATGCTCGTACGTGTATACAGGTATCTATATGTATATATAATAACAAGGTATGCAACCACTTTCAGTAGGAGTGACAAGTACCCTGGTATATAACGGCTTGTTTACGTAATATTTGTCACTGCTAACCTGTATATTGGATAGCTGTCGGTAGAATAGGGCACAGACGATATATATATATGTGATTAACAGAAGCACTGAGTACTTTACACACATGTTTGAGCTATAAACAGTACACTTTTACCTCTGAAAATCGCCCGCCAGATCTTCCATGCAAGGACGAAATATTAAATTTGTGTCGAACTCTCCGAATTAGGGTCATAAACACAGGTTATTGTCGAGTCGTGTATTAGTAAGTTTAAATATATAGTATAGTACATTTGAATAGTCTTTGGTCCTTTGTTTTACTTTATAATCAACAAAATGATATAGTGTCTATGTTTGATCTTACATCTGTGTTCAACTAATTTTGTAACATACACTATAGTTATTTACACAAACTAAGCTATACAATCATAAACCTGCGAGAAAACGAACTAGGCTTAATCCTACTAGGCTAGGCTAATTATTCACTCATTACATACTAACCAGTTTAGTGCACGAGTACTTGCTAACATTATTAAATATATTGATGTAAACAGCTATGACACAACGATGGAGCATAATATCTTGTAATCGTCCATACTCCGCCTCAAGCAATAAAGCTGTACCCTGCTCCAACTTTGTTTTCGTGTGACATTTAAATAAACCCCGCTGGCCCGCTTAGGTCGGCATTCAAGACTGGATATATAATTATGTTAGTTTAATGTTAATTTGGAAGTTGGGTGATGGTAGAAGTATTTAGTTCTAATAAAGTAATAAGACATAATTATATAGTATGATATTCTAGATAGTATTTTCGCATATTTATCTACCGAATGAACATCTATTATATAACCCTGAAAACGAAGTTTCGCGACCCTAATTTCGGAGAGTTCGACACAAATTTAATATTTCGTCCTTGCATGGAAGATCTGGCGGGCGATTTTCGGATGTAAAAGTGTACTGTTTATAGCTCAAACATGTGTGTAAAGTACTCAGTGCTTCTGTTAATCACATATATATATCGTCTGTGCCCTATTCTACCGACAGATATCCGATATACAGGTTAGCAGTGACAAATATTACGTAAACAAGCCGTTATATACCAGGATACTTGTCACTCCTACTGAAAGTGGTTGCATACCTTGTTATTATATATACATATAGATACCTATATAGACGCACGAGCATCTACTCAGGCGCCTGTGGCCAACTAAACTAACTTAACCTAGCAAATGCGGAGCGAGATGTTTTCGCCCCCCCCCCCCATTGCTGGGGGGGGGGGGGGTCTGGGTGAAGGGGGAGGTTCTGGGTGGAGGGGGGGGGGGGGGACCATATTTTGGACCTAAAATCATAACTATTGGATGAAAAAAAAAAAAAAAATCTGATTGACGTTCGCATTCACGCAACATATGTTCGTGTGAAATTTGGTGAAAATCCACCCATCGGTCTAGGAGGACTTCCAAGACAGACGGAAAACGCCGACGACAGATTTTTTTTTTGTGTGGTACCCACTATACGGGGGGGCGATACCAAACTCAGCTTACGCAGAGTTGATAATCGTAAACCCGTGATTATGTGTAATGAAAGTATGGATTTGGGAAGATGTTTAGATATTAAACTGATATGGCAGCATAATGATTACAGATAATCAGTAGAATCACACTATGGATATGCACAGCACAATACTCCTTAAGTAAGTATCGTGATATTAACACCTTACGAGTAGGCTAGGCGGTATATTTGACTGTGCCGCCCAGCGTTTTTTTTTTACCATAAATGGGGTTGTTTCCGTGCTCTTTTTCATGCATAAACAAGACCCAGAGCGTAATACAAGTATGTATCCCTGAAAGGGCGTAAATTTAGTTTTCCAATGACACCCGAACCATCCTTCTACGATCACTGGTTGTCTTGCAACGATCGTGCAACCGAAGGGCAAAAACGGTAAAATACAGCAATTTCTTTATATAATTACGTATGTAGCAAGGGAGTGAGGGTGGATGTAAGTGGAGTAAATCTCAGTAGGTCCACGGCGGCCGTGGCGAGCGGTCAGGAGGTAATCTACGCTCCTCCCACCGCTCCGCTCTCTCTCAGAGCACATTATGTGCTCAAAATTGCACTCGACAATAGCCGTGACCCGCCACATAGGCCACATTTATTTAACTCGACAATAGCCGGGTGCCGCCAGTTAAGGGTTAAGAAGAGAACTCCCCCACCCAAAAAAATAAAAAATAAATAAATAAATAATAAAAAATAAAAAAAACAGCCTTGTAAGGAAATACCCTATTTGCATAGAGTCTCGAATGCATTACAGTACTACACAACTCAGCAGATTAAACGTGATTTTACCCATATCGATATTACCTACACCAATATGCCATATAGATGACATTATTCTGTATAATACCATCTTCTAATACCATCTGTATAATGTTATCGACCGTAGCAATTTGGGTTATATATTTTGGCCGGCTTAAGTTAACTAAAGGATTCATTAGTCCGACACCCTTTCACCTTTCTTCACCAGTTGGTATACACCAATATTTTGTACTCTGTAAAGCCGATGTCACACAGAAGTTTTTTTTTGGCAGTATTTTGGACAATTCTCGCCTGGTAACTTCAGAATTAAACGTTTACTTAAGCCACTAAACATTAATTAGATAAGTTAAGTGTTCAAGGTGCCGTCCTTTAGAGATTATTTATTCTCGCCTTCTAGCAATCGTCACTCGCATTGAGAGAACAATACATATTATATCTGTGGGATTGATATAACTATATTCCTTGACTTATACATTTCTATAATTCATATACGGGTTATAGTTAAATTCGTTAGGAAATTATACATACACCATACACGTAATTACCAGTGAAAAATCTATCAGATCTTATTATGTTGTGTTATTATTAGCTGGGTACGTAATCGAGTGTATAAATGTCCACAGAGAGAGAGAGTTATTATCAGTCTCCTATTCAGACTAAATTTATCGTTATACTTCCTGAAGTCAAACTCAGTTTAAGTTTCCCCTTTGAGTTAGAGTTAAACTCCTGTTCGTATCACGCCGAGTTAACCCGTCCCGGCAAGATCTTCAGCCTTTCACACAGGTTAATATGATTTATTCCTCATTCATTGAATTTATCTTCATTATTGTAACTCTATGAGTTAATTCAGATTAGTATAATCTATTGTATTGAATTAACGTCCAGTTATTCATAGTTCAGCTAGTAACTTAGTTCTATATAACTAGTTCACACTGTACGCGTTCGCTCAGTAATATTTACCTTCCCCATTCACTCGCTAAATCGCGTTTATTTTTCAACAGGATACTAGCTATTTTCTTTTGAGATTAACCTCTCTGTGTATGTATATGGGATGTGTATATAATATCTTATTTACGCTTATTGATGTTATTACATTATTACAACTTGTATATTTATTTTGTGTGATTGATGAAGCAAGAATAACTATCCTTATTATTAATCCATTGAGGATATTCTGAGTGTATTTTACATAGACACCACTTATTTAAATAATTGTGCCTGTTCCCATAGCTAATAAGAAATCAAACTTGTGTACCGAACTTGTGTATTTTGTGACATTGGTGGAGATTGATTGAACTAAGAATTATATTTATTAAAGTCAGCTATGTTCCCGTTGAGTGTTGTAGTTCTGAAGCTTTCCTAGAGTGGAAATATTGAACTGTATAAAGCGACTAAAAATTATAGCGTCGCATAACACATATACATTATACATCTGACAACATCATTTCCTTGGCTGGATATTATTTCTCATAGTATTTCATTACCTTTGGGTATATCCATTATTAACTATACTGGAAGATGTTATAATAGGCCGTATGAATTATTGAAACTAAGTACAGTACCAATTTATATAATTATAAAAGTGTATTTTTCCTAGAGCATTGCAGTATTTTATTTATTTGTATTTAATTGTATTAAATTTAACGTATTTGGAAGATAGGCTGTCGACTGAGGAAGTACGAGATCGTTGTGGTGTTAATGTGGATGAGCTGGTCAGTGTAAAAGAGGAACATTTTGAAAGCCACAGTTGCTCGCGCGTTTGGGGCTAGCAACACGTATTATGTAAAACATGTATCCTCTCTCACTCACTATCCCCCACTTCACTCACTCCACCCCGTAATTTGCCGGAGGATAACAGGTTTTTCACAACACGTAGACGGAAGTCTTTTTATCAATAAATATACACATTTGCAACCTTACATTGTGCTTTTATTTATTTTTTATAGTTTTTGCGGTATTTTTTCTATCCTTTCTGGCATTTTTCTTTACCATTTCCCTTGTAGTTTCCCTCAGCTGACAGAAACATCACACAGCCCGGCAGATTTGTAAGTGTCATGGCTGCCTGTACATGTTGTAGTCTCTCCTGTCAGAAATTGGGGACATATTACGAAGTAAGGAAGCTACATGGGATTTTGTGGTTCATCACAATTTGGTCTTGCCAACTGGTAAGTGCGATACATGTGGCAGTGATTTAAAAGTTACTGAAAATAGAGAACAAGAGAAATGTGACAAACAGAACAAGGATTACCTTCACCATGCGGTAAGAAAATCACGCTGTAGATATAATGTCAGCGCTGTTAAAGACACATTCTTTGAAAATGCGCACATATCCATTCCCAAAGTGCTGAATATTGTTTACTGGTTCTGTATTAACAAATAACCATATGCAGATGTACTCCTCCAGTGCGATGTTGCCCTCAGTACATGAGTGGACTGGTATTCGTTTTGTCGGGAAGTGGCTATTTTCTTTTGTAAAAAACATTCTGAAAAACTTGGTGGCCCTGGAAAAAACGTTGAGAGAGACGAAGCCAAGTTTGGGCAAAGGAAATACCACCGTGGTCGTGTCATTGAGGGCCAGTGGGTTTTCGGGGGCATTGAGAGGGAGTCTCGCAAACATATTCTGGTACCAGTTCCCGACAGAACCAAGGACACCCTAGTGCACAACATAAAGCAGTGGATTCTACCGGGAACACACATTCACTGAGATTGTTGGCGTTCATATATCACCCTGTCACTGGAAGGTTATACTCACACTACGGTCAACCATTCCCAGCATTTTGTGGACCCTGCTACTGGGTCACATACTCAGACTGTGGACAGGAGTTGGAGAAAGGTCAGGGCTTCTATCCCAAGGTACAGTCGTCGGGAAGAGCACTTCGAGGGGTACTTAGCCCAACACCTCTTCGAACGACAATTCCCTGTTTCCACCAAATGTGTTCACCACTTTCTTCTCGCTGCTGCTGAATTCTACTCTCCTTATTCTCTTCCTCTTCGTCTTCGGAATAAGGTTAGATATATGTTAGTAAAGTAATATATGCTGTGGGAGTGGAGGTACCCTACTAATAATACTCGGTTAGGTTAGTGAGTTTGTTAGGTTAGGCTAATGACCACACTTGCTGCGCATTGTCCCTTATTCTGATATCTATGGTCATGGCGGGGGTGTGGGGGCGGCGGCCCCCACTAATAATACTAGGTTAGGCAAGGCTAATGACCACACTTGCCTTGCATCATCCCTTACTCTGATGTCTATGGTCATGGCGAGGGTGTGGAGGCGGCAGCCCCCACTAATAATACTAGGTTAGGTAAGGCTAATGACCACACTTGCCTCGCAATATACCTTACTCTGATATCTATGGTCATGGCGGGGGTGTGGGGGCGGCAAAGTCCACTAATAATACTAGGTTAGGTTAGGCTAATGACCACACTTGCCTCGCATTATCCCTTACTCTGATATCTATGGTCATGGCGGGGGTGTGGGGGCGGCAGCCCCCACTAATAATACTAGATTAGGTTTGGTTAACTTGTTAGGTTAGGTTAATAATCTCTCTTGGCTCGTATTTTCAAACACTAACCTTTTATGCCTCTCCAAATTTCAAACATCCCAGCACAGTTTTTACAAATTTTCGCTCGGATTTTTACAAAGTGGTCTTTTGTGTCTCTGAACTTATGGAAAAACTGAGCCAATTTTGGTCAATAATTGGCTCGGATTTTATAAAAGTGCCCTGTTGTGTCTCTGAAATAATGCAAAATCCGAGCCAACTTTGGACAAAACTTGGCTTGGATTTTTTTAAAGTGACCTTTTGTGTCTATGAAATTATGGACAATCCGAGCCAACTTTGTACAAAACTTGGCTCGGATTTTTACAAAGTGGTCTTTGGAGTCTGAAATTATGGAAAATCTGAGCCAACTTTCGACAAAACTTGCTTCGGATTTCGGAAAAGGGATTTTAGGTGTTTCACACATTCCTATTCTTCCTTATTTTACTATATTACTTTAACCCCACATTTTTCCTGATCTTCATAGCCCTCCCCACTATCGGGGGGAGTTATCTCATGATTCTTGGATAATGGGGTTATATAGGGTTTCTCCCACAGTGGAATTATAACTAATAGCATCAAAACTACCATTTCTAAAATAAATTGGAACCAACAAATGGCAAATAAGGCTGCGAGTCTTTTCCCTATAATTACCAAAATATTAAAGCCAGAATTATTATCAGTTATATCTCTACTATCTGGCACAACGGTAGTGCGTTCAACAATCAAAAGGTCCTGGGTTTGACTCCCGAAAATAGCTAAGGGGAGGTTTGTTTGTTTGCGCGACCCTCTTCTCTCATGTTTTGCCCCCTTCGTTTAGCGATTTAAGACTTTTTGCGCCAAGTAGGTGACAATGTTTTCCTGGTGAGCGATAGCGAACCTGTAATCTAGGAGAAAGCGGCCTTCGGATCGGTACATTTGTTTTCCCCGAAAACATTGCAAATTTATCTGGGATATTTTATAAAGCTTGGGGAGGTCTTGGGAAGAAACTAGACATGATAAATGAATACATATATAAATATATAAATAACCAAATAATAACCTACATTAAACAGGTGGGTTGACAGCCTCCTTATATACGAAGCTTCTGTTCACCAAACGGTATAACATAGGAACCTGGTGTTAGCGGACATTTGTGACGCACAATTGCTCACATAAGTTATGTTCCTCGTTGTGATATTATATATAACATTACAAATTAGTATGCATGCTTTACGAGTATGGTTTATATTGATTATCAGTTGAATAGGCACTTGAATTTACCACTGCATTATGAAACTACCCTCTTAATTCAATCATACACATTAGTTTTCCATTTATAGGATCACTAAGAGGAAAAAAACGTATGAGGGCAACTTTACCATCCGGGGAAGTAAATGTAAATGTAAAAGTAACCTGGGTAACATACAGTAACTCCTTGTACACTCAGATGCCATAGTCTCCAGCCCACCCATAATAATTCGTAGGCCCACTATGTTTTCCTTTATACAATCATAACTATATAGTTATTAACTTGCTTATCAATACAGAACATATGAAGTTTTGCAGTTGATGTATAGAAATTCGTATTCATAAGTTCAATTCCAGAGATATTTTGCATGGATAACACACCCGATATACCCATCATGGTAGCTTTAAATTGTTATTAAAATTAAAGGTCATGGAAGTGCGAGATGCGAATTGGCACACCCATTAAGTAAATATAGCAAGTTTTCATATTACACACAAACACGAGGATTACAAAAGCCTACCTGGGTGATTAACGTGAACGGTTACTCGAGCGGCCGACCATTCAGTATTTCCGAACACACAGAATTGCTGGGGCTTATCTGGGGCTATACATTCTGCCCGGGAGCTGGAGTGGAGTTTTATTAGAGGCTCTTGGTTGATCCGTTAGTCAGTCAGTCAGTCTGTTTGCTGCTTAATCTGACAATCAGCTAGTAGGTATGTTGCTAATGGATCAATTATATAATTATATAGACACAGTTATCCATATTTTGTGTGTGTGTGTGTTAATACAATATATGCAGTATATATATATATATATATATATATATATATATATTCTACAGTTGTGGACAGTAATTCCTGGACAATATTATGAGGCACAGTAATGACACACTGACGACACACACCTTGAGTAAGACACACCAAATGACTGGAATTAACTTGTTAACCCTTCCTGTACCAGCGACGTGTGTTATAATTTATTATGGCTATATTTAAACGTTTTTATGCTGCTTAGGAAGGATATGTGGTCTCAAGTCGGCCAACCCCAGCACTGGGATATGTGCCTGAGTATAATTTATACATACATGTATACATTTACCTAAATTCGTGTGCTGCAAAACATAAATATTGACATCTATGATAATGATGAAATTAGTAAATCATCTGAAGAACGAACAACATAATTCTGTCTCTCATAATATTGTTGCTAATTGTATGATGTTGTATTGTACACATGGCCTCTAATTTCCTATGTCAGTGTATTCACGATATACAATAAAACAAGTAGTGACGTTTGTGGATACAATACCGTTGGCCAAGCTTACGCTCTCCCGATCACTGTTTCTAAAGACCTTTACAACCAAAGTGACCAAACAAATCAAAATGGCTATTGTTTAAGCTGTGAACATAATAATAGCAACGGGTGTCACCAGGGAGGAAGTCATTTAGACAACGAATATGGTAGACTTATGGCTAAATAATACAAATGTTTATATTAGGGAGAGAATAACGTCAAAGCTATCTTGAAATAAACATGAACGCTTTGGCAGGATATGTTTGTGAATAACTTTGGTTTATTACTATTGATGAAGGTATGCTAGCAGGGTTGTCGTCTGTGGAGTGTTGTGTGTATCTGGCGACTGTAAGTCCTCAACACAAATTAATATATAGTACTCTTAAGAACCCCTGAATTTGTTAATGAATTAAGACTATTAATGCTGGCACTGCAATCATGGCTAATTTTGACTTTCAGTCCCTGTTCACAAATTTTCCCTTAGAGGAGACTATCCATATTATAACAAATAACATTTTCGGCAACTTAGATGAATACTTAAGCTACACCAATAAACAATTGATTAATTTGTTAAATTTAGCTGTTAAAGACTCCCCCTTTCTACTTAATGGACACCTTTATGTCCAAACTGACGGAGTATCCATGGGATCCTGGTTGGAGCCATCTTTTGCAAATGTAGTTTTATGTTACCACGAACGAACTTGCCCTATTCCCTTCAAACCCATTTACTACAAACGCTACGTCGATGATTGCTTTCAATGTTTAAAGACTCAACGTATTCCCTAGTTCCTATCTTACCTCAACTCAAAACACCCTAATATATAATTTACTCACGAAATTTAAAAGGACTCTTCCCTTGCTTTCCTAAACGTCCTAGTCACTCGCAAGTCTAACTCGTTCACTACAACAGTGTACCGTAAACTTACATTCAATGGTCTTGGCACTCATTACTTATCATTCATTCCTAACCTATTCACAACTAATTCCATTAAGACCTTGGTATACAGATATTTCAGTCTCTGTTCAGACTGGATACATTTTGATAGTGAAATTAAGTTCCTCACCAACTGTTTCCAGAATAATGGATTCCCGCTCAAAGTAATTGAAAATACAATCTCTAATTTCTTGGATGAAAAGTTCACCCCTAAAGTTAAAGTAATTACGCCCACATCAGACATTCACTACATTGAACTACCTTATTATGGCCACCTCAGTTTCATTATTCGAAAGAAACTGCACTCCTTACTAAATTCATATGTTCCCAACATAAAGTTCAGATTTGTCTTCACAAATAACTTTACTATTGGATCCTTCGTTAAACATAAATACCCTCTCCCTACTTCACTTATCTCTAATATAATTGTATGAGTTCACATGTTCGACCTGTAAGACTCCACGCATCGGTGGGTCAATGATAAATTTCACTCTTAGGTTCGCAGAACAGAAGCATACCTCAGCTCGCACCGGAAGGCCTCTTACCACTCCCTCTCATTCAACAATTCGCTCTCATTCTCTTGATTACGACCACTCTTTTTCCATATATAAGTTTAACATTTTAAAGACTGCCTATTCCCCTATGGACACCCAATTATTAGAATCCCTTAATTAAGCATGTATCCCCCGAATTAAGCAACCAAATAACTTCATGCAGTCTGAGTATTGTTAAATGAACTCTCGCGACACAACATACCGAACACAACACCTTTATTCCTGCCGCTTCACTTTGATTTAACCAGTCTCTTAGCCACCATTGCCGGACACACACATAACCAGGTTAGTCATATTAAGTATACCTTTGTTTTACTTTGACGTTAAGCTATTCTTATTGAATGTCCCCCTTTTTTGTTTAAAGGGGATCACCGTTTTTTTTACATTTCTCCTCTTTTCTCTCTTTCCCTGGCTTGTATCCATTCGGCCCCATTCATCCAGGTGTCGATTTCTTCCTGGTGAGCGATAGCGAGTAGGCATTGTATGGAGAAATCAGGCTTCGCCGGAAAAAATGTTCAATCGAAAAATGTACAAATTTAGCATGATTTCTAAGCAAATATATATAGAGTATATGCTGGCTCGCTACCGCCTGCCAGGAAAATATTCTCCATACAATGCCTACTTGCTATCGCTGACCAGGAAGAAATCGACACCTGGATGGGGATAAAACGTCTTAAAACAGTTGGCTGAATGGGGCCGAATGGATACAAGCCAGGGAAAGAGAGAATGAGCGGGTGTGTGTGTCCGTGTATATATATATATGAGCGGGTGTGTGTGTCTGTGTATATATATATATATATGAGTGGGTGTGTGTGTCTGTATACATATATATATGAGGGTGTGTGCGTCTGTGTATATATATATATATATATATGAGCGGGTGTGTGTCTGTATATATATATATGAGGGTGTGTGTGTCTGTGTATATATATATATATATATATATATGAGCGGGTGTGTGTGTCCGTGTATATATATATATATGAGCGGGTGTGTGTGTCTGTATATATATGAGGGTGTGTGTGTCTGTGTATATATATATATATATATATGAGCGGGTGTTTGTGTCCGTGTATATATATATATGAGCGGGTGTGTGTGTCTGTGTATATATATATATGAGCGGGAGTGTGTGTATGTGTATATATATATATGAGCGGGTGTGTGTGTCTGTGTATATACAGTATATATGAGCGGGAAAGTGTGTCCGTGTATATATATATATATATATGAGCGGGTGTGTGTGTCTGTGTATATATATATATATGAGCGGGTGTGTGTGTCTGTGTATATATATATATGAGCGGGAGTGTGTGTCTGTGTATATATATATATATGAGCGGGTGTGTGTGTCTGTGTATATATACGGTATATGAGCGGGTGTGTGTGTCTGTGTATTTATACAGTATATGAGCGGGTGTGTGTGTCTGTGTATATATACAGTATATGAGCGGGTGTGTGTGTCTGTGTGTATATATATATGAGCGAGTGTGTGTATGTGTATATATATATATGAGCGGGAGTGTGTGTCTGTGTATATATATATGAGCGGGTGTGTGTGTCTGTGTATATATATATGAGCGGGTGTGTGTGTCTGTGTATATATATATATATGAGCGGGAGAGTGTGTCTGTGTATATATATATATGAGCGGGTGTGTGTGTCTGTGTATATACAGTATATATATGAGCGGGAGAGTGTGTCTGTGTATATATATATATGAGCGGGTGTGTGTGTCTGTGTATATACAGTATATATATGAGCAGGAGAGTGTGTCCGTGTATATATATATATATGAGCGGGTGTGTGTGTCTGTGTATATATACATATGAGCGGGAGTGTGTATATGTGTATATATATATATATGAGCGAGTGTGTGTGTCTGTGTATATATATATATGAGCGGGTGTGTGTGTCTGTGTATATATATATGAGCGGGTGTTTGTGTCTGTGTATATACAATATATATATGAGCGGGAGAGTGTGTCTGTGTATATATATATATGAGCGGGTGTGTGTGTCTGTGTATATAAAGTATATATATGAGCGGGAGAGTGTGTCCGTGTATATATATATATGAGCGGGTGTGTGTGTCTGTGTATATATATATGAGCGGGTGTGTGTGTCTGTGTATATACAGTATATATATGAGCGAGAGAGTGTGTCCGTGTACATATATAGATGAGCGGGTGTGTGTGTCTGTGTATATAAAGTATATATATGAGCGGGAGAGTGTGTCCGTGTATATATATATATATATATATATATATATATGAGAGGGTGTGTGTCTGTGTATATATATATATGAGCGGGTGTGTGTGTCTGTGTATATATATATATATGAGTGGGTGTGTGTGTCCGTGTACATATATAGATGAGGGGGTGTGTGTATCTGTGTGTATATATATATATATATATATATGAGCGGGAGTGTGTGTATGTGTATATATATATATGAGCGGGTGTGTGTGTCTGTGTATATATATATGAGTGGGTGTACGTGTCTGTGTATATATATATGAGCGGGTGTGCGTGTATGTGTATATATATATATGAGTGGGTGGTGTGTGTCTGTGTGTATATATATATGAGCGGGTGTGTGTGTCTGTGTATATATACAGTATATGAGCAGGTGTGTGTGTCCGTGTATATATATATATGAGCGGGAGTGTGTGTATGTGTATATATATATATTATGAGCGGTGTGTCTATATATATGAGCGGGTGTGTGTGTCTGTGTATATTTATATGAGCGGGTGTGTGTGTCTGTATATATATATATATGAGCGGGTGTGCGTGTATGTGTATATATATATGAGTGGGTGTGTGTGTCTGTGTGTATATATATGAGCGAGTGTGTGTGTCTGTGTATATATATATATCAGCGGGAGTGTGTGTCTGTGTATATATATATGAGTGGGTGTGTGTGTCTGTGTATATATATATGAGCGGGTGTGCATGTATGTGTATATATATATGAGCGGGTGTGTGTCTGTGTAAATATACAGTATATGAGCAGGTGTGTGTGTCTGTGTATATATATATATGAGCGGGAGTGTGTGTCTGTGTATATATATATATATGAGCGGGTGTGTGTGTCTGTGTATATATATATGAGCGGGTGTGTGTGTCTGTGTATATATATATATATGAGCGGGAGTGTGTGTCTGTGTATATATATATGAGCGGGTGTGTGTGTATGTGTATATATATATATATGAGTGGGTGTGTGTGTCTGTGTATATAGATATATATGAGCGGGTGTGTGTGTCTGTGTATATATATATGAGCGGGTGTGCGTGTATGTGTATATATATATGAGCGGGTGTGTGTGTCTGTGTATATATATATATATGAGCGGGTGTGTGTGTATGTGTATTGTAAGGGAGCAGCGTGGTAGCAGAGACGGAGGGAGGAGAGAGACAGGCGACCCACCTTAATCTACACCGATAGTGGCTGGTGTCCAGTGTCGCAAGCACCACCCGTGGGAGTCTATGCACATGGTGTGTAGGCCTGGGACCCCTTCACCCACCTACACACGCGGGGCATGTAGGCGTGGGAAGATCCACATTTCCCACGACAGGAGGCCTTTATCTGACATTCCGTGTGACTCTGCTGTATAGACTAGTGTGACACCAGGTTCTTGCCGAAAATAGAGCTTGGGAAGAGATGTGTATAGGGAGGGAAGAGTTGAGAGTTAGTAGCTGTTGGAGAGCCCGACGAGGCAGAGGTGGGAGAAGTGCTCCTGTTCACGCTGGTCTGGGTACACCCCTGGACATGCGTGACGTGTTGTCTGCTGTGTTGTGAGGAGCTCTGAGTTTCATATGGTGTTGTGTGGTGTGTAACGAACACTGATTAGTGTTCTAGAGTGCACACGTTCTCCTAGCGTGTTAACTGGTGATACTACATGGTATCATATATTGGTCTGTGATTGAGTGTGATTCAGTTTGCTGTTCAGTGTGATAGGTGTTGATTGACTGTTCTTCAAATGTAAGCATTTTAAAAATCTGTGTATTTTTGTTTTTCACTGGAATCACACTCAGACGATTTATTGGTGTACTGTATTGCTACTCATCTCTCGTTTCTGGTACATGAATTCGACTTTGTTTTTGCTTTAATCGGATCAATTAAACCAGGCCAAGATGTTACTTATGAGCGATGAGGACGTAGAAGGGTTTCTTCGCTCAGATCCCACTTATGAAAATGTCTCTAGTCTGTCTAAGCAGGAGCTTAAACTAGTGGCGGACAAGTTGGATATTGATAACGCAATCTCTGACACTAAGGCGGAGTTATTGGAATGGGTGTTAGAACGATTGGGGCTAGTTTCCGCCACCAGGGATGGGTTAGGAGCCACCAGGGATGGGTTAGTTGCAGATGGGATGCAGACTGTAGACACACAACAATCACAATCGGTACAGAACACAGACAACCCGGTAGAGTTGCTCAGAATGCAACTGGAGTTAGCCAAACAACAGACAGAACGGGCGAGACTTCAAGTAGAACAGGCAAGGCTGAAACTGGAGGAGAGGAAACTCGAGTGTAATAACGGGACTGGCGAGACACGGCACGTGCCAGGGGGCGGCAAAGTGTTTGATGTCACTAAACACGTTCGCATGGTGCCGACGTTTAACGAGGCAGATCCAACTGGGTATTTTTTGGCTTTTGAGAAAGTCGCGAGTAACATGGACTGGCCTGGGGATAAATGGGCTCTTTTATTGCAAAGTGGGTTAAAGGGAAAGGCCCTTGCCGCCTACACGGCTCTTACCGTGTCTCAAAGTGGCGATTATGAGACTGTAAAAGGGACCATTCTACGTGCCTACGAATTAGTGCCTGAAGCTTACCGTTTGCTGTTTAGGAATCACTATAAACCTGGTCATTTGACGCATGTGGAGTTCATGTATGAGAAGAAAAAGAAACTAAACAGGTGGCTGCGTTCTCGGGATATTCAAGGTACCGATGAGAAATTTTTTGAGCTCTTTCTTTTGGAGGATTTCTGTAGAACAATACACAGAGACGTAGCTTCACATATCCTAGAGAAAGGTACCCTGAATCCCGAGAAGGCTGCCACGCTCGCTGATGAATATGTCTTAACTCGCAAAGTAGATCTGGACAGTAGAGCGGGCGGAAGTAGAGGGAGCAGCTACCACCACCACCCCGAGTCACCAAGGTCACCGACCCCTGTCAATGCTGCCACCCAGGCGCCAAAAATTTCACCTCAAAAGTGGAATGAAAATCCATGGCAGCCCCCTGCTTCTCTTACTGGTGGCGGAAGTAAGAGGAAGGTAGCGTGCTCCTACTGTGATAAAGCTGGTCACGTGGAACGTGATTGTTTCCTTAAACTGAGGCGTAAGGGCGCGTGGGAGAGGCCTACGGCAGATGTCAGTAAAGCTGAGTACATGAGGGACTTTAAATCTGTATCTACGTTCTCCATTCTGGGAAAAGTCGGTGTGAGTGAGGAAGAGGAGGAGAAGGAGAAGGAGAGGAGAAAGAGAGCTGATGCACTTGCTTTCTTTGTGTCGTGTGGATCTGTTCGTAAGAATGATGAAGTTAAGCATGTGAAAATCTTGAGAGATACAGGTGCTGCACAAACGCTCATGAGGACGAAGGTACTGGAGAAGTTTGTGCATGAGGGAAAAAGCATCCTCATTCATGGTGTGGGCGGTCAGCTGTCTGTGCCACTCGTGACTGTTGAGCTTAAGAGTGAGCTCGTAAATGGGAGGGTGACTGTTGGACTAGTGGATGAATTGCCAGTGCCAGGAATTGACCTCCTGTTGGGAAATGATTTAGCGGGGTAGAAGGTGAGTGTTTCTCCTATCATTGTTTTCAGGCCTACTGATTGTGCTGTAACCCGGCCCATGTCTCATAGAAATAATGGGATGAATGTGGAAATGAAGAAAAAGAGTGGTGTTGCAAGTGTACCAGGTGCGCTAGATGGCCCTAATGAATGGGGACTAGGGAAATTGTTCTCGCTAGCAAAGAGTGATGTTGCAAGGGTGCAAAGTGTGTTTGAGGGCCCTGACGAGGTAGGGCTAGATTAATTATTCTCGCTAAATGATGGTGTGGGAAAGGATGATGGTGTCTCAGGTGAAAAGTATCTGCCCGGTGTGGGCCCATGTACTAATCACAAGGAGATAGAGCAGCCGAAAGTGAAGGAGGCTGCAGGAAATGATTCGATGTACGGTATAATCAATGAATTGCCTATGCACAAAAATTATCCTCTTGATGATGTAGCAGAGGATGATAAGATGTTGGAGAGTGTCCCCCGGAATGCTTCAAGCCGGACAATGGGGATGGAATGTGACGTGGGCGTGGCGGATGTGGAGCCTGTCAAGCAGGGGCCGTGCCGAGTCAACCCCGAGAGAGCCAAGGTGACGCGCCAGGAGGTCGACGACGAGTTGCTACGAGACATCAGAGAGCCACGCCAGAGTGAATGCTCCTCCACTGTCACTCTCATAGATAAGCCAGGTGGGTCAGCAGGGTTTTGCATTGATGTTAAGAAAGTCAATGACATCACCAAGAGTGACACTTAACATTTGCCTAGACTTAAGTAGCGTGCCAAGTTCAAACTGGTTGAGGATGTAAGGGATTTGGGGACGGGGGCAGTCTTGTTGCTAGGTGACGATCGTAAGGTAAAGCATCCTGTGTCTGGTGACAGCCAGAATATCAACCTTGCTCATAATGCTTGCAACAAGGTGGAGTTTGTTCTTGCAGGAGTACCACCTCAATATCATCCATATTCCAGGGAAATGTAATGTCATTGCTGACCACCTGTCCCGCATGTAAAAATTTTTTTTATGAATGCTTACATTTGTCGCCACAAATTTATTTTTAAGGGGGAGGGTGTAAGGGAGCAGCATGGTAGCAGAGACGGAGGGAGGAGAGAGACAGGCGACCCACCTTAATCTACACCGATAGCGGTTGGTGTCCAGTGTCGCAAGCACCACCCGTGGGAGTCTATGCACGTGGTGTGTAGGCCTGGGACCCCTTCACCCACCTACACACGCGGGGCATGTAGGCGTGGGAAGATCCACATTTCCCACGACAGGAGGCCTTTATCTGACATTCCGTGTGACTCTGCTTTATAGACTAGTGTGACTCCAGGTTCTTGCCGAAAATAGAGCTTGGGAAGAGATGTGTATAGGGAGGGAAGAGTTGAGAGTTAGTAGCTGTTGGAGAGCCCGACGAGGCAGAGGTGGGAGAAGTGCTCCTGTTCACGCTGGTCTGGGTACACCCCTGGACATGCGTGACGTGTTGTCTGCTGGTTAGTGCGTTAAGACAAGTAGGTAGTGCACTGTTTTGTCCTTTGAAGGGGAGATGAGACAGCATTGGTGTATTATTGTGTATGTGTAACGAGCCCTAGTGTTGTGAGGAGCTCTTAGTTTCATATGGTGTTGTGTGGTGTGTAACGAACACTGATTAGTGTTCTAGAGTGCACACGTTCTCCTAGCGTGTTAACTGGTGATACTACATGGTATCATATATTGGTCTGTGATTGAGTGTGATTCAGTTTGCTGTTCAGTGTGCTAGGTGTTGATTAAATGTTCTTTTTATGTGGTGTTCATTCCTTGTAACGAGTGCATTTACTCGAGGCCTTCACTCGGCGCTTAGCCCATTACCATTCTTTGCCGTGATTAACTGAATCATCATGCTTATCAACCTGTTCGTTTCCCTAGTTATTAGTAATTATAATTAATGCGAAAATTAGAAGTGTTTAATATCATCCTTCTTCATTAATTTGTGATTATCTGAGACATTTACCCTTTTGGCCTTCTGAAACGCAACAGCATGCTAGTTGCCCTTGCTTGAATTTTAATCTCTTGGGTTCAGCATTGTAGGATCGTAACAGTATATATATATGAGCGGGTGTGTGTGTCTGTGTATATATACAGTATATGAGCGGGTATGTGTGTATGTATATATATATATGAGCGGGTGTGTGTGTCTGTGTATATATATATATATATATGAGTGGGTGTGTGTGTCTGTGTATATATACATAATATGAGCGTGTGTGTGTGTCTGTGTATATATATATATATATGAGCAGGTGTGTGTGTCTGTGTATATATACAGTATATGAGCGGGTGTGTGTGTCTGTGTATATATACAGTATATGAGCGGGTGTGTGTGTCCGTGTATATATATATATATATATATATATATATATGAGCGGGTGTGTGTGTCTGTGTATATATACAGTATATGAACGGGTGTGTGTGTCTGTGTATATATATATATATATGAGCGGGTGTGTGTGTCCGTGTATATATATATATGAGCGGGTGTGTGTGTCTGTGTATATATATATATATGAGCGGGTGTGTGTGTCTGTGTATATATATATATATATGAGCGGGTGTGTGTGTCCGTGTATATATATATATATATATGATCGAGGGTGTGTGTGTCCGTGTGTGTGTGTATATGTGAGCTGGTTTGTGTGTGTGTGTCTTCATATATGTGAGCAGGTGTGTGTGTCCGTATGTGTGTGTATATGTGAGCGTCCGTGTGTTTCCGAATATGTGAGCGGGTGTGTGTGCGTGTGTGTCCGTATATGTGAGCGGGGGTGTGTGTGTGTGTATATGTGAGCGTGTGTGTGTGTGTCCGTATATGTGAGCGGGTGTGTGTGTCCGTGTTTGTGTGTATATGTGAGCGGGTGTGTGTGTCCGTGTGTGTGTCCATGTGCAGGTGTATAATATGTGAACGCTCATGTGTGGGTGGGTGTCCATGTGCGTGTGTGTATGTGAGCGGGTGTGTGTATGTGAGCAGGTGTGTGTTCGTTTGCGTGTGTGTATGTGAGCGGGTGTGTGGATGTGTGGATGTGTGTGTGTGTGTGTGTGTGTATGTGAACGGGTGTGTGTGTGTATATAATATGTGAACGCACATCGTTAGCAGAAAATAGGAAAACATAAAAAGTCAGTTAAGGGGAGGTTTATAGATTGTTCCCTAGACCTCCATCAAACAGAAAATTTCACACCCTAGAACCCCTTTCAAGATAAATTTGTACATTTTTCGGTAGATAAATTTCCCGGCCAAAGGCCGGTTCCTCTTATATTACAGGCTCGCTTTCGCTCGCCAGGAAGCTTAGGAAGGATATATGGTAGCTAATTCGAAATATTCTATATATATTCGTATTGGATCTTGAAAGGGTTAACTTAAAGATCTAGCAGTCATTTTACAGCTACAGAAGTTGTCTGATAAGCGGTTAATATAAGATACAATAATTATAAAGGAGTTCCTAGAGCCAACTGTACCTCAAGACATTTATATCTTCCCCCAACCTTTCCTTCCTCTCCGTGTTAAGGCCGATTCACACTAGCCATCACGGCACCGTCACATCACGTCACATAACCGTTCCGTCATAATGTCTTACATTTAATCGAATGGACCTGTTCGCACCAAACATCACGTCACCATCACGGACACGGCACGTATCCGTTTAATCACATCACAGTTTCTCGGAAGAATATTTTTATGTGAAGTGATGGTGCTGTAGAAGGGATAACCTACGAGGCGTCATACCTGCTCTGCGGTTGATCGCGGACTGGGCGGTATCGTGAGGAATGGTGAGAATACATGGCACGGTTGACGGAACGGTGACGTTTCGTGATGTGATGGTGCCGTGATGACTAGTGTGAGTCGGCCTTTACTCGTCATCCTGATACGATCATATCCTGGGAGCTTGGAATCCTCAGGCGCATCACACAAAACATCAAGGGTTCTTCTTTTCTGAGAGCCCGGTGTAAGTGACAAAGGTTCTGGTTCCAAGGCTCTTTATGCGCACTCTATTGACTAATCTATATCTTGTAGTACTTGGTTTATATAGTCTGGTTATTTATAGTTGATGGTAAATTGTCATATCTTCACCTAGATTACACAGCTACTATGAAGATTATGTGACGAAATATTGTTTTAATTAAGAAAACGTTTTATCTATATAATCCAGAAACTTAGAAGTTTCACTTAAGCAGGTGTCACACTATGCCGATTTAAGTGCCGACGCTCCACGACTTAAGGGTCGGGAGCAGGTCTTTGCCTACATCGCCGCGTGACGTGGGTGGGCGCCTACTCAAGAGAGCCGTCGGGAGAGGTCGTCAGGGGCCTCAGGAAAAGTTTAACATGCACAACTCTCATGAGTTGAGTCGGCGGCTAGTAAATTGGCGGGACGGGGACGGTAGGCGGGTGGCGTCGGGCGGCATCCAGTAGGCATCAGACGGTACAAGGGTGTCGACCTGTCTGCGTCAGACGCCGCTTTTAAGGTAGGTCTCCTTCAGGCAGCGACCCGGTAACGACCAGGCGCCGTCATAGGGGGAGGGCATACCGTGAGTCCGCGACCTGGCAACGTCGCACGGGACATCGTTGATAGATGGTTTTTGGGGTGTTTTTGTTTTAACACTCAACGAGCGGCCTAGGCGGTATATTTGATTGTGCCGCCCAGCGGGGTGTTTTTACCATAAAAACGTGCTCTTTTTCATGCATAAACAAGAGCCAGAGCGTAATACAAGAATGTATCCCTAAAAGGGCGTAAATTGAGCTTTCCAATGACACCCGAACCATCATTCTACGATCACTGGTTGTCTTGCAACGATCGTGCAACCGAAGGGCAAAATCGCTAAAATACGGTCATTTTGTTACATAATTACGTGTGTAGCGAGTGAGAGAGGGTGGAGTAGAGTGGAGTAAATGTCAGTGGGCCCACGACGGTCGTGGCGAGCGGTCATGAGGTAACCTATGCTCCTCCCACTGATCGGCTCTCTCTCAGAGCCAATATTGCGCCAAAATTGCACACAGACATAAGTCGGGCCCCGCCACATTGTCCAGCTTTTTAGATACGGACTGAAGTCGGGCCCCGATAGACAATGGTTAACCTTGATGGAGGTCTAGCGAGGAAACTAAAAAATTGATTAATATATAAATAAATAGACCCCAAAAATCACCATTGTCCCCTTAATCCAATCCCATCAACGAGTGACTATCTATAAACCCTTTCAATAGCGGTGGCGTCTGTTTTGCCATAGTTCTGCCATACTTAGACAATTCTATGCAGCTTAACCCTTGTCTATCGGGGCCCGACTTAAGTCTGTATCGAAAAATTTGGACTATGTGGCAGGGCCCGACTTAAGTCTGTGTGCAATTTTGGCGCAATATTGGCTCTGAGAGAGAGACGAGCGACGGGAGGAGCCTGGGTTACCTCATGACCACTCGCCACGGCCGCCGTGGACCTACTGAGATTTACTCCACTTACATCCACCCTCACTCCCTCACTACATACGTAATTATATAAAGAAATTACCGTATTTTAGCGATTTTGCCCTTCGGTTGCACGATCGTTGCAAGACAACCAGTGATCGCAGAAGGATGGTTTGGGTGTCATTGGAAAGCTCAATTTACGCTCTTTCAGAGATATATACTTGTATTACGCTCTGGGTCTTGTTTATGCATGAAAAAGAGCACGGAAACAACCCCATTTATGGTAAAAAAAAAGCCGCTGGGCGGCACAGTGAAATATACTCCACCACCCGCTCTTAAGGTGTTAAGAACGGTCTGTGGGAGTTAACCCTTGTCTATCGGGCTAGGCGGTATATTTGACCGTGCCGCACAGCATTTTTTTTTTACCATAAATGGGGTTGTTTCCGTGCTCTTTTTCATGCATAAACAAGACCCAGAGTGTAATACAAGT
Source organism: Paralithodes platypus (assembly GCA_032716605.1). Classification (NCBI taxonomy): domain Eukaryota; kingdom Metazoa; phylum Arthropoda; class Malacostraca; order Decapoda; family Lithodidae; genus Paralithodes; species Paralithodes platypus. The sequence goes on along the minus strand of CM064548.1, from coordinate 36,932,928 downwards.
ATGTATCCCTGAAAGAGCGTAATTGAGCTTTCCAATGACACCCGAACTATCCTTCTATGATCACTGGTTGTCTTGCAACGATCGTGCAACCGAAGGGCAAAATCGCTAAAATACGGTAATTTCTTTATATAATTATGTATGTAGCGAGGGAGTGAGGGTGGATGTAAGTGGAGTAAATCTCAGTAGGTCCACGGCGGCCGTGGCGAGCGGTCATTAGGTAACCCATGCTCCTCCAGTCACTCGTCTCTCTCTCAGAGCCAATATTGCGCCAAAATTGCACTCGGACTTAAGGCGGGCCCCGTCACATAGTCCAAATTTTTCGATTCGGACTTAAGTCGGGCCCCGATCTTTAAGGGTTAAGAGAGATAAATGAGAGGAATGGAGGTCTTGTGATTGCTACAGGCCCTTTGTAAGCATAATACAATAACTAAATACTTGCCAGACTATAACGAGAAAGACGGCATCGGTACTGAAAGGGTTAACTATAAATGGCCTTGTTTTACCAATTACTAAAAAAAAATAACAATTAAGGGGAGATGGGCACATATGTTTGCTCAGTTATGGATCTTTTTATTATGTTATTAGTTTCCTCCCTGGATCTCAAGGGGGGGGCCCCCCCACCCACCCACACCCACACACACACACACACACAAACGTCGACTCCGCGGACCGGTTTGCCTCGGTCGGGATCAAGTGTGCCGGAGTAGGGGTCCAGTGTGACAGGGTGGCTGTCCATTGCCGCCGTAGTATCTATCGGCACCGCCCTACCTCCTATAGGCACCGCTCGTCAGGAGCAATGTCACCACCCAGTTTGTGTGCTACGGCGCATGACGCCACCCCAGCGGCGTCATTTATCTTCCTTAGGTCTTGCATGGTTGCCTCTCGACCCCTTCCAGTTGCCGTTAGGCGGCATGCCCATCCATACTGCCCGCCGTGGGCGTCCCGCCCCTCTATCACCCACGATACTCGGCAGTAGTCTCCCCCTTGTATCGCCACTCCTTAAATCGTGGAGCGTCGGCACTTAAATCGGCATAGTGTGACACCTGCCTTAGGTCTCGAAAAATCAGGTGTTAAGGAATTCATTTTACCGCCAGCTGGAAATATACCAATTATAGCAGATAATTCTGTCGATAACAACATTATGTACTGTACAAAAGGAAGGCTTGTGACAGAGATACTTAAACTATATTATTAGCAATTAGTCGTATTTTAGTAATACAAAATAGTAAGAGACGAAAATTCATACGTAAGCATTGTAATAAAATATATGAAACTTGACAACTTAAATGAAACACATGCTGAACACAGCCAACAAAACATTAACTAGAACAAATATTTGCATATTGTTAAATGCACCAAGGGACGTTAGCAATCACCATAGACATGTAATAAGCATCATTAGATCATGACTCAGCAATGGCAGTGGTTGGGTATGGATTAAACACTACATAAATAGTTTCATGTCTATACAATTTACCCAATGTTATGTTATATATTGCCCATTGACTGTGACTGAAAAATTAAATATATAATCTTTGTAAATACTAATCTGAATCGCCATATATGGAATTTGTAGGGAGTTAACAATGATACAATATTAATTATCTTTGTTTAATGATAAAGATTGGATTATATATTTTTCCTGTTTTCTGGGCTATCAATATTGATTTGAACTTTAGTCTATGAATGCGTGGAGAATGATGGCAACTATATATCTACAGTATATGGAACTCGAATACAAATATTTGTTAATGTTGTCTATTGGAGGTATAATACACACATATTTCCTTTTCCCCGACTTTATCAGTAATGTTTGCACTTATCAGTATGTAGTGGGCAACGGTGGAGACAAGAGAGGGGGTGGGGAGAGGGTCAATAGTGCACGGTTCTATTATCTACTCTCTCTCTCTCTCTTTATATCGTCTACCGCTATTAAAATAAGCAGTGTTCTTCAGAGCTTTCTCAGTTTATACCTGTTCCCTTGGGTAAAGTAAGTGGCACCCGCTTTTGAGAATATTCCTACCTCAACTCTGTCCAACTCTCTAACCCAGCAGCTGAACCGACTTTCACAGTCATTCTTCCACCCAACAAGTATACTCTAGAACTATCTCCCTCAATCTACTTTTCAGGCAGTTTGCATTATGTTCCCTAAATATTACACCTAGCAAAACTAAAAATAGAACAGTATGTATATATGTAATGCATTTTATATGATATAATAGAACAGTATGTATATATGTAATGCATTTATATGATATAAATAGAACAGTATGTATATATGTAATGCATTTTATATGATATAATAGAACAGTATGTATATATGTAATGCATTTATATGATATAATAGAACAGTATGTATATATTTAATGCATTTTATATGATATAATTTCCATTATGTTAATTGATGCAGTGGATAGCCAAAATCAGTTAAAGTAATTTAATCATAGGAGATAGCGAGCCAATTACCATGCAATCATATGCAAATCTCACGTGTATTAAACTGGCACGATGAATATGAATATAATTGGACATCATTATTAAACTAATTAGAACTAATTAATTGATCTTATGTCATGTGGCGGCTAATGAACCTTAACGAGCTTTGTAATTGTGCAATCAATTTACTCTTAAGGGGGAAGTAGTTGTTTTTTCTGGACCTCTATCTCCCTCATGTTTAGCAAATTAGTGTTGATATTTTAAGACGTTTGTTCAGTTTGTTAGGCGATTTTGAAAACTTTCGCCCCATTTCTTTGTCAATATTAAGACCTATCGTGCCCATTAGGTTTCGATTGTTTTTATTAGTGCGTGATCGAGAGCTTGTAATTTTGGAAGGATTCGGCCTTCGAGCGGGACATTTTTCTACCGAAAAATGTAAAAATGTATCTTAAGAATAGGGGGTGATTTTTTGATGGAGGTCTAGCGAGAAAACTAAAAAATATAAATATAAATATGTATATATATATATATATATATATATATATAATGAAAGCAATGTCAATTAACACGACATTATTATTATATCATTACATCCACACACGTCCTTAACATATAACCACATACACAATACAGTGTAGGGTTAATAAATTATGAATGATTGCAACTGCCGGGAATCGAACCCGGGACCCACAAACAGGACGACAGTGCACTACCACTGGGCTACCAAGAAGGTTATAAGTTTAGCCCACACTCTGTGTACATATACCGTGTCGATATATACTTCCATTCGGCTATAATAGTGAGGTTGGGTTGTAGTCTAACACTCAATACATGTTCCTTTATATCGACAAGGTAGCCTATAATTATGTACGAAGAGTGTGTGCTTAACTTATAGCCTTCTTGGTAGCCCAGTGGTAGAGCACTGTCGTCATATATATATATATATATATATATATATATATATATATATATATATATATATATATATATATATTTATCTATATTATTAAATCAGTTCTGGCTGTGTGTTCTTAATAGGCGGCCGCAGTTTTGGACCTGGGGAGCTGAAACCTTGCATGTGGGTGTCAATTGACCTGGGTCAGGTCATAGACGGGGCGAGGCCACGATCGGAGGTCGTTTCGAGGCCGAAATTGAAAACACAAAAATTAAAAAATGTCCGTTTGGAGCAAAAGGAGGCCTCCGATCGAAAAGGTGTATGGAACGAAAGTTGTTCGCAGCCGGCCAAAATGGGGATACGGATGAGGTCAGATCCAAAATTGGAGGTCATTTAGCGGCCGAAATCGAGGTCGCCGTTTAATGAGGCACAGGGAGGTCGAGGCCGGTGATTATGGTAGTAGTAGTATTGTGATGATTGTGGTAGTAGTGATTGATGATGGTGATTATGGTAGTAGTAGTGGTGGTAGTAGTGATGGTGATTATGGTAGAATTTAAACCCGGCCACGCCGGGTACCCCTGCTAGTATATTATTAAATCAGTTTGTGTGTCTGTGTGTTCTTAATAGGCAGCCGCAGTTTTGGACCTGGGGAGCTGAAACTTTGCATGTGGGTGTCAATTGACCTGGGTCAGGTCATAGAGGGTGGCGAGGCCACGATCGGAGGTCGTTTCGAGGCCGAAATCGAAAACAAAATTAAAAAAATGGCCGTTTGGGGCAGAAGGAGGCCTCCGATCGAAAAGGTGTATGAAACGAAAGTTGTTCGCAGCCCCCCAAAATGGGGGAAGGGATGAGGTCAGATCCGAAATCGGAGGTCATTTAGCGGCCGAAATCGAGGTCGCCGTTTAATGAGGCACAGGGAGGTCGAGGCCGGTGATTATGGTAGTAGTAGTATTGTGATGATTGTTGTAGTAGTGATTGATGATGGTGATTATGGTAGTAGAATTTAAACCCAGGCAACGCCGGGTACCCCTGCTAGTATATATATATATATATATTATATATATATATATATATGCTGTATATATACTAAGCATGGTCCGACCTCCATACTACCACCTATATTATCCCACCACCCTTATCATCTCTACCTAGGTTATTCTTCTGTACATTTGTCCAGCCTCCATACTGTACCTGCCTCTCACCTACAATAGTTCCCCCTGTCTCTGTTTTCGGACCCAACGAATCACACAATAAAATAAATATGTTAATATATATATATATATATATATATATATATATATATATATCAATCAGTTCCTCAGCCTCTTAATCAATGAATTAATCTCACATGCATCAGTATTCTCCCAGGGATCAGAAAACATTAACTTCCCATAAATTCGCAACGACTATTAAAGTACACACACGATAGTGGATAATATATTCCATATATAGCCAACCATGCATTATCATTATAGAATATCACCTTAACGCAATGCAAAGATAGACCTAAACTGTATATGGGCTAACCACTACCATATATCACCAACATATACTGTATATAACCAAACACAACATATGAGTAGCCATGGACTATATCTGTACAATATCTCCACCACCAACCATAACATGGCGTACCTCATACTCCACCTTCACATGTCACAATGGAATAAACAACTTAGTAATGTCATTGAGTGATGTACTCTCCAAAGTTGCAAAACTTGACTAGGTAATGTTTATATGCTTAATCCCTTCATTTACACATGAATAACCTTCCCTCAAACTATTCTGCGTTATCTTTCTTGTCCATAGGCTTAGCTATAAACAGCCTCTAAAGGGTCAATCCATCTGTTGCTGCTTGTTTTATCCCCAGTACCCATATATTCACTATCAACCACCATTACCAATCATTCACCATCCCCACTCTCTACCCATAATTACGTTTCACCAGTAATGCTGCAGTTTCCCCCGAAATGATCCCCGCATCCATTTGGCGTCCTAGAATAGACCCGGGTCATTGGCAGTATCCGTCCGTGTCTGAAATGTAGGTCTTGTCTTCACTCCGCCACTGCTGCTATTACCTATACATAGCCCCTTCAGTACCGTCGACATCCTATATATTTTAATCTGGCTACTACTAATCGATTTGATTCCGTTTAGGAAGGATCTCTAGGAATTATAAGGCTTCGAACTAGCTCAGTCAACACTTTTAACCAACACAGATCTGTCTTAAGCTGCATAAAATCGAATAGATATAGCTAGAATAAAACATAACAGACGTCGCTCGTATGGAATGGGTTAATGCTTCTATATTTCCTTTTCCGTTCTGTTGGCTTTAATCTTCATATTTCAGCAATGTTTTTAACGTCCTAGTACGGTAATACATTCCTTAGTTTATTTTAGATAAGCATCATACGGTTTTATTCACTTTAGGAAGTACTCCTTGTAGTCAAGTGAGTATAAATCAAGTATGATTATTTATTCCTTCAGACTGATGACAACGTTACTATAGCTACTTTCAGACAATTGATTTCAGCGTTGGAATGGCCTCGTACTTATCGGAAACCACTTAACTCTTTCATTGTGGCGGTTTATGTAGGAACAACTCGCCCAGGCGGTTATTTTCCTGATAATTCAGCTCAATATACATCGTCCTCGCGCCATATCTGTAACCCTGAGTGAATTGGAACGAGCTCCAATAATAAGATTCGATCACCATCCGTTCCCTACCTCCTCACACCATGAAAACAAAGCTGTTTGTTGAACTCTCCAAATCGGCGCGTTACTATGTTAAAACGGCGCAAACAAACATGTTCTTCTTCAATATTTACGTTTTACATATTTTTGTCATCGAAATATTGAAATTATACTTGCATATTATGCAAGTATAATTTCAATATTTCGATGACAAAAATATGTAAAACGTAAATATTGAAGAAGAACATGTTTGTTTGCGCCGTTTTAACATAGTAACGCGTAATATATGAGGATATATTATATCCTCATAATTTTAATAGCGGCTTTGTATACAGTTAGCTTATAATTTCATGAATTACACTCATACATTATGCACTCATAAACATGCATACTGTATTATAATTATCCAGTATTCGATAAATATATATCAATGGTGGCCATGTGTTGTACTGATATAACTGTCTTGATGGTGTAATGAGTGTAATGGTTAGAGTGTTTAAGATCTGTATGTGGTAACCCAGGTTCGAATCCCAGTAGGATCTCATGCTTTCATTAATTTCATTGAGAGGTGTTTGGTGTCGGGAGTGAAATTAATAAATCAGATTAGCATGTACACTTATATTAATAATATTATACACAGAAATACCTACAGTGATCATAAACTACAACCCGTCACAACTCACATAGTCGACCGTTGTTCATAGACTTATAATACAAACCCAAAGCATTTCTAGACTATTACCCGTTCGATATAGCATATACAGTATATATAATTATATCGAGGATGAAGACCCTCTCCCACTCAGCAATACGTGATCACTGTAAAGTATGTAAAGTCATACCAAATCGAGAGCATTTCTCTATAATTGATAGTTGTCCAGGGGATAGTATTAGAATTCTAGAATCCCTGTATTTTAAAAAACATAACCCCCAATTGAACAATACTGTGTCCTCTTTTCCCTTAAATGTTGCATAACTTTTCGGGTGGCATTAGTCTGTCCATGTATGTCCTGTGGTAGAGTAACTTTAAACGTGGTTGTAATGAATTATTGATGTATTAGCCGAATTTAAAACTTTATGTTGATAGGTATTTTAAATTTGTTCTGTGTCATAAGTTTTAGTTAGTGCATGCGTATCTTATTTTTGTCTCTGACTGAACATTTGATAGATGTATTTAAGTCGTGATTTTAAGCTCAATCTCACCTGTAGAGGCGGAATTTACACTTGATATTGTTAGGTGGTTTATGTAATAATGTTTTAGCATAGACTGATCGATGCATTTTGCTACATTCTTGCAAATATGTAATTGAGAATGGTTATGTGATTTATCTGCATAATTAACTGATCTTTTATTTATACTGAATATATATATAATTATATATATATATATATATATATATGCATACACACACACACACACACACAAATACAGTATATATACAGTATATATATATTTATTATACAAATATGATATATTTAATTTTAATGTTGTTTTTGACGGCTGCTCTACAGGGGCAAGCCTGATTTTTCTCCACTCTCAACACACACTGACTGAATGGCGAGGGTTCTCCTGCAAACATACCCTCCCGTGACAAACAATCAGCCAAAACATTATCAGTGCCCTTAACATGCCACACATCCAATTTGTGTTCCGGCAGCAAAACAACACCTGACACTGATAAACTGCCGAGTTCATCACAAGACTGGCACTTCTCTTCGCTCTTTCCGGCAACGGGGCCTGCCAATAACCTTTCACTAGTTCTACCTTCGTGATGAGCGAGGCAGCCCCGAAGCGGTCTATGGTGTCGTCAACTCTGGGTAATGGATAGGCGTCTGTCAGGGATAATGCTTCCACACTCTTGCAATCACCATACACACGGATCTTGCCACTCAACTCAGGTTGCAAACTCACTGGCAACGACCACTCATGATATCCTTTATCCCTCAGATCCTTTTTCCACATGTCGTCTAGCTCTGTTTTCACGACAGGCTGTTGAGCAGGATTTATACGGTAGGGAACTAACTTGAGCCTTGCACTGTCTCCAGCCTCCATGTCGGATTCTACACCGTACATCAGGCCTGGAGAAGCAACAAGCATGCGGATGTACTGCCACAGCCTAGTAAACAACATCTCTTGGCGCTCAGGAACAAGAGGCTGCAACTTATCTCGAAGAACAACATGCCTAGTGCCCTCCCACAACCCAGCAGAGACCGTAGCTTCTAAACTATAGACTCCCTCCTTCTCCACCTTCGTCCCTAGAACAGCCAGGTCATGAGAGGGACAATCAGTACCACCTGTGCAGTCACTCCCATAGTTCATAATTGCTAAGGCTTCTCCGCCGATACCGTACATGCGCACCCCCACATTCCTTGCGACTACATCTGCCTGCGCAGCATCACTGCCTTCAGCGACATGGCCAGATACAGTCGGTCTATGGTAGGGCTGTTGCATTCGACTAGAGCAGCATTGGGAGGCTATGCGACGACCGGGCACATCCAGTCCACAGCCCACCTCACCAATCTGCTCAATGTCCTCCTTCTGACCACCACCCTTAGCAGCCATGGGTCGACCCGGACCTAACAACCATGCCAAAGCCTCGTCGCCCACTTTGAACCACCGAAACCACGAGGCCAACGGTCTACTCACACTCAAGTGACCTGCCAGCGGAACATCGTGCACCGCATGAGTTGTGAGGCCTGGGTGCCTGGCACGACCAGTGGGGTATGAACCGAGCTGGTGCTGGAGCGCTGCACACTGCTGCTCAGGCAGGTGCTCTAGCGCTTCCACAGCCACCAGACTCGTGTCCCCTGCCCACTGCTCCGCCGAGACATGACAATCCCAACTCTCCTCCACCTGTGCCCCACTGCCCCCCTCTCCTTCTCCATCTTGGCCGCTGCAGACCAACGCAGGGACAGTAGGCTGCTCAGGTGGTTGCCTCATAAACTCCTCCAACAGGTTCACACGACATGTTTCCCCGTCCTCGTGTTCAATAGCCCCGTTCCCACAACTCTCCTCCACCTGGAAACTACTAAGTCGCGGAGTGCCATCACACCCAACCATGTCACTAGGGGTGACAGGTTCTGGGGCCACTCCGGAGCTCACCTCTGGGTCAAGTACTAAGTCGCTAAGAAGAGCCGCTGGTTCAAAACTCTCAAAACTTTTCCCAACTTTAGCCTTCTCCTTCCGACCGTTCCTCCGCTGGTCTAGAGACTGAGGAATAGGCTGTGACACCTTAGATGCACAAGATCGGGTGACAACACACGCCCTCTGCTGAGATTGACACCTCTCGACCAACTCCTGCCCCTCCCGACGTCGGCCGCCCTCTCAGCACCAACTAAGGGTGGAACCTCAGAAGCAGGTACCGCAAAGTCGTTGCCGAGAAGAAGGTCGACGCCCTCTACTGGCAGTTTCTCCACGATTCCAACATCCAACTCTCGTGTCACACCATCAACCTCCAGCTCCACTCGAACCAACGGGTATGACATTGTAGCATTAATGCCCTGCACCACAACCACCCGTGCCGCGTTTATAGGTTGGCCTGTAAAGTTGTTCATCAGAGTCTGGGATGCACCTGTTTCACGCAACAACTCCAACCCATGCTTGCAACCAGCCCCATTCACGCAGCCACGCCCTCTATGGTCGCAAAAAGCATCGCGGACAGGTTTCGAGCCTTCCGGACACTCCTTCACTGGCTGTGCCCCCGCATCTGACATATCACCCCGGGTAAATGCAGAAGACCTCAGAGACACCCCAATGTTGCTAGCCAAAGACCGACTGCTGTAGGTTGGTTACTAGGGCAGGAACGTGCGAAATGCCTCTTGTTATGACACTAAAAACACTCTACTTCACCCTTGGACTTCCCCTGAGGTGGGGAAGGGCCCTGACCTTTCTTAAACGGGACGGTTTTACGTTTGTGATCAAAATTGGTATCATTGCTCTTACTTTCGTTATTAAATGTTGTATCACTGACTCGGGGGGGTGGAGTGTTGCGCCCCTTGTTAACTGTATCGGTCCGTTGTGCAGACCCGCACCCACGAATCAGCGACATTCTCAGGTCAGCCATCTCAGCTGCCTTTTGTAGAGTTTTAGGTTGTTTCTCTTTGAGGTTCAAAGTCAGGTCGCCGCCTGTGCACTTGAAAAATTGCTCTAGAAGGACTAACTGCTCAAGCTCCTCGAATGTCATCACCTTCTCTGACCTCAGCCAATTTCTCAAAGCATCAGACAGTTCCTGGGCATGTTCTAGAAAAGTGCACTCACGACCCTTCGTAACACCCTGGAACTTCAACCTATATGTCTCTGGTTGTAACTCGTATGCCCGCAGAACAGCTTCCTTCAATACCTCATAATCGATGCAAGACTCCAAGGGCAACGCATCATATGTCTTGAGTCCTTTGCCCACCAACCTAGAGGAAACAAGGGCTGCCCACTTAACCTCGGACCATTGGTGCTCCCGGCACTTCTTCTCAAACTGCAGGAAAAATTCGGTGACACCCGACTCGTCAAATGCAGGGACTAACTTAAGAAGGTGCGATAAAGACTGATCAAGACCTCGATTACCAGAACCGAGACGCTGCCCTGTCGACTCCACCCGAGACTTCTCAAGCTCTATGTCTGCACAGTACTTCGTAGCCTCAACCTGAAGCTCAACCTCACGTATGGCCTTTCTCTCCTCAACCTGAATCCTGAGCTCAGCCTCTCGCTGCCGTTGCTCGAGCTCAGCCTAATGCTTTCGTTGCTCAGCCTGCATCTTAGCCATCTCAAGCTGGAAGATCATATCTGGAGTTAAACCTTGAGGAGGAGGAGATGCAACAATTGGAGACCCACCCAGTGATCCACCCAGGGGCAAACCACGCTGCCAGTGACTATCGGCCTGCGGGAACGTACTCGGATATGGTGTTCTAGAGGGCATGATGGGAGTAGAGTGGAGGGGGGGCTCGGACGAAGGTGCCAAAGCACCCGCTCCACCCTGTGCACCACGCACCCCGCCCAGCACACATGCCACCAGGTAATTTCTCGTCATGCTGCTAGTGCCAACATGCCCCATGACCGTGGCCAAACACTGGAGACCATACCGATCAATCCCCGACACCCGGTCAACAGTAATAGGCATCTCCAAAAACTTCCTTGCATCCTCCTCACTAGTTACTACTCTAATGCCTTCTAACAAACCCAGCTGCTGCACCTCAGAGTCTGCTTCCCGTACTGTGTCTTCACTGTGCATTGATCCGTCGTTCGACATAGTGTCCACCGAAAATTCTCAACGTTTATAAAAAAAAAGGAGTACCTAAACTCTCATGTAGCACTATTCACTCAAAAAATGCTCGAATACAACTCAAGTGCTATACTACATTGCCAACAAAAAATTCCACGTGTCCAAAATATTCCTCAAAAAACAAATGTCCAAAAATCCTGCAATTATTTCTTAGTTCATTTGGTATGACGACTTAAGATAAGATACTAGGCAAGGTCGCCATTTATTACGACCTGGGCTACGAATAAAACAAGGGCACTTAATGATTGGCCTAGTAATAGGGCACTATGCAACAACGGTACGCTAGGTCCAAACTCTCGAACTTATATGCCGGCGAACGAAAACACCTATACCCTCCAGAGTTAATCTGCGATAACGGGGTATCCTTAACTGGGCATAAATGTACTCTACTTCAGGCTAACCCATACTGGTATAGCCTGATAACAAACAAGATGCAAGTTATGTTAAAATGCATAAAAAAGGAATCTATGGAAAGATCAATTATATCACTGCAAGATTTAATACAATAAAAAGATGCTTCAATACAGTTACTCTAAACAACAATAAACTCTTCACTCCTATCTGAAAGAAAGTGAAGTATAGTCCTACAGCATAGACCTGGAAACTTCTGAAGAAAGTCTGATGCTCATAAGATGCTCGTATCTTAAATTATATAAAGGCAGGAGGCAGGACACCACACGTGTTGACTGAATACACTAAAAAATAGGACATATAATGTTACCTGACACGAGAATACTATAAATGCGCAACGGTAGTAATGCTCGACACTAAAAGAAGTACTTCCTCATCAACGAAACAGTCTGCTATGGTTGTGCGGCTCAGCAACAACCTAGACTAATAAATGCTGTGAATAATAATGCGTACATGTCAAAGAGCTTATATTAAATACTAACAAGTGTCTACTCAATTAATAATGTCTAGCTGGGATTCTCTAGGTAAGGAACTGGGGTTGAGCAAGACAGGCTCGTAGCCTAGTGATGTCCTTAAGACTGCATCCTTTATTTACGTTAATTGACTGGGGTGCTCTCTTGATAGATCCAGATCACAAGTATCTGTTTCTATCCTGGCGACCCTCACAAGACAAGCAAAGAGGCAGCAAAGTGTGGAACTGGAACAGGCCAAAGCCCTCAGTCAACACAATGCTGCACTCGCAAAAGACGCAGCCGAAAAGACAACCTAGGCTACCATAGGACCGGTCGAAGTCGTGTAGGTATAAACAAACCATACACACATCGGAGACAACGACTACAGTAACCTTATCCCAGTCTAGCATTAAATAAAAGAGCAGAACACTAAATCAATAATGGAGACACACACAAAGTTCTTAACCTGTACTAACTATGAACTCTCAAACCTATTCTAAGTACATGTAAATATCTCAGAGAGCTGGTGCTGGTAATACGACTGGCCGACTATGGATGTCGTATGCAGAACCAGAAGGGATAAGTATAAAGAGAGAAGTATGAAAACGAAGAAGTTCAGAGAGAGAGATAGTAGTATAGAGGGTTATATGGGGGACAGATTTCTAGGGACGTCTAGTACCACGCACGCTGTGCCAAGCTCTGCCGGAGACACGCGGGAGGACCAACACCAACACCAACAAAGACAACGGCACCCAATCACAGACCACTACGTCGTGAAATGCTAGCATCCTTGGGCCACGTCAGGATCCACCAGCCAATCAAGGGCGTGGGAAAGCCTGCGCGAGGGAGGGAAAACTCCTCCAAGCAAGGGAGGCAACACTCACTACCCCCTCGCTGCCGTTCTCTCTCTCTCTCTCAACTTCACACTACAATGCATCTTATATTCTATCAATGATATAAAATACTTCCCGTTGTCACAGACGAAAGCAAAGACCACCACTGGACTGTCTGTGACAATGCGGTTATTAGGAAAGAAAGAACAACATTCTCTGATAACTGTAGCCCATTTCACTGCCCTGGCGAGCGCTAGTGGCTAACGAGAGGCGATTCTGCCAACGCTGGTAGACGTCACAGCTGACAGCCTCTACATTCTACTGCTCAACACAGTGAAGCCCGTGAGGTCTCGTTCCAGTCCAGGGAGTGAGTCATGTGAAGCCCTGCAACCAACCTTCGCCATCTTGCCTTCACAGACGCACGGTGCTTCGTTGCCACTCACGGCTCCTCTTTGTTTGTAGATTTAAAAACATGACCTCCATTAGTGATGTTTGGACAGGGTGATCGTGATAAAAGGTGAGCAATGCTGGATGCTTGTCATTGGTGATCATATGTAGGACTCTTCTAAACAACCTTAACACCTTACGAGCGGCCTATGCGGTTTATTTATATGTACCGCCCAGCGGGGTGTTTTTAGCCAAAATAGGGCTGTTTACGTGATAATTTTCATGCCTAAATAAGACCCAGAACGTAAAACAAGTACCTATCCCTGAAAGGGCATAAACAGAGCTTTCGAATGACACCATAACGATCCTTTTATGATGGCTAGTTTTCTTGCAATAACCGTGCAACGCGAGTGCAAAAAGCATGTAATTCGGTACTTTCCCCATATAATTCAGTATGTAGCGAGTGAGAGAGGGAGGAGGGAGCTGAGATTCGTGTCAGTAGGTTCGCCGCGGTGGTCTGGAGCAGTCATACGCTCGCTAGTCTCCTGCCACCACTTGTCTCTCTCTCTCAGCAACATTACGTGCTGAAATTGCCACTCGACCTATGTCGAGCGCCGCCACATAGTCCAGCTTTATTTAAATCGACTTATGTGGTGAGCCGCTAATTAAGGGTTAAAACGGTCATGACTCGTATAGTCTTCTCTATGCACATGCTGGTCGTTTGGGATCCTTGCTAGTTTTGTAAACTATACAGATATTTATTGATAATTACAGATAATTACAGATCACTATACTTTATAGTTTCTTCTTTGTCCTTCCATGTTATTTATATTATATACAATACATACGATGTAATTAATAAACGTAGAACATATCGCATAATGTTGTTTGCAATATAATTGTAGTTTAATGTGAAGAACTTTATATATGCTCAAAAGGTGTTTATTCTTCATTCAGATCAGAATGTGCATAGGGCAACATCCATTAATCAGCATGATCCTGTTGTTTGTGAAACTGGTACAAAATATAACCCATCCTTTAACATTACTTACACATGAAAAACAAAACTTTTCCGTATTTCATGCAATGTAGTAGAAGTGAATATAGTTTTCCCATTAGTTTAACTAACAGACAATTAAGTATATATCTCAACTGATACGTTCCAACATAATGAGCATACTTATATATTATTTTCGTGTATAATTGTTTTACATCAACGTAAACATAAAATTTTACAGACAATATCGATTGTGTCAGAGGTACTGTTTTCCAGTAATAGAACCAATACAGCACAACATAATCTTAATTATACCTATATGACATATACTGTATATGGTGATAGAGTTAATGGTATCCGATAATGAAACCAATAATCCACAATATAATCTTCAATACACATACAATTCATATCGATTATGTTATTGGGTTATATAAGAGCTAAAGTGATAATTACGTTTTCCTTCTAAAGAATATCTTACGTAAACTTCATGATCATAGTGTTGATAGCGTAATGGTTAGTACGATGGATCTGTGTGTGATTATCCTAGGTTCGAGTCCTGTGTGTGCCACACATGTTCATTAATTTAATCGATTTCATTAATTAGGTTTATTTGTAAGTTAATTTGTGGGTTGGTGATAATACGAATTGACAGTGGCAGAGGTAGAGCTACCTGGCCGTGCAACCAAATGAAAATGAAAACCGATGCACCCTATCAGAATCCACTCAATATACACCTCGAATGTTGACGAACCTTGAGTTATCTAATAATAGAAATAATACCAACCCATTACATTTTTTTGTCAATTATATATTATATTCATGGTGCCGATATAACCCCACATAATCACAAACCAGAACAATTAGTAAAGTAACTCTACCTTACACTACTCAATTAGTTTTCCTGAACGCCCCAGCCAGCAATCCCTCAAAAATGTACATAATAAAGCCATGCAACACTTATCTTAAGATCTAACTACTATTTCCAGTTGGAGCAGAGCAAACCTTGTTACCTTTAATGCTTCCAAAACCCAATTTCTTCATCTTACTACCCGTTCAGAACTACCAGAGGACTATCCCTTATGCTTCAACAATACAAAAATCAATCCTTCATCTTCTCTCAATATTCCCTGTGTCTCTTTTTCTTCTGCTCTTAATTGGAAGGACCATATTACCAGTCTTGCTAAGGCAGCCTCCCTGAAGCTGGGTGTTCTCAACCGCCTCAAGGGGTTATTTACCTCTGCACAGCTTCTTGCTCTGTACAGGGGCAAAGTGCGTGTATTGAGTATTGTCCACATGTGTGGAGAAAATCCTCTCACACCGCACTATAAAACAAAGTAGAAAGGAAAGCCTTTCGTATCATTAACTCATGCCTACTCACCAACTCTCTGCAATCTCTCTCTCTTTGCCGCAATGTTGCATATCTCTCGCTATTCTATCCCTATTATAATAATCAATGTTCCTCAGAGCTTTCCCAGTGTATACCACCTCCTCTACGTAGGGTACGTAGTACCCGTCTTGCAACACAATCCCACCCCTACTCTGTGCAACTCTCCAACCCAAGAGTGAAACGTTATTCTCAGACTTTCTTCTATTCAACTGCTGAGCGCTGAAACTCTCTCCCTCTTCCTATGACTTGAATTGCTTCAAACTCCGTGTGTCCAGGCATTTTGGCTCGAACGTCCCTTGATTTTTGCCCTGTCACTCTTTCAACTCTGAGGGAGGCACTCGATACAGGCAGTTCTGTTTTTTGTCTCCCTCACTCACATAGAGCAATATATATATATATATATATATATATATATATTAATGCACATACAACAATCACGAATGGTTTCTACATATTGGTCCCTTTAAGATTATGACACATGTTGCCAGTTTATTCTGGTTATTATTAGGCGATTTTATTTAGAATTGGTAGGTATACAGATTTAAGAGGGTTACTTGAGATAGTCTTTACCCTTTGTATTCCCACAGATCCTTCCTAAGGTGTATAAAATCATCTACTGATAGCCACAATAAACTGTAAATCATCTACTGATAGCCACAATAAACTGTAAATCATCTACTGATAGCCACAATAAACTGTAAATCATCTACTGATAGCCACAATAAACTGTAAATCATCTACTGATAGCCACAATAAACTGTAAATCATCTACTGATAGCCACAATAAACTGTAAATCATCTACTGATAGCCACAATAAACTGTAAATCATCTACTGATAGCCACAATAAACTGTAAATCATCTACTGATAGCCACAATAAACTGTAAATCATCTACTGATAGCCACAATAAACTGTAAATCATCTACTGATAGCCACAATAAACTGTAAATCATCTACTGATAGCCACAATAAACTGTAAATCATCTACTGATAGCCACAATAAACTGTAAATCATCTACTGATAGCCACAATAAACTGTAAATCATCTACTGATAGCCACAATAAACTGTAAACATTCGTCATGATCCTCAAGGGGTAACGGGGTCGAGGTTTTATTATAGACGTAGCCAAGGATTAGAACAAGTCTATGTACTCAAACATTGGGAAGGGTAACTCTTCCCTTCCCTCTATGTTTTGTCAAGAAGGAAGAGGTGGGTACGACCTATATCATGTTAAATATTAATGTGTTTAGTTTTGGCTAATGTGTTTAAAAGCGATGCAAAACAAACAGGGCCCTCTCATTCACCCAAATATTTACCTCCCTTTTCGCGGCAGGACAGGACTAGTAGGATAGGGATAATGTAATTCGTCACCATAAGGTGAAATCAATATATACTACACTCGAAATTCAATTATAATACTTTTAATTCCATAACCAATATATCGAGAGGAACGGAATTTGTACAGGGAACTATACGTGCAATTCGGACACGTACCATCTATTTGTTCATAATTCTGTTTCCTAATATATTGCATACACTACAACCCTTTTCTTTTCTCCATTCTTACTGTTTACCCCATCATCCCGTAAACCAAGTTGTTCTGCCTTTGATCAATACAAAATCTGCATATCTGGAGGCCTGACAGTGTGTTGTATTGGAATATTGAAGGAATCTGTCAATACAAGGTGAAGGCTGATGGTTCCAACATGATACAGTATCTGGTCTGGTGTCCCTGCAGAGAACCACTGTGTTTACACTGACGGCTGGGAACGAGGGATAGTGATTGAAGCTATACCCTGTTCCAAATAAGTAGGCCAAAACTCTTGAAAATTAACCTCTATATCTCACAAACGACTAAAGTAATCGAGCTAATACTTCTACCATTTGGGAAAGGTCAGCCAGGGAATAGGTGTGGACATTTACAGCCCATTTGATTTGTTAGTTATAGAGGTCAGAGTTCACAATATCTGGCCTACCTATTTGGAACAGGGTATAGTAAACTTAATTTCAACGGATGATCAATTGAATCCTTTGACAACTGATTTTTCGATATTATGTCTCTGTGTCATAATAATGCCAGGTGTGCACAATCTAAAACACAATTACCTACAAAAATGTTGGTTATAACTGAATAGGGGAAGTGTGGCAGAGTGGTCTTGCCACTGGACTGGTAATCCAATGGACCCGGGTTCGAATCCCAATATTTCAATGGGAAGATATTATTGGGATGGAATTTGTGCTGTACCTAGTTTCAGTGCATTATCACAACACACCGAAATGCGCCCCCCCCCCCCCCCCCCAAACAAAAAATACCCTCATTGTTCCCTGATCAAATAGCACTGTATGAATATTCCCATATTCAAAATATGCTACAGGGAGGCAATGCCTAGTGATTTAATTGCTCAATAGGTGGTGTTCTGAGAGTGAGGGTCCAAGTCTGGGGGAAGAGACTGTGAAGCACAGAGGCGAAGCGGCAGTTGCTTCGAGCCGTGAATAAGTGCTTCGCATGTCTCACTCCCTAGATTGGAACAAGACCTCATGGGCCTCACCGTGTTCAGCGGTAGAGTGTGCAGGCTCTCAGCCTATGCCCGAGAGGGAGTAGTTGGAATATGGAAAAAAAACAAAAAAATGGTAGCATGTCAATTTTGCATCAGCTGGAAAAAGTAGACCATAGCAATTATTTGCCTGTAGACGCTGTATGGGAAGATTTGTATTAATTTGTTCATTTTACTTATTCATATATTTATTGATTTTATCCATCAAGCGTAAGTAAACAAATACAAAAAACATGACCCCCTTTTGAGTTCTTCCTAAATTATAGGCTCGCTATCACTTGCCAGGATAAATACGACACTTAAAGGCCCAAAAGGTCTTAAAATCGCCAAACTAATGAAGTGAACGTCTTAAAATGTCAAAACTAATGAGGCTAATCATTACGGTCAAGGGGGTCCAGAAAAAATAACAGCTTCCCTAAATAATGCATTTGAAGTATAACGGTGCCATTATTATTGTGGGCTTTGTTACTGATTTACAGACTAGATGGACACTTATTGATATAGTTTTAATATTTGGGGAATATACGAAATTTACAATCAGTATATAATTCAAATTTGTGAGCAATGCAGCGACTGTCCTATACATCCCCAGAAGAACTCTACTTAAAATCTGGGTGTGCTTTTCAAAAAATGTCCAGAAAAAATAATGCAGACCTTGACGAAATTAAGGCAGTACCATTATTTGATGACGAATATATACCATTAACTTTCGATTAACATTGGATGATGCTACTACCTCTTTGGGCATGTGTGGCCACTGTTGAATCGGTCGAGACACGTAAAATTATAGAGGAGAGTTGTGTTGCCAGTGACTGGAGAAAGAGTCCAGCACAGAATACTCCTGTAGAGCATACGTTGTGTTTTATAATACTCCTGTGGAGCATACGTTGTGTTTTATAATACTCCTGTAGAGCATACGTTGTGTTTTATAATACTCCTGTAGAGCATACGTTGTGTTTTATAATACTCCTGTAGAGCATACGTTGTGTTTTATTATACTCCTGTAGAGCATACGTTGTGTTTTATAATACTCCTGTAGAGCATACGTTGTGTTTTATAATACTCCTGTAGAGCATACGTTGTGTTTTATAATACTCCTGTAGAGCATACGTTGTGTTTTATAATACTCCTGTAGAGCATACGTTGTGTTTTATAATACTCCTGTAGAGCATACGTTGTGTTTTATAATACTCCTGTAGAGCATACGTTGTGTTTTATAAGAGAGAACGAGAGGCATGTCAAGGGAATTGCTGAGGAGGTTGAAGAACATTTAATTGTAAATGACCTCTGGCCTGCTTACCAAGCCCTGAAATAGCTCTGATCCAATTCTACACCCTAAGTTAACTCAGTTTGAATGACAGTCACATCGGATGATAGTGAGTGTAGTGCTCACTGGGCTGAGTACTTTGACTAGTTGTACATGGCTGCTCTCCCTCATCGACAAGTTCAACCAGTAAATGAACGGCCATCGGTTCCTAATCCTCCAATCATCAAATACCAACCCTGCTTTGCTGAGATAAGGGAGGCTGTGGCTAGGCTGAATACTGGGAAGACGTTTGGTACACTCGGATACCATAGTCTCTAGCCCACTCCTTTCTGACAAGAGGTGAGGCCAGGACTCTTACTGGACGGCGGCCCACAGTGATGGTTAGGGGTGGGGTTGGGGGGAGAGGACAACGCACACACGAACACACTGTGAAGCATTTGTGTGAAGCAATCCAGGAAGCTATCTTTGTTGGTTACTTTCTTGTTGATATTTGGTATTTGTTTGCATCATTTCGCATTATTTAAAATCCTTTATTCCATATTATTGAGAACAAAAATATGCAATATTTTCTTTAGCATGAGTAAGTATAACTACCGGTGTGAACCATTAGTTATTAGGTAGTGCAGTTCCTATTATTAGCAAAATTGAAGTTCAGGGAAGGCTTCAAAATAGATCAGTATAGATATGGCAGACTGGAACACACACACACTCACACACACAGAGAGAGGGATAGAGAGAGAGAAGGATAGTGTGTGTGTGTGGGGGGAGGGGGGGGGGGTCAGACTGGGAGGCAGAGAAACGGGGAGAGGGTGAGATGTGGTTGTGGTGGTGAAAGGCAAAGAGGGAGTGAGATAAAGTGAAAGGGAGGTGTTGGAAAGGAAATATGG
The DNA here is from genome assembly GCA_032716605.1 of Paralithodes platypus. Classification (NCBI taxonomy): domain Eukaryota; kingdom Metazoa; phylum Arthropoda; class Malacostraca; order Decapoda; family Lithodidae; genus Paralithodes; species Paralithodes platypus. Next base: position 36,912,448 of record CM064548.1, on the reverse strand, counting down.
AATAGGAATACGATAGAACAAACATTTGTGTGTGTGCGTGTGTGTGTGTGTGTGTGAATAACTAATCATAGTCATATATGTCATTGGTAACTTTCTGAATTATATCTTTCATACAGGGTAATTAGTATAACAATTTGAAGATTGTCATTATCCTTACTGTTAGAGAAGTTTCATTTCTACGCAGGTAAAGCAATACCCATGAATACAACTTCAGTCTGAAGCATGTTGTGTGATTCGTAGGGTTCACTTTAAACCTACAGTACGCGCATGGTTTGTTTTCTTGATAGAAGCATAATTATGTTTCCTCTATACATAATAATGTTAACATAATTGTGAGATGAAAAAGTAAAGTAATAAACACCAAGACAATGTATATTAACATACATTTATATAAATACAAATAATAAGACATTAATATGAACTCCGAGAGAAAGTGAGAGAGATGCATGGAAAAATGAGTATATCAGTTAAATCTTGGCTATGGCACTTGTATATAAGTAATAATAATAATAATAATAATAATAATAATTATTATAATTGCAATAATAATAATCTTAGATAAATGTCATACTTATTTGTGAGACTAAGGCAGGATTAAAAGACCTCAAATGCTTCACAGTGTGTTCGTGTGTGCGTTGCCCTCTACCAAAAACCCCACCCCTAACCATCACTGTGGGCCGCCGTCCAGTACGGGTCCTGGCCTCACCTCTTGCCAGAGAGGAGTGGGCTAGAAACTATGGTATCCGAGTGTACCTTTGGTATTTTTGGATAAATATTATAAACCGGGAGTGATCCATGGGCTGCATGCGGTCCTGTCTGCTGTCTGGCAAACTGCTACCATTACCCTTGACTGGAACAGGGGCTTATTAAACTTATAACTGATGATATAAAATATAATGCATTGTCACAGACAAAAATAAAGACCACTTCTATACTGCCCGTGACATGACGATTCACAAGAAAGAAAGTATAACATTGTAGATAGACTGTAGCCAAATTCACTGCCCTGGCGAGTGTTAGCGAATGGCCAAGCGAGTGGCTGAGCCCACGTGGCGTTCTGCTAAGCTGCAGGCGTCACAAGACATCAATGGCAGAGACACATCTAAAGCTAGTTGAGGAGGAAGACTTAATATACACCCCTCCCAACATACAACCAAATGTACCTTTTGTCATGTGTTGCGATAACAATGATATAAGTGAAGAGACAATCAGTGGGTATGGTACTACACATTGCACCAATGGGATCATCATTCAGGGAGATCAGCCTCCTCCTCCTGCTGCTGCTGCTTTTACTACATCTGTTCCAGGTATCATGTCTACTAGAAGAAAGCGGAAGAGATCATTCACTCCACAGCCCAGCAAGATACTGCCATATAATTCTGGAAAGCGATGCAGTCCTGGCAACATGGCTATCACAAGTCATGAGCTGAGATTTCCAAAATTTCCAAACCATGTGGATGAGGTTAGGCAAAAGGACACAGCCTGGTGCATGCTGAGAAGCCGGCATGATGATGATGATACACCCGTAGGACCGCAGTTAGTTCCAGGTTGGTCTGGATTCAATGCAGCTGTTAGCAACAACATTCCAGTTCTCAGTGTCATCAGGTACTGCCCAGTCATAGAGGCATCTCCCACTGAGCTATCCACAGTGTACACCCTCATGAAGCGATCCATCCAGATTGGGAGAAAGCTAGGACAAGAAGAAATCATCATTGTTATGGATCTCGCAATCTATGCCAAAGTTCAAGAAATCATGTGGAAGCGACCAGAGGAATTCCCAAATGTTGTGCCTAGGATGGGTGCATTCCACACAGCCATGACCTTCCTAGCCATCCTTGGCAAGAGATATGGTGATGCTGGGTTGTCAGACATCCTTATTCAAGCAGGCATCATTGCAGCTGGCTCAGTCTTTGGGGCCCTTGAGGGTCGTCAGTATAACAGGGCTCTGCGGGCACATTAGATCGTGATGGAAGCAATGCAACGGCTCCGCTTGAAATCCTTCCAAGAATGGATGAAAGAGAATGAAAGGAGTGAATACGAAGCTGTCCGAGAGGAGCTGGATAGAGTCTGCAGAAACCCCTGTGCAGAAACATTCACTGCCATGCTGATGTCAGATGGAGTAAGAAGACTCCTGGAACTCTTTGATGCGTTCTGTCAAACCAACAGAGGTTGCCTACTGGGACTCATACATAGAGGTGAGGGGAGGTGTGGTGGAGTGGTCTTGCCACTGGCCTGGTAATCCAAAGGTCCCGGGTTCAAATCCCGATGTATCAATTGGAAGATATTATTGGGATGGAATTTGTGCTGTACCTAGTATCAGTGCATTACCACAAGCCCACCGAAATGTCAATAAAATACCCTCATTGTTCCCTGATTAAATAGCACTGTATGAATATTCCCATATTCAAAATATGCTATAGGGGTGCAATGCCTGGTGAGTTATCTGCTCAACAGGTGGCGTTGTGTGTGTGTAAGTGTGAGAGTCCGAGTGTAGGGGGTGAGACAGTGAAGCACGGGAACGAGGTGGCTTCAAAGATGGGGTCGTTTCGGGCCATGAGTGAGCACCGTGCCTCATGTGAAGGCAAGATGGCAGGTGCTCGTTGTACTCTACGTGCTTCACATGTCTCACTCCCTAGACTGGAACAAGACCTCACAGGCTTCACTGTTCATTGTAAAGCGGTGAATGTTAAGGCTCTCAGCCTATGCCCGAGAGTTGGAATATAGAAAAAAAAAAAAAAATTTGGTCTGTTTGTTGCTGAGATTCATACGAGCAACATGAGAGGGGGTCTGGAGTCTGCACCTGAGCTCCATTCGAGAGATGCTGCTATGGGTCTTTACATACAACAGGACCAACTATGCTCGGTACCTGTCAGTCTACTGGTGTGAGATGGTACTGCTACCACAGACCCTCCCCAGTGCCAATGGCTTGCTTGAGGATGGTCACTTTTCAGTCCAACGCAGCCCCAACAGCGCATTTGCTCAAGTACCTGTGGACCAGACGATTGAACAAACACTCAACAGGGACTCCAAGACTAAGGGAGGAATTGTTGGCATTAGCCTCAACCGGGGAGCAGTCCAACGCTGGATCTTGACGGCTCATGACAGAGCCAAAACCCTGCAGACCTGTAGAGAAATGGTAGGACTATATGATGCTGAGAGCAAGCACCACAAAGATTCCAGCGTCCCACGAATGAAGAAGGATGAAGATGATGTGCACAAAGTTATAGACATAATTGAGAGCTGGGTGAACCAATTCACAGCCAGGGATACCAGTGAACCACTCATCAACATTGCATCAGGAATGAAAGCAGATGACAGAATAACAGATGACCTACTCACTGCACAGCAGAAGGGCAATGAGGCTTTTGTCACTTTCGTGGAGAAGAGGCTACAAACAAGTGAAGTCGACATTTTTGCTCCACTGCCAAAATCCAACCTGCAGACATTTGGTAATCTGGTCAAGTTAAAAAGAGCCAAGTCAGCAGCAACTGACATAATCATCAAGGCTGACAGAGGGTTATTTGCTAGGATGGTTGTGATAGCTCAGCATCGACAGATGAATATGCAAGAGGTCATAAAGTATCCACTCGGACCTTTGCCGTGGTCTCTTGCCACTCCAGATGGTGTCCCTACAAAGACTGTCAAGGCCAAGCTGCTGCACATCTTGGAAGAGAAGGCTGAACCAGTTGAATATGTTCCAGCATCTGCTGTTTGGATTTTTGATGGAATGGCCATGCTACAGTCCCTGAAAGCTGTCCCAAGGACATTCAGTGAACTGGCCGGCCACATCTTCCAGCTCATGAAAATGCAGTCATCTCAAGAGAGGACCAGAACTGACCTGATTATGGACCAATATCCTGAGATCTCCATCAAGAACATTGAGAGAGCAAAGCGTGGTGCAGCAGGTACCATTCAGACCATCATCCAGGGAGGCAATCAAAAGTGCCCCTCCCAGTGGAAGAAATACCTAAGTGATGGTAGCAACAAGACAAACATGGCAAGCTTCCTAGTGAACGAGTGGCAGCAACCACAATACATCCCAATGTTTAAAGACTTTGGTACACTCTACATCACTCATGGCACAGAGTCTCACAAGTTGGCTGCAGGGGATGATGGCATCATATGTAGCAAAGTGCATGAACTGTGTACTCAGCAAGAGGAAGCAGACACACGAATCCTGCTTCATGCCAACCATTCAGCAACAGATGGACATGAATGCATTGTAATCAAGTCTCCAGATACAGATGTTGCTGTGCTAGCCTGTGCTTTCAGTAGCCAAATACGTCCAAGAATTTTATTCTGTACAGGGACAAAACAGCGGCAGACATACATTGACAGCAGTGCCATTGGACATTCACTTGGTGAGGACGTGTGCAAAGCATTACCAGGAATGCATGCCTTGACAGGGTGTGATAGCACAAGTTCATTCGTAGGGAAAGGCAAGAAGCAGGCATTCCAGCTAGTGGAGTCTGATCCAGACCTGTGCAATGCCATGAAGATGGTTGGGAACTCATTTGAGAACAATGATGAGTGGCTACAAAGAAGATGCGCCCAGTTTGTCTGCTCCCTGTATGGGTATAAAGGAGAAGACACAGATAGTGTCAGGTACAAACTGTTCTGCAGCAAAAATGCACAAAGCTCCCATTTGCCACCCACCAAAGATGCCCTGAGGTACCATGTTGCACGAGCCAATTACCAAGCATGTATTTGGCATCGGTCTCTGGATGCAGATGCCCAGATACCCAATCCAGATGGCCATGGCTGGGATGTGATTGACAGCAACATCTCGATCCACTGGATGGATCAACAACCTGCTCCAAGAGCATTGTTACAACTCATCTGCTGTAACTGCAGAAAAGATCACTGTGTGGGTGGCAGGTGCTCAAGTCGAAAGAGTGCTCTGCCATGCACAGATGTTTGTGGGTGCTCTGACTTCAACAACAATCAGAACACTGACAGGACCGAAAGTGACTCGAGTGATGAAGATTGAACACTTACAGAACACAATCTGAACATGTATTTGTCATGCTGTGCTATAAGAAAGTCTGTAAGAGATGTGACATTATCGCAGTGTAAATATTTATATGAAAACACAGCTACATTATAAATAAGTTTTTGTGATTGTATATAGTATAATTATCATAATTTTATCTGTTCATCTTAAATTCATGTTTACAGTGCTCATAAGAGGGTCAAACTATTATTTCAAGTTACAATAAAGGCACTATCTTTTCGGAAAATCACTTGGTATAGGACATAAACATAAAACTTAAATAAGCAGGACATATTATAAGAGTTTCAATTTGTTGTACACTTTTTGTCAGCTGAAAATGTAAATAAATCTGGAATAATGTGGTAGAAAAAATTAATTTTCACAAGAATAAACAAAATATAATTGTTTTTTGTTTCAGTTATGTCCATACATACTTATCCAACCATTTGAGACACCCTGGAACTCCAAGAAAAGTGTTCCTAGCTGACCGATGTAAAGTCATGAAATCGGCTTTTTGGCCGACCCATCGCTTACACAAGGCTCTGGTAAAAATTACCTGCCAGGTTGAGCCAATGACAACAAGTGAAAATGGTGTCTTATATGACTTAGGAACCTGCTGGGAGCATCAAACTAAAGTTACAAGGGGGGTGCAACAAACTCCTTAATTAGGCCTTAATTCTGATTTGGCCCACGGACTAAATGGTGTCTCCACACGAAACACAACCTCACTTGGAGTATAACCATTATTTTATCACTCCTCTATATCCGTGAAACACATTATGTTGAAACTGTGTAAACAAAATTCAACCTAATATATCGCATTTGTAAAACAAAAATGTATGACTTAAGTCAGAACTCTGTATGTGTGGTGATAAAATAGACTATCTTTGTACTGATATTTTCCGAGTGGAGGAAGTAGAGTCTTAATTTCCTTTTGATGCTACATTTAACATAATTTCATTAACTGGCATGTGAGCGACGCGGCTGAATTAGTTAGGTGCAAACATGCGTGAATGACATGTCAATGTTATCTGATATGATATCATAGTTATATTTGTTTAAATTGCCGGAAATATAGTAATTTCTGGTGATACTTAAATGTTAATAATGATAAATCCTTCATACTAGGCTTATAATACTTAATGGTGGAAAGGTGAATAAATACAGCTCTAAATAATGATGACAGCTCTTGCGTGTTGCCTTATAGTTTATAGTATGTATTATAAATAAGGAAAACTATTTTAGCATTAGTATATTTATCAATTGGTTTGCATAATGTTAACATGAGCTAAAGCAACTTTATATATATATATATATATACATATGTATATATATATATATATATATATATATATATATATATATATATATTATAGGTTTGATTCCCGGAGGGATGTAAAGAAAACCTAATATTTAGTAGGGCCCCATAATCATTGACGATATGCCTATTAGTACAATTGTCTCCCATCAAACGCCACGTCGCTAGTTTGAATCTACCGCGTGGGAGGACTGGAGTATAACTTCATAAGTGCAACGCGTATTCTCTTATGGAATCGTCTTTATGATTGGGTACTCGCTACGAAAAAACTTCGTAAAAAATAAAAAATAAAAATTAACTTAATAATTGCTATACTAAAGCTTCTCAATGCGTGGATTTCTTGCGTGTGGATTTCTGACGCTGGCCCTATAGCGTCCAAACCTCCTTCACTGACATATCAAGATTCAACTCAGAAATCCAGCGAATGGGAAGGGGATGGCAGGGAGGGCACTAACATCGTCAATGATTGCGGGGCCCTACTAAATATTAGGTTTTCTTTACTTCCCTCCGGGAATCAAACCTATAATTTAATAGTGGCCCATCCATCATTGACGATATGCCTGATATATAAGACTGGAGAGGGACATTCGTGAAAAATATCAAAACCACCAACCCAAATACTATAGGTAACAGAGAATCTGTATAACATTTTAAGTGTTTTATTGCGTTCATATAATATAAAAAATATAAAAGAAGGTAAGCAGTGCGTTACTTCGAAGAAGAGCTGCTTGTACATGACTGGACCTTCACTTGAGATCTATTGCATGTTTAGTGAGAACATACTTGTACTCTAGAACCTTAATCCTTAGGATCATGTTCTGGCCTTAAAATTATTTGTACAATAAAATCTGTTTGTACATTTTGTTAACCCTTCTTTGGCGGCGCGCAACTTATGTCGTGTGAAATAAATATGGACTAAGTGGCGGTTCACAACTTATGTCGTGTGCCATTTTCACCACGTAATGTTGCTGAGAGAGAGAGATGAGTGGTGGGAGGATCGTAGCAAGCGTATGACTGCTCCAGACCACCGCGGCGGACCTACTGACATGAATCCCACCCTCCCCCACCCTCTCGCACTCTCTACACAGGGAATTATGTAGGGAAAGTACCTAATTACATGGTTTTTGCACTCGGGTTGCGCGATTGTTGCAAGAGAACCAGTGGTCGTACAAGGATGGTTGGGGTGTCATTGGAAAGCTCTGTTTATGCCCTTTCAGGGATAGATACTTGTTTTACGCTCTGGGTCTTATTTAGGCATGAAAATGATCACGTAAACAACCCTATTTAGGGTAAAAACACCCCGCTGGGCGGTACATATAAATTACCGCCTAGGCCGCTCGTAAGGTGTTAATACTATATTGATACAACTATGATAGATTTCTTAAAATAAAAATAAAATATTATTAACTGTATAACCAGTTCTATTCATATCACAGCTCGTGATTTATCACAATCTCCGGCGGAAGGGTTCTAGTGGGTCTTAGGGCTATTTTGCACATACCACCCCCCCCCCCTTTTTCGCCTGAAGAATCAACATAAAAACAATTAGCACATGGACTGCTAGACCCGTTGCCGTAATGCTACACAGGTCCGCTTTGGCTTTCCAGGGCGACCGATTGGTATCGCGTAAGGAATGTGTGATTAGACGCCCACAACTGAGTGTTGGCTATGTCGTTAATGGAAAATTTTTGCATAAACCGGAGGGAGACAGCCCACTTTCTAATATCGTGGGCTCTGCCTACCATGCCGGGAGTACTTTCCTTAATTACATCTACAAGTAAAGAAGATAATTTCCTTCTCGTGACGCGAGTACCTGTCTGGTTAACCCATAGAAAGCTTGATTGTAGAGGTTGTGCAATCCTCATAAATTTAACTAAAGCTTGTACCGGAAAACATGATCACAATGTTCGTTTTTGGCAATAAATGTAGGAGACGGCGTGATCTGCACATGTTCGTGCAGTCTTCCAAACCTGAGACAATTTACCTCGTTGCTCATCGCCGCCAGCTCTGACACTCTGTTACCTGTCGCCAAAGCCATAAGGAACACAGCCTTTTTTAATACTGACTCAAAATCCGGCGCATGGTTAACCCTTCCCGCCCGGTTGTCATTTTAAAAGGACACCGCGGCAGATGGCCAGGAACTCGGGTGTCCTTATATAGTCCGTAAGCTTGAAAGCCGCGCGTCCGACGTATGTAAACAAAGCCTGTCGGAGGCGACGCACTCACCTCTGGAAGCAAGCAGACGTCGGAGCTTTGTTGTTGTGTGGTCTGCAAAGACAGATTCAGTCTTGAAAAGTGTGTCACATTGCTAAAATCGCGGAAAAATGCGCTCCATGGAAATCGTTATCACAACTGAACCAGTTGACTTAGAGAGCTCTACTTAACGCCAGTCTACAGATTGGAAACCACAGTACGTTTAGACATGTGTGGGAATTTTGTAGTATTTAAAATAACAAAGATACGGTAGCCTAGGCGTAGACATATTTCGGCCATATCGCCCGGGTCTCAACAACGTCCTTAGGATAGCGCCCCCGTGCCAGAAAGGTTAAACTTGCGCGACTGAAATAATTATAACACTTTGTCTAGCGACCAGGTAGGCATGAGCTGACTTGGTGGTGGGCGTAGTTTAAAACATGCTCTCATGAACCCTTTCTCCTCCGCCAATGGTATGGATAGACCAGTTAGGTCGAAAAAGGTGTTCTAATGGCAGACAAGTGATTCTTTAAAGTAACAACTGAGAAGCACTTCTGTTCAAACAAATAATCTAAGTATTTAAAAATTAAAGCCACTGAGGTATCAGATTGCGCTGTTTCTACTATCCAGGTTGTGAAAGTTTTCCAATGTGATTGGTACTGTCTCCTGATTGATAGAGTAAATTGATTCAGAAATTTACTAGTGACACTTTGCCCATACCGAGTTAGCCATTTTGCATTGTAAATGTCCATAAGGCAAAAGTTAGCGAGGTCTGAAGGTTGCCAATTGTCTCCAAGTGGAATGCAGAGACCGGGAGTGACACCGGGTTCCTGCACCACGTTTGCAATTGGTGATACCACACTTGAGCCGGCTACATTGGCGCGATCATCGGGACTATGCCTCGGTAACCCCGTAGTTTGTGAATTACTTGACACATGAGTGAAGCGTCTGGAGGCGGAAAAAGATAGATTGCATTCAACCTGTTCCAGTCCTCCAGTAAAGCGTCTGGACCCCCCGCCGGAGTTCTTGCCCGGCGGGTCAGATAGAGAGGAAGTCTGTGATTCCCCTCGGCCGCAAAGAGATCCACTTGTGGACGGTATGGCTCTGCAGTCTGCAATCATTTTGTCGAAGACGGTTTGCTTTAGGGCCCATTCTACTAGGGTGCTCTGTCTCCGAGACAAGGCGTCCGCCCAGATGTTCGCTATCCCCGGGAGGTAAGATGCGTGTAGATGAATGCTCAGCGATTCGGCCAGAGCAAAAATCTGTTCTGATAACTCCATCAACTCTTGAGACCTCATTGACCTTTTCTTCTGAATGCAGTGAACTGCAGTCAAGTTGTCCATTCTGAATGCAATTGACTTCCCCTGTAGGGAAGCACCGTGAGCTTGAAGGAAAAATAATGGGACTAGAAACTCTTGTTTGTTGATGTGACAAGTTACGTCTTGGGACCAGAGACCTTGAGCTTGGTGACCTAGATTGGACTAATAACCCCAACCTATTACCCCTTAAGCGTCTGTGTCTACCCCTACTGTAGGTGGAGGAGAAACCCATGTCATTATCGAGTACAATGTTTCGGTCTTTGCCCAGACCGACAGTAAGCTGTGAATTAATCGAGGAATCGGCCATTGTTTTTCCGACGGCAATAGTGGGAAAAATTTGTTGCCTTCCATGATTAATCTCTTGACTTTCAACTGGCCAAACTTCACAGTTAATTGGATCCAGTTAAGTGAACCGACTAGGGACTCCCACCTTTTCCTCGTCGTATTCAGACTGTGGAGAAAAAGAAACAGTTTCTTGCGAAATCTGTTGCGATTGTCCACACTCTGAGTAAGAGACAGATTGGCAGTGTTCCAAACCAGTCCTATCCACTGAATTTATCTTGTGGGAACAAGGAGCGACTTTGCCAAGTTGACCTTGAACCCTAGAGTTTGTACATGATTTAATACTTGCTTGACATGAAATTGACATAACTCCTCTGACTCCGCCACTACTAGCCAGTCGTCTAGATACCACCACACCTTGATACCTTGGGCTAGCAAGGGCATGAGGGCCTGACGGACTAATTTCGTAAAGATTCTTGGTGCTAGGTTCAAACCGAAAGGCATTCTCTTAAAGACGTAAGTCTCTTGCCTAATCCTCAAGGCGAGGAATTTTTGGAACCTTTTGTTTATGGGGACATGCCAATAGGCGTCTTTCAGGTCTAATGAGCACATCCAGCCTTGCGGCGGGAGTGCGAGCCTGATTTGATTCACTGTAAGTATCCTGAAGGGTGAATTGTGAATATGTGTGTTCAGACGCGAGAGATCAACTACTGGTCGCATCTGCACACTGTCCCTCTTTGGCACTAGAAATAGTCTGGAGGTGAAAACAGGGAAAGTTTGATCTACTCGGACAATGATTTGTTTGTTGATCATTTCCTGAACAAGTGACTCCACCTCTAAAGAAACATTGTTGACTTAGAGTTTGACGTAAACGAGGTCGCCGGAGCCACTTCCAAGATATGCCTTTGCTTATCACTGTCCTGGCCCATGACCGCCGGGGCCAAGCCCTGCGACATGCTCGGAACGACCCAGTTTCTGTACTGGGTCTGTCTTGTAGGACAACTCTCGAGTCTAACTCGCCTGCGGTAGGCCCTGGGAGAGAGAGAGTGTAATTGACTAGTTTTTTGGTGGTGGCGGCGGAGTGGGGTTAGACGGCTGGCTAGGTTTGGCATGCGTCTGACCTTGAGTAGGTTTCTAGTATGACTTACCCCTATAGCCTGACTGTTTCCCCTGCTTAGGTCTGTGCTGAGTACCTCCCTGCTGTTGAGGAGGCTTTGGTTCTCGAAATGACTGTTTAGTTTGAGTAGGATGGGGCTTCCCGCCGCTCTTAGGTTTCGAGTAAGGTTTCTTAAAGGCCTCTTTCTTTGACTGGGAGGTACCCTGCTTCCACAAATCTACCAAATTGAAAACAATATTCCATGTTTCTGGGGGAAGAAGTGGTGCAGTTAATACCGGGGAAAGCGTTACTCAGCGGGCTATGTCCTCCGGTAATTTCTTTACCAAGTATACCCTTAGATCCTGTCTTGCTCTAACCGCCTCCATGATTGCTATTCTAATATCACCTAAGGATTGAATAGAGTTTTGTAGAAGGAGCCTGCATGACAAGTCTGTGGCTTTCCTTACATGTTGGTCTGATATGGCTGTAATAGTTCTTGTGAGTGACTGGGCAACCTGGCGACTGACGAGGTATTGAGAGAACAGTCTATACGCTTTATTGCGTAGCTTAAAGTCTCTGTCTTAGTGAGCCGGAGCGGGTGTGGCAAAAGGTTCATGCAGGTCGTACAGTGATAGTTTGGGAGCTGCCAGGAATTCAAATAAAGCAGGTGACACTCCGCCTGCTTTGTTAACCGGTAAAGAGAACCATGAGTGAACTTCCTGAGGTACCTGATGGGAGGATTTCGTGGTAATAGTAGATGCAAAATCCTGCGCTTCTAGTTCCCAGTCCACCCACGGACCTACACCTACCTGCCCCACCCGCAAGACTGGTGTGTTCGTCTGATCTAGTACCGGACTGTATCCAGTTCCGGCGTAAGTGCATGTAGAGCTTTTATATCATTGACGCCGTCATTCCTAGACTAGTCGGCAAAAAGTTTTGCAGATGAGGCCGGAGGTATCGCCGGGGAGGCTGAATACACAAAGAAATCAGCGCCATAAACAGATGGGATGGCCTAAATGGTAAAATCTAGTAACCTACCTTGGACATACTTAGCTCTTAGTTTTCGACTCTTGTTAACCTCAGGTTACCTCGATACGGTAGCTTGGGCCAGGTGCGGTTTCTGAGGTATTGACTGAACCCATTAGCAATTCGGTCCATAAAGAAGAGGCATAGGGCCTTTTCTCTGTGGCGGCTTATCAAGAGGGGGAGGAGTAACGTCTGTAATGACACGGAAGTTAGTGGTAGGCATTGTCGTGCTACTAGCCGTGGCAGTCGCCGGAGTAACGTTAACCGAAGGCAAAGAGGAATGGGGATGTGACACACCTGAGGGCTCTAAAGGCCTTACCGTAGACACAGGTGGGGGAACTACCGCTGTGCTAGTGGAAGGAGCCTGAGAAGAAGGTATCTGATACTGTTGCATTACTCTGTGGAGAATATCATGTAGCTCCTCAGTAGTTACACACTTACTGTGGGATCCCCGAGAGGACTGAGACCCACCTTCTGACTCTACTTCAATATTAATAGGTTGAGCTGAAGTCAGTTCTATGTTTTCCGGCTCTTCCTGTAGTTCTATCACTTCCGGCGTTGGTGGCCGGGGGGTAGTAAATGGGGCCGGAGGTGGCCACACCAAATCTGGGACTGACGAGGGTATTATATCTACTTGGTCAATTTCCCTGTCCTGAATATTAAATTGTGAGGGTTCTGATTGTCTCCAGATCCCCCGGCTTAGTGCCGCGGGTGGCTGGAAGTCCTGTATCACCTGAGAGTTATCAAAATTGGATATGAGCAAGACTGAGAACCCCTATACTGATCCGCTAACACTCTGTTAACCGGGGGACCTTTACGTGGCACATAACTTAAATTAGGTATGGCGAATGTAAACTCTTGTGGCTTACTCAATGATTGTTCATCCTTGGGACTAGACTCCATCCCCTCCGCCCCTACCTCTGAGCCGCCAGATTGGACATTAGACGTTAAAGAGGTAGGAGTGGAGGGAGGTGGCCGCGACCCCGGCAATGGCTGGGGAAGCAGTTGTGAAATAACCGTACGGGCACTTAATTGACTTGAAGTGGACGGCGTTGAGGAAGCAGAACCCTCCTTCCAGCGTTTCGTCGACCTCGAAGACTCGGCGGAAGAATGTCGGGACTGTTTCCTAGGAGATCTAGATCGCGATCTAGATTTGCGCTTCGGTAAAGGCGACCGTCTCCTCTTAGACCGGTCGGGGGGGGGGTGGTTCGGCTCGGCATTGTCACTTTCACTACTTGTCACTACCTGCTTGGATAGTACTTTAGATTTGACTTTAGGTTTGACTGACCTCGCCAGAGCTGGCTTAGGCTAACTAATGAAGATTTAATGACGAGGTGTTCCCAGAGCTCCTCGTCATCACAATGGAGAGCTTTATGAGCAGTGTCTTTAGCATAAGCATTCAAAATTGATTGATCTCCTTCAAGGCTGCCAAGCAAGACAAATCTCTCTTATCAGAAACCGCCGCTCGTAACTCAGAACACACGGCACACCGTTTCGACACCCATAGTCCCCTTGAGCGATCAAGACACTTTACACATTGTATACATAAATTGTGGGCAAAAACTGGTAATAATGAGCAAGTAGGCGTAGAGCAAAGGTCAAAGCGAGGCATGATAGAGCTAGGGACCCCCCCTTGCCGGAAGCGGCTACTCCTCTGCTGCCGGGACCGCTACTACTGAAGTGATGAGACTCTGGAAATAGAAAATTTCCAGGAATCAATGCTCATAAGGATAACCTGAGAGGTGTTAATACATCCTATCTCAATTCCGCCGGAAAGTTAGATATAGCCACTGCTAAGCTAACCCTCCGCTAGACCTGGTAGAAGAACCCTGGGTCTTTCCTTTTATTATACATTATGAACTGCTTACCTGTGACAAAGCGTCACTGGCCCAATCGACCTTAAGCGTGTTACTATCCTTGACTATTAGCACTAGATGGATAGTTAATTCGCTTCATGACTTGAGTCATGGTTAAGCTCACTTAACCTGACAAGCGCGATATAGACCTAGGTGCTAGGGTAGTTATTTGTGCATTTCTAGCCCTGGATTCTGACAGAATTCGTTATATTTACAATATAAAGCATTATTTGTTTTCGGTATGCTTTTATTTTACATATATGATGTATATATGAACCTTCAAGAGTGCTAAAATAAGTGGGAAAAGCATTTGGGTGGTGAAAAACGAAGATATTGGCCACCCGGTCATAATCTCAGGCGAGAGAGAGCCACAGGCAGCCCTCCCCTCTCGCTGTCTGGGAGTCAACTGAGACGAGCGGGGCGGTGTGTGCCAGTGTCTGGGTGTTGCATAACGATCTTTTATGCAACCCACTTGTGCTACATTATCGCGGGAGAGAAAAATAACCGATAAATGATGATAATAAGTGGATAAATAGGTGATAATTGAGGAGGGGGGGAGGGGGGAATAAGGTGGGGAAGGAGGGGAGGGGGAGGGGTGAGAAACACATGGATGAGTACTAGAGGGGAAGTATCTCACCTAGAGACAAAATCCTTTGTTTTGATAGGCCCTTTTTTTTTTTGGAAGGCTTTTTTTATGGTCTTGCTTCCGTGAGGCCTATCGCGTTCCCTATAGGAAGCCTTCCGTGAGGCCTATCACGCTTGCCGGGTTAACTGTTACGCCGGACGATAGAAGTTACTGAATGATGCTATCAGTCAGGGCGAGTTCACTCGGCGGGCCGAGTTGACTCCCTTAAGAATTTAGCAGATTCCGCCGGAAGGTTCGCGGTTCAGCACACTACGCCGGGACATTTGGTCGGTTTCTTATCGTCTCAGACGAGAAAACGCCGGCTCTGCTGAGAAAGCCGCCGGAAAAATGAACCAAAATTCTCAGAGGCTAGGACTTATCTGGGAAAGTCCAAACCTCCAAAAAACCCACCAAATAAACGGGATGTCTCCCAAACCCCTGAGGCATGAAAGTACACATGCCAAATACAAATATATCGAGGACAATATTAGGCTTACATATAGAGCTTAATTTATAATTCATAAATAACCTATAGCCTACGTTGGAGACCCCGAATAAGGCTGACCATGAGGCGACGACGAAACATCAAGGTGGCAGCAACTAGACGCTCCGAAGACCCAGCAGCAGCAGCACGAGGAGTAGAGGCCCACGATAGGGGCCCAAGCGCAGATACGGACTCCAGAAGATTCCACACGACGTGTGGCAACCCTTGAACTGGAGCATCTGCTAGAATAAACTATGCAATTACCTCATAATGACGGCCTGAAGCATAAACTTGCGGAATGGTAGCCTCCTAAATAACTATCAGAGAGCTAATGGCGCAACACAACACACACAATAACAAACATGGCGTGATGATCCGGGGGACACGTAGGCGCCTGTTACAATAGTACCCTAACTTACACACCCCCTGCGGACATACCAATGGGGTAGTCTGTGCTAGCTAATCTAAAAACATGTTCAATACAACTCAGATGTATACGAATGAGCAAGGACCCACTAGAACTGATCGAACGAAGAATGAAGCAGGAGCACAGAGTAACCCACCCACACGTAACGGACGCGGGAGGAGGAAGGAGGTTTGGACGCTAGAGGGCCAGCGTCAGGAATCCACGCATTGGGAAGCTTGAGTATAGCAATTATTAAGTTAATTTTTCTTTTTTCTTTTTCACAAAGTTTTTTCGTAGCGAGTACCCAATCATAAAGACGATTCCATAAGAGAATACGCGTTGCACTTATGAAGTTGTACTCCTGTCCTCCCGTGCGGTAGATTCAAACTAGCGACGCAGCGTTTGATGGGAGACCATTATACTAATAGGCATATCATCAATGATGGAGGGGCCACTATTATATATACAGTATATATATATATATATATATATTGTCACTTCCACCAGATAATTCAGTTGTAAGTGTTTGTTATGATTTATACAAAAGCCTATTTCAGTTGCAAAGTGTTGTATGTTTAAGGGGAGGTTTGCTGTTTTTCCTTCTCTCTCCCGTCTCACGTGTGTACTTCTTGTCCAGTGGTGACATCATGATCGCGCCACTGTCTCGCAACCAAATTGATTGTTGCTATGAGTATAATTATCTATTTTGTTCAGCACTGAGTTGAGTTGTATTAGTTTATTATAAGTTACACAATGATATCTTGTAATTCTTTGATTATTTCTGAATAGTTAATGAGAGCCTAGGGACTTAAAATAATTGTTTTGTCTAGCAATGTCTGGAGCTCCCTTCCTCCTTCTTGAGGCTGGCCCAGTGTTGCTGCCTCACTCGAGCGACAGACCCCTTACTGAACACACATGCCGTGGAGTCTGTCCCAAGCTTGCTTCAATGTTTTCCTAAACACCGCATATATTTTCATTGTTCCTTATTGAATAGTAGCAGAGCAAGTCTGGGAGTCATTTAATTATAAAAATATTGTTCTATCTTTATTATTTTGCATACAGGAGTTATCTGCATTTGTTAAATAGAAATTCTGCATCTTCTTTCCCTGGCAGTGTAGAGTATAAGCTTCTCCCTTTCTTCTTCCATTTTGTTTCCTTTATTCTACTGCATTGCTTATTATTATTATATGTATTTATTCAATATCATTGGAGTTGGTATTCACAGTGGTTTGCTCTGAGTAGCCTGCCCCAACCTACTGGAATACCAATTATTATGTTTCATGTGTTAGAATAGTGCATTAGCATTTTAGTTACCATTGTTTTGTGCAGATTAGAATAACCTTAGAAGTTTTCTTGTATACTACACGCACTATCAACCAGACTCGGAGACAGTAGATATTTTTGTGTCTCCTTGGAGTACTGCTTTAATAGAGCAAAGAGGAAGATAACCACTGCGTGTCTTGGTGTTTGAGTCAGATATTAATAGCATGTCTGTTGCAGAGTAATGCAGTACGGTGGGAAGTGTTGGGTGCAGAACTACAGCATTGGTGTTTTTTGGCTACTGCGTTTACTTTTTGACAGTGCTGTGGGCTAGGCTATTAGAGCATCTGCTTTCCCCGGGCTCCTTGATAACAGTGGCGACCTCAGGCCAGGATAGTGTGATAGTATAGAGTTCTTGTGGTGTGAAGTAATTATATTTAGATTGATCAGTAATTTGTTCTTGCAGTTGAAAATCTACAGACATAGTAATCTTATTTCATTAACCTGTGTCCACAACTATTGCTAAGATGTCGCATGTTGATTAGATTCCTGTTCATATTGTGAAGGAGGGAGGATGTTTGCCAGTTTATTAGAACCCAACCTAGTCAAGAAGAGGTTGCTGACAGGAGTAGTGATGAATTAAGACGTGTGTTGGAGGTGTATGGTTGGAGGTGCAGTGGTATGGCTAAGGCAGAGTTAGTTCAAGAGGTGTGTAAGGTAGTTGCACAGCATAATGGTCTTCAGGAAGCTAGTACTCGTGTTGTGGATGATGGCACCATCCAGCATGTGCCACAGCATCCTATCAGTCAGGCTAGCTACCATTCTACTGGGGACCGGAGCGGAGCAACAATTCCAGAGCAAGGTGATACAGTATTTAGGCAGTTTCCTACTAGTACCACAGCACCTGCCACCACGCCTCCACCGTCAGCATTTAACCCTATCAGTATGGCCCCTTCATTTTCACAGGGCTATGTTTATGACCCTATGGCTAGTACATTTGTTTCAAGTTATGCTAGCAATCCCCAGTATCCTCCTTCTTCCCCCATGTGTCATGGGCCACACCCCAGCATATCACTGCCACTCATACGGTGGGTGCTCAGCACAATGTTCCCCCTTGCGCCCAGTTTTCTCCTATAGCCCCGATAGGGTCGAGAAGGAGTCCAAAGGTTGAGTTGCAGCTCAAGAGATTAGAGATGGAAGAGAGACAGAGATAGAGAGATTGAGTTGAGGAAGATAGAGATGGAGGGGAAGAGAATACAAGCAGACAGAGAGATGGAGGAGAAGAGAATACAGGCAGATTTGGAGAAGACGAAGTTGGAAACTAGTGGGCAAAGACGACAAGGGAATAATGCTGGTCATGCATCTAGAGAGGAGGCAGAAGAGGTGCTGTTGTCTCGAATGCTGAAACTCGTGCCGATGAACTCAAGGTCACAGAGTGGTTCTTATGTTTTGAGAAGAAGGCCCACGAGTATCAGTGGCCGAGGCAACGCTGGGCAGTGTTGGTGTCTAATGTCTTGAAAGGCAAGGCTCTTGATGCATACGACCGTCTAGACTCCTAGAGGTGCAGGAGCTAGAGTATGATGTACTTAAGGAGGCTGTGTTAAAAGCCTACGAGCTGCGTCCTGAGGCTTACTGCTTGGCTTTCAGGGGGGCTCGGAAGCGCCAAGGGGACTCACATGTGGAATGTGCCAGGTACCTGCGTGATACTCTAGCTAAGTGGCTGCACTCAGAGTCAGCTGATACTTTGGAGGCGGCGTGTGAGGTTTGGCTGATGGAGCAGTTTACAAGCATAGTTGAAAAGGACATTGGGGCAAAATTAAAAGAAAAGCGGTTTAAATCATTAAGGGAAGAAGCAGTTTAGGCTGATGACTTTGCACTAGCTCAGCTTGGCAGTGGCAAGGGGAGCATTGGTGACAGGAGAGACCGACCTGTGCACCAAGCAGCCACAGTATCAGCTCGCCCATAATCACCCAAAGGTACTACAAATAATACACATTATAACAAGGCTGACAACCAGCGAGCTTCTACAGTAGTTCGATGTTACTTTTGCAAACAAGTGGGTCATATTAAACCTCAGTGTACTAAGTGGAAGGCTACCCAGGGACCCAAGGTTGTCCAGTTGGTGGCGACACTAGGGGAGGTGCCTGTGAAAGGCAAGCCAGGTACTGGTGAGTGGGGGGCAGTGTAGGCCAGCGCGAAGCAGGGTTGTAAGCACTCTGCCGCCCCAGATGGTATCACCACCTAAGCATAACCAGACTTCCCCTGATTGGTGTCGGCCATTCATACATGATAGATCAGTACGGATCGGGGAGCAGACGTACCCTGTCAAGGTGTTTAGGGATACTGGTGCACAGCAATCTATGTGTCGCAACTTGACAGGGGGACCTATTAGCACCGGAGAGTTTGTTATTTGCAGGGGAATTATCAGTGAGCAACGCTGTGATTTAGTCCCGGTGACCCTAGAGTGCCCATTGTTGACTGCCGAGGGGAAGGTGGCCATGGTGGACACTCTGCCAGTTGAGGGGGTGGACTTTTTGATCAGAACTGACTTGGCAGGGGATGTAGTTTTCCCGCCTCCTATAATCGTCGCTGAGGCTGCTTTTGAGCTCCCTACTGGTGGTTGTTTGCAGGAAAATAACATGGACTCTATCTATCCTGTGTGTGCAGTGACCAGATCAATGGCACAAGTGCTACAACGGGAGGATGATTTAGTGGATGCGGGGGTCGACAGCCATGAGTGGGGGCCATACCATGATGCACTACTAGATGACACTGGCTCGGAGGCAGCGGTGGGCGTGGCTGACCCCAGTGAGGCTACCGAGACTAGTAGAGGTGACCTAGTGCCGGACGAGGAGTCTGACATACTGCCGCCGACTCAACCTTCTGCTATTTTTGAGAGGTCAGAGGTAACTGCCTTGTCGGAGATACCTAGAGACGAATTGAGCAAGTTGCAGCAAGAGGACCTGAGTCTGGGCCTCCTGTTTAAGAAGGTTGGCACGAATGGTGGGAAGAACAGTCCAGGGAAATTTATTGTAAAATGGACATTGTTGTATCTGCAGTGGACGCCGGATACGGGCTCAGGCATGGGGGAGGAGCAATTAATTAGTGGTGCCTGCTCAGTTCAGGGAAGAGCTGGTTAGGGTAGCGCATGAGGCACCACTGGCGGGGCATTTAGGGGTGCGTAATACTACTGAAAGGCTGCGTTTTCATTTTTGGTGGCCTAATATGCATGCATCGGTGGCTACTTTTTTGATGTCATGTCATGTTTGTCAGGTAGTGGAAAAACCCAACCAAGGAATACCCGTAGAACCTTTGATCCCTATACCTGCAGTTGAACCGCCATTTACTCTTGTCATAATTGACATGGTTGGTCCCTTACCACCCACCAGTGCGGGATATAAATACTTGCTTACTTTGATGGATGCCACAACTAGATACCCGGAGGCTATTCCGGTTAGCAGCATGATGCGCGAAGGTTGTCCTCAAACACCTTCTGCATTTCTTCACTAGATTTGGTTTGCCACGTCAAATCCAGTCTGACAGAGGGGTTAATTTTACATCAAATCTCTTCAAGCAAACCCTCTCAGAGTTAGGTATAAAGCATGTGCTGTCAAGCGCGTACCATCCTTAATCACAGGGAGCCCTTAAGCGATTTCACCAGACCTTGAAGAGTATGCTGCGTGAATTTTGCTTGCAGCATGAGAGGGATTGGGACACTGCTTTACCTTTTGTTCTTTTTGCAATTAGTGATGTCCCTTCAGAGTCTTTGGGATTCTCGCCCAATTCCCTTGTGTTTGGTCATCGTGTCAGAGGGCCCCTGGATGTGGTGAAAGATGCCTATGAGAGTGATGCGGCATGGGGCTCTGTGCCTCTGCTTGAGTATGTGCAGAAGACTCGGGAGACGTTGCAGACTGCCCTGCAGCTAGCTAAAGAGCATCTAGTGGCAGCACAAACCAAGATGAAATACCATTATGATAAGCAGGCTAAATCTAGGGCGTTCAAGGTGGGCGACGAGGTTCTGGCACTGTTGCCAGTTCAGGGTCGACCCTTAGCAGCTAAGTGGTGTGGTCCATACAAGGTTGTTAAGCAGATTGGTGAGGTTGACTATGTAATAGATACGCCCGACCGTCGCAAAACCTCTCAATTCTACCATATTAATATGTTAAAGCCCTACCATAGACCGACTACATCTGGCCGTGGCGCTGACGGAGATGATGCTGCGCAGGCAGGTGTAGGCGCAAGGAATGCGGGGGTGTGCATGTCTGGTATCGGGGGGGAAGCCTTTGTTGTTATGAATTGTGGGAGTGACTGCACAGGTGGCACAGATTGTCCCTCTCATGACCTGGCTGTAGTAGGGACGGAGGAGGAGAAGGAGGTTGACTATTTAGAAGCTGCGGTCTCGGCTGGGTTGTGTGAGGGCAATGGGTATGTTGCAGCATCTTGGCCCTAAGCGGCAAGATGAGTTGTTCAATAGGCTGTGGCAGTACTCCAGCGTGTTTGGTGATTCTCCAGATCTGACATCCTGGGCGATGCACGACATAGAAGGTTGGAGACAGTAAACCTCTCAAGTTGGCCCCCTACCGTATAAATCCTGCTCGGCAGCCTGCCCTCAAAGCAGAGCTGGACTACATGTTGGAGAAGGGTCTGGTGAAGAAGGGATATAGTGAGTGGTCTTCGCCAGTGACTTTACAACTTAAACCGCATGGCAAGATCCGCTTTTGTGTTGATTTCAGGACGGTCAATTCATTATCCCAGACAGATGCCTATCCATTACCTAGAGTACAAAGGAGTACAAAGAAAATCAAGCAACAACAGGTCTGGTGACCCTTCTAGGCTGCTTGTCCTCCAAAACACTGAGGATCAATTGTCCAAACAGTGGTTTAGAGTGGGTAAGGGAACATTGGAAAGGGAACTACTGCCCTGGAACTAATGTCCGTGGCAGGATTAGGAAGTTAGTAGGGGACAGATGGGTTAGTAACTGAGGGGGGGATAAAATAAAGTTATTCATTTACAAACGCAGTCAGTTGCGGGTTTGATGCAAGATATTTGTCTAGGCGAAGTTTAAATGAATCAACGGTGCTGCAGTCTATAACGTCTCGGGGAAGCCCATTCCACAAGTTGATAACTCGATTGAAGAAGAAGTTCTTAGATTCGTGCGAGTTAAAAGATTTACCAATAATTTTGCAACCGTTTCCCCGCGTGTAATTAGATTGGTCGATAGTGAAGTACTTACTACAGTTCATATTGTCGATGCCTTTGATGTTTTGAACACTTGAATTAAGTCGCCTCTTAATCTGCGCTGTGTTAAAGGAAATAGATTTAATTCTCTAAGACGCTCCTCGTATGGTTTGTTCTTTAGGCTAGGTATCATTTTGGTAACTCTACGTTGAACTCGTTGTAGCTTGTCTATATCTTTTTGGTAATATGGGCACCAGGATTGAACGCAGTATTCCAGAAGAGGGCGGACTAAGGAATTGTAAAGGGTTAGGATAACTTCTTTGGATTTATGCTCAAATTACCTGCCTATAAAGCCAATTATTTTGTTTGCTTTCTTAACAAATTCTGAACATTGTTGACTCGGTTTTAGGTTACTCGACATTGTTACTGCCAGATCGGTTTCTCTGTTTACATTCTTAAGCTGAGTGCCATTCGTCGAATAGTTTGCTTTCTCATTTTGGTATCTGATATCTAGTACTTTACATTTATCCGCATTGAAACTCATTTGCCAAATTCGGGCCCAACGTGACAACTTATCTAGATTGTGTTGCATACCGTCAACTTGTTCTTTTGAGTGTACGCTATTTGCAATTTTTGCATCGTCAGCAAATTTTGAGATTATACAGGTCATAGATTGTACATAGACCCTCATCTATGTCGTTGATGTAAATTAGAAAGAGAATTGGTCCTAGTACCGATCCCTGGGGTAGCCCGCTACTTACATTGGTCCATTTAGATGCGTTACCGTTTATGACTACTCTTTGCTTTCTGTCGTGGAGCCAATTTTCTATTCATTTCAACACACCGTCTTGTATTCCATGCGCTTTTAGTTTTAGCAGTAAACGCTTGTGGGGAACTTTGTCAAAGGCCTTTTGAAAATCAAGGTATATAATATCTACAGCTTTACTCTCATTATAGAGGTTGAGGATATCGTGGAAGAAGTCTAAGAGATTTGTTAAACAGGAACGTTTGCTACGAAAACCGTGTTGAGTATCTTTAAGTATGATATTTTCCTCTAAGTGATTTACGAGTCTGTCTCTTATGAGCGTTTCTAGCATTTTACATACAACAGAGGTTAAGCTAATTGGACGATAGTTACTGGGTAGGGATTTGCTGCCTTTTTTTAAAATCGGTGTTACGTTAGCTAGCTTCCACTGATCAGGCATAGTTGCAGACTGCAAGGATTTATTGAATTGCAATGTCAGTGGTTTGGAGAGCTCATCCTTAGCTTCCTTAGAACTCTAGGTGAGATTGTATCAGGTCCGGGCGTTTTATTTACCTTGAGTTCATCTTAACATTTCAATACTTCTCTCTCTGTAATGGTCATATTGCTTAGAACATCAGAATTATCTATCTGAATCGGCGATGCTGTAGGGATATCAATGAGGTCTTCTGTTGTAAAAACTGATGCAAAGAAGGTATTGAGGGCATTACTCATTTGTACTTCCAAAGTCTTTGGTATATTCTCCATTTTCATCGACTAACGGACGGTCCTACAGTTGAAGTAACTACTCTCTTCTTTCTGATATAACTATAGAATTCTTTTGGATTTGTTTTACTTTGATTCGCAACATGTAACTCCAGGGTCTTTTTACTTTGCTTAATTAGCCTTTTGGCTTTGCATCGTAGTTCTACAAATTTCACCCGTTCTTCGTCATTTTGTGAGGATTTTAATGTATCATTAGCAAACTTTTTAGCAAGGAGACAGATTGAAATATCCTTATTCCACCATTTGGGCTTATCATTATGGCCTGTACGCCGTATTTTCGATGGTATGCAGTCTTGCACTGCTTCTAGGTAAGTGTTTGCGAATGATTCCCAAGATGTATTCATGTCGTTATTGTTAATTAAAAAGCTCCAGTCAGTTTCTTTAAACATTGCTCTAAGTTTACTAAAGTTTGCTTGCTTGAAATTAGGGACTTTCTCGATGCTGCTATTTGGTTCGTTACTAGTAAACTTTAAACTGAAAGATATCGTACGATGGTCGCTGTTACTGAATTCATCACCGACATTCAAATTCTCTATAAATTCTTCTTTTGTTGAAAGTACAAGGTCGACATTATTTCCACGGGTTGGAGATTTAACAAATTCATATAGCGAACTCTCTTGCAAATTTGTATACAGGTCTTGTCCAGAGTGTGAAGTAATACTATCTCCCCACTTGGTCACAGATAAATTGAAGTCGCCAAAAATTACGGTATCATGCGAGTTACTTAAGTCTGAAATTTGCTCATAAATTTCTCGGTCAGTTTGCACTGATTTAGCTGGAGGTCTGTATATTAGTGCAAGTATTATTTTTGTACCTTTATTATTCTTTATTAGCACAAAGGATGTGTCGACGTTCACAATTTGGGATTTTGACAAGAGGGTTGGGTTAAGACTTTCTTTGATAAAAAATAAAACTCCACCTCCATTTCTATTAATTCGGCTTTTCTCAAACATTACATAACCGGGAAGTGAGTATACTCTGCTAAAAAGTCTCTGTCTTCTGTATTGAGCCAAGATTCTGTTATGCCAATAACCGTAATTTTCCGTAAACACTAGTTCCTCTAAATCTGAAAATTTATTGCGTATGCTACGAGCGTTTGCATAGAAAACATTCAAAGTTTTGGATTTGGAATTCACGGAACGCTCTTTATTCAAATTATTGGTTCTGCTCGTATCTACATTTATGTACCTGTCTGCCCTCAGTCCTCGATCCTCTTCCCTGGTTGTCCTCGGTCCTCGGTGTCCTCGATCATTGTTCCTAGTGGTCCTCGGTCCTCGATCATTGTTTCTGGTGATCCTCCGTTCTCGCTGTCCTCGATCGTCATCCCTGGTAGTTCTCGGTCCTCGATCGTCGCTCCTGGTCGTCCACGGTCCTCGATCCTTGTCCCTGGTGGTCCTCGGGCCTCGAACCTCGTCCCTGGTGGTCCTTGGTTGGCTCTTCTTTTTCTCCGAAAATCCTTTACTGCGTCGTGAAGCAGGCGTCCAAATCTTGCTGCTCCCACCTTGTTCAGATGGACTCCATCTGCTACAAACAGATGATCTTCACGGTAGAAGTTATTCCAGGTATTGATGAATCCAACGTTTTCTTCCCTGCAGAGGTTAGCCAGACGACGATTTACGCTAGTGGCTATATTGAAGAATCGGCTCTCCACACCGATCCTGGGGACGATCCCTGATATGATGACTCTGGCTGACTTTTCCTTATACTTCAGAATCAGCTTCCGGTACTTCAGCATGAGGTCCTCCGATTGGGTCCGCTGCACGTCATTAGATCCGACATGAATGACGTACATTGTGCGTGAGGGGGCTAACTTTGAAACTTCGTTGACGGCAGCTGCAACGTCGTCCACACCGCCACCCGGGATACAAAAGCGCTTCCTGGTCCTGGGTGCCCTGGCGCAGAACTCCATAAGTTGTCCACGAACCATGGAGTCTCCTACGAGCCGAATTTCTTCTATTTCTTCTTCGTCGTCTAAGTCCGCAATCATCTGGTAACAGTTCTGGCACATGGTTTCGGTGATGATCATACTTGTGATGGGGCGAACGTTGTTTCTCACGACGCGGAAGTTGTCCTGAGATGGAGCGGAGTAATTTTTTTCCTGATGTGGTGCATGTACTGAAGCAGGTACCGCTATATCAGGCGTTGGGCTGTTGGAAGATGCCGCAATGGTTGTAATTGCTTCATTTGATGATACTCCTACGTTGAGTGTCGCAAATTCTTGGAGTGTTTCCAGCTTCTTGGTGAGGGCGTTAATCTTGACGTTAGCTTCATCCAGTTTAGCTGCCGAATCTTCTCGGAGCTGGCTATATCGGCAGACATGAACATCGGGGCAGGCAAACATGGTAGGGCCAAACCTACCGGAACAGTTCGTGCAGACGCGAGACATGGTGACAATAACAAAACATCATATCACTTCACTCTAAGTCACTTCTAATCACTTGTCTCACTTCAGAAAACTTAATTCACTTCACACACTTCAGATCACTTTACTCACTGGAAATCACTTCACTCACTTTAAATCACTTCACGTCACTTCTAATACAATTTAAGCCTGAAAATTATACTTTTACATCAAGTCAATAGTACACTTTAACCCTTCCAGCCCGGGTGTCATTTTCTAAGGACACCAAAAAAAAAGGGCCGGTACCCGGGTGTCATTTTAAAATCCTTGTTCTTGAAAGCGTGCTTCAAAATTCGCGCGGCCAAATTTTGCAGTGTAGGAGCGACCGCAGCGCCACCAAGCCTCAACTACTAGTGTTATCAGTTCGTACGTGGCCGCCATAGCGAGTAATACTGAAAAAATGTTTTCCGACGTGTCCGATTCGCTGCAACCTCCCGCGGGCCCCAGTGCTACCCCGCTCGCAACTTCAACGCCTGTTGCAACCGAGAAGAAAGCTCAACGAAAGAAAGTTAAGCGTTTGTTGAGTGATAGCGCTATACAGCGACAACTTTTTGATAGTGAAGAGAGCAGTGGCGAAAGCTTGGTGGACAAGATACAATTCATAAGTGCAAGTGAAGATGACGATTTCGTTGGCTTTGGAGACGACGATAATGTCGATTTATTTGAGGGGGGAGACAGTAGTGATGATCCTGATGTGGAAGTGTTTCAGGAAGGTGCCATTGAGCTTCCAAGTGTGCTAGAACCTAGGCCTACCCACTCGCCATCTTTGCTAGGTCAGCCTAGGCCTAGCCCTAGCCCTAGCCCAGGACCTTCCCCTTTGCCTGCCCGTACACCCTTGAAAGTGGGCAAATATTTCTACAAACAATCGT
This sequence comes from Paralithodes platypus, assembly GCA_032716605.1. Lineage (NCBI taxonomy): Eukaryota > Metazoa > Arthropoda > Malacostraca > Decapoda > Lithodidae > Paralithodes > Paralithodes platypus. The sequence goes on along the minus strand of CM064548.1, from coordinate 36,885,614 downwards.
TGGTGAAAAGTGAAGCTAAAAAAGCACGCAGGGCAGCCGCAGAAAAGCATAGGGAAGCTGAAGACAGTGATAATGACGCCGACCGTGGCCTAGCAACCACCCGCATTCCATTGTCCCGACGCCTTGACCCGGGACGCCGCGTGGATCATCAACAGCCCTCGGCTTCATCTCTCCTTCAGGATGACCAAAGGGCCTCTTCAAGTGGTATTGGTGATGTGCCACAGCCCTCAACACACCGCAGAGCATTATTTCCTGCGGAGAAGCCCTCGGCTCGCCGCAAAAGGAGCCCAACTCCCGAGGCCGAGGCTCCCATTGTTGAAGCTCCCGCAGCCTCCCGCGCCCCACACCGCCGACGCCCGGTCACTTCTTCACCAGAATTGTCTCCTGAAGAGAATGCTGATGACCCCAACATTGCCCCAGATGACCTAACGTCGCCTGAGGAGGAAGAGGAACAGAAACAGGAACAGGAAGAGGAAGAGGAAGTCCCGACAAGACGAGCGAGAGGGCGAGGTCGAGGACGTGGATAGTCTGCCGACGCCGCTGCCCCTGGGTATGGGCGTGGGTTTGCAGGGCGTCCGCGTGGCCAAGGGCGTGTGCCAGGGCGTCCAGGGCGTGTGCCTGCTGAACCTGCACGTCCTCGAGCATCAGCATCTGACCTGTTTGTGTGGACAGATGGGGCTGATTTTGAGCCAGATTGTCCTGCCTTTGACGAGGTACAGATGGGTTCCGGGGTGTCACCAGCATATCTCTGTGGCCCAGATGCTACCCCCAGTGAACTTTTCTGTGGCTTCTATGACAATGAAGTCATGGAATACCTCGTCAAAGAGACAAATCACCACCATGCTATCTGTGCCAACTTTCTTGGGAGGAAGACCAGTGCCAAGATGGTGGCATGGAGAGCTGTCACTGTGGCAGAACTATATGTGTTCTTGGCACTCACAATGCTGATGACACATAATAAGGAAGCACGTTCTGGCCAACTACTGGATCACTGGCGACATCATAACGACTCCAGCATTTGGCAAATACATGTCCAGGGACAGGCACTTCGACATCCTCTCCTATCTCCACCTGACAAACAACATGGCAGTCCACCTTCCCGACTCATTATGGAAGATCAGGAAGCTGTATGACATGATACGTCATCGGTTCACCACATACCTGATTCCTTTCCAGAAGATGTGCCTCGACGAGTCTCTGGTCCTGTTCCGTGGTAGGCTACACTTCCGACAGTATATCCCGTCCAAGAGACACCGCTTCGGCATCAAGCTCTTCGTCCTCTGCGACTGTTTGACGGGGTATGTGCTGGACTTTATAGTCTACAGCGGCAAGGCTGGAGAAATTGAGACTGACCCCCTCATTGGTTTTGGTGGCGCTGTAGTGAAGAAGATGATGGAGAGGGACTTCAATAAAAACCACATCCTCTACACAGATAATTATTACACGTCGCCTCTCCTGACCAAGTACCTCCATGACCGCAAGACCGGAACTGTCGGCACAGTCAAGGGCAAGAGGAAGGGCATGCCAGGCTACCCAACCAAGACGAAGAAGGCGGACATCTTCCATAAGAGTGGCCCCATCCTCTCCATCCACTGGCATGACCAGCGCAAGGTCAACCTCCTCAGCACATGCCACAAGGCCGAGATGGTCGTCACTGGGAAGGTGGACCGAAGAACCAAGAACCCCGTCCAGAAACCAGCTGCTGTCCTGGATTACAACCTCAACATGCGCCTCGTTGACAAGTCCGACATGCAGATGGGCTTCATCGACTGCCTGCGAACATCTTGCAGGTGGTACAAGAAGTTTATCCTGCATACGGTAGATATGTCGGTCCTCAATGCCTACAACATCTACCGTCTGAGGACTCCAGGAGCCAAGAAGTACAAGTCCCTGCGGAAGTTCCACAAGCAGGTGCTACTTGAGCTCCTGGCTAAACATGCGGCTACACCAGGGAGGCCACTACAAGGACCAGGCCAGCTGGACAGAACGGGGTGCTGAATTTTTCAGGAAGCACCAGCTCAACGCCCTTCCTTTCAAAGCACCAGGTAGTAATGTTAGGAGTCAGAAGAGGTGCCATGTGTGCAGCCACACAACTCGCAGACCCCGCAAACCAACAAAAACCACTTGGGAATGCCTCGAGTGTCAAGTTGGACTGTGTGCTGGCACCTGCTTCAACGACTTCCACACTCTAACAAACTTTTGAAGTGGAAGTGACAACAGTGAAAGTGACACTCAAATGTAGGCTAAGAATAATAATATAACTAAGTATAAGTGAAAAGGACACATAAGTAATAATAAGTGCCTTCAATAACAATATGAACAAGTGAAAGTGACACTAAAATATATATTTCTAACAATAAATAAGTGAAAATGACACTCAATAAGCCTAGGCCAGTCAAAGTGACAGTATAATAATAATGAAACTAAGTATAAGTGAAAGAGACACACACAAGTAATAATAAGTGCCTTCATAACAATATGAACAAGTGACAGTGACACTATATATATTATTAGCTTACCTAACAATACATAAAAGGGGAAATGACACTACCAATTATCAAAGTCCAGTGAAAGTGACACTATAATCATAATAATAATAATAAAACGAAGTAATAATAAGTGACAGAGACACAAATCAGTTCATGTAAATAACTTTATTGAGTGAAAATAACCTAATAACTATAATAAATGACAGAATAACCAATAAAAAACTATCAAATCGCTTCCCGGCATAATTGCGGGTGGAGCGACGAGTGCGACTGGGCGTCGTAGCCGGGGCCGTGGTTGAGTGTTCGGACGCGCCGAGGTAAATACGTGGCAAAAGTTACCTCCACTTCCATCACCATCACTCCGGAACCAGTTGAGCTAGAGAGCTCTACTCAACGCCATTCTACGTAGCAAGGTAAGGCGCCCATTTCTATATATGTTTGATTAATGTAGGTAATATATTAAGCGAGATTAGCCTTAGTTTACTTTTGTTGATATTCGGCCAGATCGCCCGGATACGAGCTCCGTCCTTTGGAGAGCCTGCCCGGGCCAGAAGGGTTAAAACACTTATCTCACTCTAAAAACACTTCACTCACTTCAGGTCGCTTCACTTACTTAAATAGGCCTAACCGAAAACAAAAATGTTGAAATACGCACAAATTTGGTTATCAGCGGGGATAGCCTATCCGAAAATTAAAAAACAAAAAATAATTTAAAATTTAAATACGCAGTGATAGCCGAACCGAAAACAATTTAGTTTTTATTTAAACAGAAATAGGCCACCAGGGGCGATAGCCTAGCCTAACAGAAAACAAAAATAACCGAAAACTAAAATTATGAAATACCGGTACGCAGAAATAGACCACCAGCGGTGATAGCCTAACCGAAAATTAAGAAATTGAAATACGCAGAAATAGGGCACAAAGGGTGATAGCCTAGCCTAACCGAAAACAAAAATAACCGAAAACAAAAATTATATAATACGCAGAAATAGGGTACCAGGAATGATAACCTACCTAAAAAACAAAAAACAAATATATATATATATAATAGAATATATAACTAAATATACAATTCACCAAATAGAGATTATATAGAAATAAAGTGTAACTGCACACAAGGGGTTAATATACTGTATCAACAGATGGCGCTGGTGTCACTGTAGGCTAGTCAAGCAGGATTATATTATAATAAAACAAAGTTATCAGTCAAAGGTTACTACAAGATCATGCAAGCAACAACTAAAATTTCAGATATATATATATAGCTACAGTAGGATACTGAATATAACTACTAGAGTTAATAAGAAAATACAAAGCTAGGTCGATTAGAGGTGTGCGTCGTCTGCTACAAGCTAGGATAAAAAATGTAAACAACAATGTTTATCAGTCAGAAAAGCAATAAAATAACATGCACAGCAACTACAGAACTATGTGGAGGTTAAACAAGCACTTAACTACTGTTCATGCAATGAATAAAGTTGACGACTCCGTAGACCGCATCGGGGCTGCCACGTTTATCACCAAGGTGGATTTTGTGAAAGGTTATTGGCAGGTCCCGTTGACTGAGAGAGCCAAGAAAATTGCTAGTTTTGTGGTGGACGGGGCCGTTTACCAGTGTCAGGTGATTCCCTACGGGCTCAAGAACGCCCCGGCTACGTTTCAGTGATTGATGAACCGGGTTGTAGATGATATCCCTAATTGTGTAGTCTATATTGATGACGTCGTGATTTTTTTATACCACCTGGCGAGAGCATGTTGATAATGTTGAGCTTCTTTTCAAAAGACTTAGTGAAGCAGGTTTGGTTGTAAATCTGGAGAAATGCGACTTTGTACAGGCTACTGTCAATTACTTGGGATTCGTGGTAGGGCATGGTGAGGTGTCTCCACCCTTGGCAAAGGTGGAGGCTATTGCTTGTTTCTCTCCTCCTACCACTAGCAAATCTCTGCAACGGTTCTTAGGAATGATTGGGTACTACCGGAGATTCATACCCTAGAAGGGGATTGGGGGGGTCATTGAGACCCCAAGGTTGCGCGCGGGAACTAGTTTTCGCATGTAGTGGCGTGACGCGGGCCAACAGAGGGGCTGTCGGGTGAGGGAACGCCAGTCTACACCCACCTCCATCAGTGTGCAGACGTACGCCCCGCTCGCTCTAGCCGTTCTAGCACTACTAGACCCCTAGGGTCATTCTGACCCCAGCACTCAGGTTCCAAGGTACGTTTTTTCGTTTTGGTTTTCTGTACTTTCACGCTTGTAACACCTATGGTTATGTACCGATTTATGCCTGCTAGTGCTTCAATGATGGAGAGATTATAGGTTTGACTCCTGTAAGGAGATAAAGAAAACCTAATATTTAGTAGTGGCCCCGTAATCATTGACGAACATGCCTATTACATAAGGCATCCTCTTCAAACACTAATCCGCCGTAGTTTGAATCTACCGCGAAGAGCATTTAAAATCTGGGGAGCCTTCATCATGAGCGCTCGCGACCTCACTCATGGCTTCAGTCATTATGAATTGGGTTATCACTACGAAAAAAATTCGTAAAAAATAAAAAACAAAAAGAAAATAAGAATAACTATCCAATAAGCTTTCCATCATATCGTGGATGTACTTGTGTGGATCTTTGACCAGACGCTGATTCAGGCGTCATTCTTCCTTCACTGACATATCAAGTAAACCAAAATCCTTAATGGGAAGGGGATGGTCGGGAGGGCCCCAGTCGTCAATGATTACGGGGCCACTACTAAATATTAGGTATGCTTTATCTCCTTACAGGAGTCAAACCTATAATTTATTAGTGGCCCCTCCATCATTAACGAAGATGCCTGATTTCTAAGACTGGAGGGGGACATTCGTAATCATATCATAACTCTAGAAAAGCAGATAATCAAACAACCACATAGTAGTATTCTTACTTTTGTAAAAAAGAGATATTCGGGTTCATAAACTTTATACAGCCTAAATCTTCAAAAAGGGGTACAAGCAGGAGCGTGCTTCAAAGAAGCCTGCTTGAAAAAGGGTTAACTCTTAGACTCTGTGCACAGATCTGCTAGTTAAGAAGGCACCCCACTTAAAGTAAGTGGTGAAAACTAAAAACTTATAAGTTTACATGTGCACATATAAACCCCATTAACTAGTGGATATATTCCTAAAAATATAACCAAACATAAATGAATTCTTGTACATTCGTAGAAGTACTGAACTCGTGTACTTATGCAGAAGTAATTACTTCAAAAGTAAAAGTCGTAGTTGCAACTACCGAGATTTCTCAAAAATCTATTGCTTCACAACCAAAGCTATTTACAACAAGAATTGTTGTAACACTACTATTGGCCTTTAGAACAATTTCCTGCAATGAATACTACAGAGAAATTTTATAATACAATGCCTACAACCAGTATCACAGCTCGTATGTGCCGAACACATACTCCGGAGGGGTCTAGGGTGTCCTATGTCACACTGACTGCACCCTCCCCCCCTTTTTTTTGAACTTAAACAAAACGTGACTTAAAAGGGCCACCTAGACCCTCTGCCGTAAAGCTATACATGGCAAGGAAGGATTGTCCAGAGCTACTGAAAGGTATCGAGGCAAAAAACTCCTGATTAGAGGCCCACAACCGTGTGGACGTAATAACTTCCACCGAAAGATTATTAAGGAAACGTAAAGAGGCTGTCCCCTTGCGTAAATCGTGGGTCTTACCCACAACGCCGGGATTCTTCTCTTTAAAGTCCTCGACCAAGAGAGAAGCCAGTGTACGCTCCATTAAGCGTTCACCCGGACTTGCGACCCATAAAGCACCCTGGTGATTTAGAGGTGCCACTCTTAAATATTTGGTTAGAGCTTGCACTGGGCAAAAAAGATGGTGCACCTTTCCCCTGTTTAACGCCGGCACCGTGAACTCTGAAAACACGTGTTCACTGTGCTCAATCTCGGCTATGAATCCTGGGGAAGGTGCAATGTGAATACACTCATGAAGCCTATCAAACCTGAGGCAATTAGGTGCGTTGCTCATCGCCGCCAGCTCAGATACTCTGTTCCCAGTAGCCAAAGCCATAAGGAATACTGCCCTTTTGTAAAATCTGCAGTCATTGGTACATACGGGAACGAGAATAACGACGATGCTTTGTCCAGAGACCATGTAGGCCTGAGCTGACGGGGAGGTGGGCGGAGGTTAAAACCTGCCCACATAAATCACTTTCAGATAAATGTTTCTGCATGAACAGATAAATTAAATAATAAACAACCAACGCCACCGAGGGCACAGTTTGTTTTGTTCTAAGAATCCGAGACGAAAAAGCTTGCCAATGCGATTGAAACTGTCGCTTTGTAGACTTGGTATATTGATTCGTGAATATCTTGGTCACGTCGCTACCATATGGTGCTAGCCACTTGACCTCCTGAATGTCCAAAATGAACAAGTCCGCGAGGTTTCTAGGTTGCCAATTGTGTTCTAAGTGGAACAACCTGATCAGAAGTGACACTGGGTACGGGCACCACGTGATCAAATGCTGGTACCACACTGCGCCGGCCACAGGGGCGCGATTAGCGAGACTACGCCTCGCTAATCTTGTAGTTTGTTGACTACGTGGCACATTAGAGACGCATCTGGCGGCGGAAAATAGATAAATGGAACTCAACCTGTTCCCGTCCGTCATCAGAGCGTCAGGTCCGCCCGCCGGCGTTATCGTCCGGTGGGTGAGGTACGACTGTGAGTATCGCCATACACCTTGGCTGTGGCTGTCCCTCGCTTGCGAGCTCGGTATACCCCCTGAATGGGAGCCCTCGTCCGAGTCCCGTAAAGGTTTATGATAATTAAAAGCTCCCATAGCTCATTAACACATTGAAAGCAGAGCTGGTGAGCAAAATCATAAAGTATACTAATTATTTTAATTTACATTTAATTGTATTAAAATAAATTACTATAAATAAACACAATATTATCATAATATAATCATAGAAAATATATATGTTTATTATGATTCAGCTATTAAATTATTTCATTAACAAATAAAAATAAGATAGGGCTACCTGAGCTTAACGGCGTTGAACATACAGCAATGAGAGGTTCAAGTGCCGACACGACAGAGACTGGGGGAAAACTACCCCGCCGCCGGGAACTACCTGGTCACCTGGTGCAACACCGGTACTCCGCCCTGGAAAGAGAAAGTTCCGGGGATTAATGCTCATAGGGTTACACCAAAAAAACGGTACAAAATATGTGCCTCAAAACCGCCGGTCAACGAACCGTAGCACTCCACCACTACTTTTCGTTGTCCTTTAGTTTCATATTAAAGATTTCAGCATCTCTTTACCTGTCCAGAAGATTTAAGCATATCTTCTGAATCCTCATAAAGATGAAGCATATCTTTATTAAAGATGAAGTCTTTCAAGTATCCCTGTACACTTGAAACACTAGTAAGATTCCGGCATCTTTTTATCCCATATCAAGTCTAAGCCTATCTTAATCTCTAATCTGGCTTCTCCCAGAAGCCCTCATAGATCGCCGTCTTGAAGGCCGTGATACCCTATTGTATCAATCAATTGTTTGGCAAATTATCGCGAATTGCAAATCAGTTAACATAACCACCCAAAGGTACAACCGCCGGGTTTTATATACAATGTCAAACCAATTGTACCTGCCCCAGACCTCTTTGTAAAAAGGTCGCCGGGAGGGAAAGACTAAACAAACAAACGGCATTGTTTCAATGGCTTATTAAAGATTTCAGCATATCTTTCACCTGTCCAAAAGAATTAAGCATAACTTCTTAATCCTCATAAAGATGAAGCATATCTTTATTAAAGATGAAGTCTTTCAAGTATCCCTTTACACTTGAAACACTAGTAAGATTCAGGCATCTTTTTATCCCATAAAAAGTCTAAGCCTATCTTAATCTCTAATCCGGCTTCTCCCAGAAGCCCTCATAGATCGCCGTCTTGAAGGCCTTGATACCCTATTGTATCAATCAATTGTTTGGCAAATTATCTCGAACCGCAAATCCGTTAATATAACCACCCGAAGGTACAACAGCCGGGTTTTATATGCACTGGCAAACCAAATATACCTGCCCCAGACCTCTTTGTAAAAAGGTCGCCGGGAGGTAAAGACCAAACAAACAGACAGCATTGTTTCAATGGCTTTGAAAAGCAGAGAAAACCAAGTCCAACAGGTGTCAGCCGGATCACCTAGAAAACTGTGTGGAGCCCCCCTCGACGGGAATAACCCAGGAAGCCTGATCCCAGGCTCGACCATAGAAAACGCAGTTTCTGATGAGCCCTCAAGCGACCAAACTCGTCGGGGTAACTTACCTATTTTAGATATCTTGACTAAAACTCGGTAAACAAAAACGGTGTTCTCGGAGCAACGAGAAAAACGCCGGAAAGGTAACCCACACTAAACTATACATTACAGGAGGGCGTAATGCATAAAGCAATGAATAACACAGGAAGCCTGATCCCAGGCTCGACCACAGAAAACACAGTTTCTTATGAGCCCTCAAGCGACCAAACTCGTCGGGGTAACTTACCTATTTTGAGCCATCCTGACTAAAACTCTTGTAAACAAAAACGGTGTTCTCGGAGCAACGAGAAAAAACGCCGGAAAGGTAACCCACACCAAACGAGACATTTTAACACATTTTATACAAAGGGTGTGCGCCAAAATAGAGATACCTGAACAGGAGGGCGTAATGCATAAAGCAAAAACCGGGGCAAAGGTAGCCATAACAGAGACTGGTGGGATACTTACTCCAGGTTCTGCATAGACCCGCCGGGACCCAGCTCTGGAAAAAAAAAAAATTTCCAGGAATTAATGCTCAGAAGGTTAACCCCAACATGTTTGCACACAAGTGTTAAATAACCCGCCGGGTAACGAGACATAATACTCAACGACTACAGCTCGCTACGCGGTGGGGTTTCCTAAGTAAAAGATTTCAGAATATCTTAATTTGTCCAAAATATTTATGAATACCCTCTGACATAATATATAAAGACCAGCATGGCGTTTATAACTGATTAAGTCTTTCTGGTGGTGTTTGTTTCAAGATTCAATTTTGGAAAAAGCCCCCCTAAAAAAGACGCCGGCCCCCGAATTATCTCGTAGATCAAAAACTGGGAAGCCTGACAAATATACGAGATCTAACTTCTCCCGAAGTATCTTTTTAGATCGCCGTATGTTGAAGGCGGCGATACAAAACGTATCCCTCAATTGTCTGGTTAACTAACTGAATTGTAAATTCGTTATTCCCATCCCTCCAAGGAGCACCCGCCGGGTGTGAATATTAGTTTAAAAAACGTTAACCCCAATTGTGCCCTAAAGCGCCGTATGTTGAAGGAGGCGATACACAATGCATCCCTCAATTGTCTGGTCAACTAAACTGAATTTTGCAAATTCGGGCATCCCACCCTTCCAGGTTGCACCCGCCGGGTGATGTAAAGTTTAAAAGTTAACCCCAATTGTTCCTAACCCCACTTCTTTGTAAAAGATCGCCGGGGAGGAAATACAAATATCGCGAATTGCAAATCAGTTAATATAACCATCCAAAGGTACATCCGCCGGGTTTTATATGCAATGTCAAACCAATTGTACCTGCCCCAGACCTCTTTGTAAAAAGGTCGCCGGGAGGGAAAGACTAAACAAACAAACGGCATTGTTTCAATGGCTTATTAAAGATTTCAGCATATCTTTTACCTGTCCAAAAGAATTAAGCATAATTTCTTAATCCTCATAAAGATGAAGCATATCTTTATTGAAGATGACGTCTTTCAAGTATCCCTTGACACTTGAAACAATAGTAAGATTCAGGCATCTTTTTATCCCATAAAAAGTCTAAGCCTATCTTAATCTCTAATCCGGCTTCTCCCAGAAGCCCTCATAGATCGCCGTTATGAAGGCCGTGATACCCTATTGTATCAATCAATTGTTTGGCACATTATCTCGAATCGCAAATCCGTTAATATAACCACCCGAAGGTACAACCGCCGGGTTTTATATGCAATGTCAAACCAGTTATACCTGCCCCAGACCTCTTTGTAAAAAGGTCGCCGGGAGGTAAAGACCAAACAAACAGACAGCATTGTTTCAATGGTTTTGAAAAGCAGAGAAAACCAAGTCCAACAGGTGTCAGCCTGATCACCTAGAAAACTGTGTGGAGCCCCCTTCGACGGGAATAACCCAGGAATCCTGATCCCAGGCTCGACCATAGAAAACGCAGTTTCTGATGAGCCCTCAAGCGACCAAACTCGTCGGGGTAACTTACCTATTTTAGCCATCCTGACTAAAACTCGGTAAACAAAAACGGTGTTCTCGGAGCAACGAGAAAAACGCCGGAAAGGTAACCCACACTAAACTATACATTACAGGAGGGCGTAATGCATAAAGCAATGAATAACACAGGAAGCCTGATCCCAGGCTCGACCACAGAAAACGCAGTTTCTTATTAGCCCTCAAGCGACCAAACTCGTCGGGGTAACTTACCTATTTTGAGCCATCCTGACTAAAACTCGGTAAACAAAAACGGTGTTCTCGGAGCAACGAGAAAAAACGCCGGAAAGGTAACCCACACCAAACGAGACATTTTAACACATTTTATACAAAGGGTGTGCGCAAAAATAGGGATACCTGAACAGGAGGGTGTAATGCATAAAGCAAAAACCGGGGCAAAGGTAGCCATGACAGAGACTGGTGGGATACTTTCTCCAGGTTCTGCATAGACCCGCCGGGACCCAGCTCTGGAAAAAAAGAAAATTTCCAGGAATTAATGCTCATAAGGTTGACCCAAACATGTTCGCACACAAGTGTTAAATAACCCGCCGGGTAACGAGACGTAATACTCAACGACTACAGCTCGCTATGCGGTGGGGTTTCCTAAGTAAAAGATTTCAGAATATCTTAATATGTCCAAAAGATTTATGAATACCCTCTGACATAATATATAAAGACCAGCATGGCGTTTATAACTGATTAAGTCTTTCCGGTGGTGTTTGTTTCAAGATTCAATTTTGGAGAAAAAAAACTAAAAAAGACGCCGGCCCCCGAATTATCTCGTAGATCAAAAACTGGGAAGCCTGACAAATATACGAGATCTAACTTCTCCCGAAGTATCTTTTAAGATCGCTGTATGTTGAAGGCGGCGATGCAAAACGTATCCCTCAATTGTCTGGTTAACTAACTGAATTGTAAATTCGTTATTCCCACCCTTCCAAGGAGCACCCGCCGGGTGTGAATAGTAGTTTAAAAAATGTTAACCCCAATTGTGCCCTAAAGCGCCGTATGTTGAAGGAGGCGATACATAATGCATCCCTCAATTGTCTGGTCAACTAAACTGAATTTTGCAAATTCGATCATCCCACCCTTCCAGGTTGCACCCGCCGGGTGATTTAAAGTTTAAAAGTTAACCCCAATTGTTCCTATCCCCACTTCTTTGTAAAAGATCGCCGGGGAGGAAATACAACAACAGCATAGTTTTATATCGGCTTTGCAAAACCGAAAAAACTACAAACAACACGTGTCCGTATGAACACTGTTAGAGGGGTACAGCCAATCCGCCGGGAATCATAAGGAGCCTGAAACAGGCACCCCAGAGACGCAGTCCTGGGGAGCCACAGACACCCACTCGCCGGGGAAACAAGCCTGTTTTAAACCACGCGTGGCCAAAACTTGGCAACCAGCCAGGGTTATCAAGGTGAAACCGAGAAAAACCCGCCGGAAAAAACCCACCCCGTCCAGATACCATCTGAACGCAACACCGGACCGAGGCGTAGCCAAAACACAACTAACGCCGGGCCCAACATAGTCCGTGAAATTAGCCAATACACAACTAACCCAGGACACATAAATAGTCCGTGGAATTAGCCAATACACAACTAAACCAGGACACACATGACACAGTAGTACATATTTAGAAAATAAATCAATAACACTTGTATATGTTGAAAAGCTACGAGAGGCTGGCTAGGCCTAGGCAGACGGATAACAGTAACATGTCGGAATATAAACAAAAAGCACTGAATTATATCACAACAGGAACCACTGCCAACACACCACTGTAGCAAATACTTCCGGCAAAGGGAAGAACTGACTCGGGACCCAGAAAAAACTTCACTAAGTGAAGAAAAATACGCTGGGAACGTCAGCAATAATACGCTACCTCATCAGAAAGATAAAAGGAAGCAATAACGCGTAATGAAAGACGCCTGCATCACAAAGCTAGCTAACTGTGAAAAAGTTCACCTGTCCACAACAGGACCACGAGGGTACATCCGAAATAGATGCCCCAAACACACGACCCAAAATACACTGCACTGCGGGCAACCAGCCCAGGACACTCCTGCTACGCATATCCTAACCTTACTCGATACATCCCGGAGTAAACAAATGAGAAAAAACTCACTAGGGACGCAGCAAATGCGGAACCAGCGGAACGTGGAGAGACACGTCCGGGCCGGTTGACCGCAGAGCAGAGAAGGAAGAATGACGCCTGAATCAGCGTCTGGTCAAAGATCCACACAAGTAGATCCACGATATGATGGAAAGCTTATTGGATAGTTATTCTTATTTTCTTTTTGTTTTTTATTTTTTACGAAGTTTTTTTCATAGTGAGAACCCAATTCATAATGACTGAAGCCATGAGTGAGGTCGCGTGCGCTCATGATGAAGGCTCCTCAGATTTTAAATGCTCTGCGCGGTAGATTCAAACTACGGCGGATTAGTGTTTGAAGAGGATGCCTTATGTAATAGGCATGTTCGTCAATGAGGGAGGGGCCACTAATAAATAGATTACCTAGCTTGCCCAATACAATTGATAGACATTTGAGCATATTTACTATTTATTATGAATATTTTTCCTAATTCTCGATTTTCTTGATTTCGAACAGACCGCCATGTCCTCACCGAGCCAGCTTACAGACGCACAAATCACCTCATTACTCGAGCAACTTGATGATGAGGAAGATGATACCATTGAATTTGTGGACTGTGGGGAAGATGTTATCATAGAACCCATGGACGCAGGGCTAGAGGAGATGTACGGTCCAAATTATGACTCTGAGCCAGAGGTCGATGGGGCCGAGAATCGGGGACCTCCCTCCCCTGACCTCCCGGCCAACCCCCCCTCCCCCGGGCTAACCCCACCACCCCCACCCTACCCCTGCCAGACTGCGACGCTCACCACGTGCTAGTACACCAGTTCCTATTGGAAATCCCGACTCTCCAGACCTGCCAGTCCCCACGGCAGCCCCTACAGCGAGCCCTACACGTGCCACAGCCGCTGTTGCAGACCCTGCCGCCCCTACAGTCCCTCCATTTGATCCGCTGTACTCTTTTCCTGGCATGAGAAACACGGTTACTGCCCGTGACGGGACAAACTGGAGCAAAACACCACCATCCAACCGACCGAAACGCAAGAGAAGTTCCCTTGGATATGTGGAGGGCCCCGCACCACACACCTTCCCGGCAAACACCATACCTGACATTTTCATGCTCTTTTTTTATGCTACTATGTTAGCAAAGGTGTGTGTACACACAAACACCTTCATAAGGAAAGTGAGGGATAGAATGCATAAGGCCAGCAGTACCTACAGCGACGTTACTTTGACAGAACTCAAGGCAGTTATTGGGGTTCTGATAGTCTCCGGGGCAAAGAAAGACAACCACATCTCTGCTGAGGAGATGTTTAGCAGCGATCTAGGGTGTCCCTTATATAGATGTGCCATGTCAGAGACCCGCTTCAGTTTCCTGATGAGGTGCATCAGGTTTTGACGACGCTGCAACTCGTGTGGCGAGAAGAGCCACTGATCGCTTCGCGGCCATTCGGGAGCTGTGGGACAGCTTGATAGCCCACTGCAGGCAACACTACATCCCGGGCGAGGCTGTCACCGTGGACGAGCAGCTGTTGGCCTTCCGAGGGCGTTGTGTCTTCAAGACCTACATTCCCAACAAACCTGCTAAGTAAGTATACTTTATATTTGTTTAGGGTGAAAGTGGAGATGAACGAGAAGTGGGAAGGGTGAAGGGAAGTGTGGTGACACTTTGGGAGTTGGGGGGTGGGGGAAGAAAGTGAAAGTGAATGAAAGACTTACCTTATATAATACATAACCTTTTTCATTTATGTTTTAATCCATTATATTTATGTCATTTATGTTATTTATTGATGTACCTTCAATGATTACTTACCTTTACAAATGTATACTTACCTGACCACCGGATGACTGCCTTCACCTCATGACTTACCTGACCTACTTTCACTAATGACTTACCTTACCTACCTTCACGATTTGTATACTTACCTGACCACCGGATGACTGCCTTCGCCTCATGACTTACCTGACCTACTTTCACTAATGACTTACCTTACCTACCTTCACGATTTATTGACGTACCTTACCTGGAATTTGAAGTATTTATAATTTGTTTCTTCCCTTCACAGATATGGTATCAAGCTGGTCCTCGCCTGTGACTGCTGAACATATTATATGTTCAATGCCTATCCTTACCTAGGCAAGGGTTCAGTACCGGTGGTGGCGGGCACGAACCAAGGTCACTACCTAACCATGAAGCTGCTGGAGGACTGTTACGGGAGTGAGCGGACAGTAACAACAGACAATTGGTTCACTTCTGTTGGGTTGGCCAGGGCTCTGAAGGAGAAGGACATGACGATAGTGGGGACACTCCGGAAGAAGCCCAATGTACCTGCCACCATCTATGGCCCCCTCAAGACTGACCCCAAGAGAGACCACAGTCTTAGGCCTATTGGGACTACAGCGTTCCTGTTCCACGACAACATCACTGCTATTTCATATAAACCCAAAAAGGACAAAACCGTGGCCCTCCTCTCAACACTACATCACACCCCCGAGATAGGCGCACACAACAAGGCCACTGCACTGCTCTACTACAATAAGCACAAGGGTGAGGTTGATACGTTCGATCAGCTGTGTGCTAATTACAACTGTGGCAGGCAGAGTCGACGCTGGCCCATGTGTATTTTCATGGGCATGATCAACATTGTGTGTATAAACTCCAACATTATCTTCAACAACTGCCAACAGAGGGAAGGGAAGAAACAAATATCACGAAGGGAGTATGTGAAGCAACTCGGCTCTTCGCTCATTGAACCATGGGCCGCGCACAGACTCCACATGAATGGGCAGCACACGGCAGTCTAGAATGTCATCAGGGATGCTTTCCACTACTCCACACTGCCTCCAGCACCAGTTACTCCACGTCAGGCTGGTGGAAGCAGACGACGATGCGACATCTGCCCCCGGGAGAGTGACAAGAAGACGAGCACCACCTGTATGATGTGTGTCAAATATATGTGCCGCCTTCACTCCAACACCGTCTGCAATGACTGCTTCCCCGCTTAGGTAAATATAATTATTTTGTTCCCAGGTTACTTATTAGACATCTAAGTATAAAATAACACAATTTCAGCACATTCTGTCATGTTTCAAGGTCAAGCAAGCATGGTGCAAGTAAATTTCAGGGGGCCGTTTGGGGAAAATGTTTGATGGTGGGGTGTCTGGGTACTAAAATAACACTAATTACTCATTTTTCTTTACCAAATTTACTTATTATACATGTGTCTATACATTTACAGAGATTCAGCCCGAAGAAACCTGATTAAGGCCCTCTTTTGGGGTTTTAAGTGCGAGTATACAAAATGGTGTAATTTTATGTGACTAAAAAGTACCTCTCTTTTCTTTCTTCCAGATTAGGTATGTTCCCAGGGTCTAGGGGGCTCAGGTCCAAGGAGGGACTTCCACCATCATCTGGCCCTCACCCACCATCGTTTCAGCCACATCGGTCGGTAATTTTTGGTGAATATTTTCGTGGACCCAACTTTTCGTCCACGACACTTTCATATAACACTACCTCATAGCCAACAAACTCAAGATATACAGGCAAATACTGTGATAAACGGTGCTCAGATATTGTATAAGTATGTTTAAGGCCTTTCGGGCACAAATAAAGCATTGGAAATATTTATTTTGATTATTTCCCCCGGCGGGGTCAATTTGACCCCTACTTTCAGGTTTAAGTTTCAGATTCTGACGTTTCCCCTTCTAGGGTTAAAGACTACTCTACTGTACTTGCTCCGCTGACTAATTTACTGCGGAAAGACATCAAGTTCAAGTGGACAGAAGACTGTCAGGAGGCTTTTGCAGGAGTTAAGTCTCTCCTGTCGCACCATCCCCTCCTGCGAGCTCCTGACTTTGGATTGCCATTTATCCTAGCTACTGACGCTAGTGATGTGGGGATAGGTGCGGTACTGCTGCAAGAGCATGCAGGGATAGAGCATCCAGTGTCCTTCTACTCGAAAAAGTTTAATCGAGCCCAGAGGAATTACTCAGTGGTAGAGAATAAGCTCCTAGCGATTGTTCTGTCCCTGTAGCACTTTCAGGTGTATGTACCAGCCTATGGCCCGACTGTTAAGATCTACTCCGACCACCATCCCCTCCAGTTTTTGGAGAAATTTAAGTACAAAAATCAGGGACTAACTAGGTGGTCTCTTTTGTTGCAGGAACACAATTTGGATGTGTGGCACATTAAAGGCACTGATAATGTTATGGCTGATTGTTTGTCACGAGAGGGTATGTTGTGAAGAGATATCTTAGTGGTCAGTTAGTTTTGGTGTAGCCTCCTACTTTGGTTTGATTAGCATGTTTGCGTCTGGTGCTTGTTGTTTGCCGTATGTTGCCCAGCGTAGGGTCGTAAAGTAGGAATTGCTGTGTTTCTGTTTAGAAGAAAATATTTAAATATAAAAATATAAAAAAACTATAAAAATACTAGAAACTAGACTGTAGTTGTGTATATATTGTAGTGTTATTCAAGTATAGGCAGTCTGTTGTTTCAAGATGCACCATCAGACTCCCCCTGGCCCTGGGTGTGAGGGTGTCACTTCCACCAGATAATTCAGTTGTAAGTGTTTGTTATGATTTATAAAAAAAACTATTTCAGTTGCAAAGTGTTGTATGTTTAAGGGGAGGTTTGCTGTTTTTCTTTCTCTCTCCCGTCTCACGTGTGTACTTCTTGTCCAGTGGTGACGTCGTGATCGCGCCACTGTCTTGCAACCATGTTGATTGTTGCTATGATATTAATTATCTATTTTGTTCAGCACTGAGGTGAGTTGAATTAGTTTATTATAAGTTACACAATGATGTCTTGTATTTCTTTGAGTATTTCTGTAAAGTTAATGAGAGCCTAGGGGCTTAGAATAATTATTTAGTCTAGCAATGTCTTGAGCTCCCTTCCTCCTTCTCGAGGCTGGCCCAGTGTTGCTGCCTCATTCGAGCGACAGATCCCTTACTGAGCTCGCATGCCGTGGAGTCTGTCCCAAGCTTGCTTCAATGTTTCCCTAAATACCGCATATATTTCCATTGTTCCTTATTGAATAGTAGCAGAGCAAGTCTGGGAGTCATTTAATTATAAACATATTGTTCTATCTATAATATTTTGCATAGAGGAGTTTTCTGCATTTGTTAAATAGAAATACTGCATCTTCTTTCCCTGGCAATCTAGAGTATAAACTTCTCCCTTTCTTCGTCCATTTCGTTTCCTTTATTCTACTGCATTGCTTATTATTATTATATGTATTTATTCAATATCATTGGAGTTGGTATTCACAGTGGTTTGCTCTGAGTAGCCTGCCCCAACCTACTGGAATACCAATTTTTTTTTTTTTTTTTTTTTTTTTTTTTTTCTATATTCCAACTACTCCCTCTCGGGCATAGGCTGATAGCCTTTACACTCTACCGCTGAACACGGAGAGGCCCGTGAGGTCTTGCTCCAGTCTAGGGAGTGAGACATGCGAAGCCTCACGGCTCGAAGCAATTCCATCTCTGAAGCTGCTCCGCCTCTGGGCTTCACAGTCTCATCCCCAAGGCTCAGACCCTCACTCTCAGAACACGCCACCTATTGAGCAATTAACTCACTAGGCATTGCCCCCCTGTAGCATATTTTTGAATATGGGAATATTCATACAATGCTATTTAATCAGGGAACAATGAGGGTATTTTTTTGGCATTTCGGTGTGCTGTGGTAATGCACTGATACTAGGTACAGCACAAATTCCATCCCAATAATATCTTCCCATTGACATATTGGGATTCGAACCCGGGTCCATTGGATTACCAGTCCAGTGGCAAGACCACTCTGCCACACCTCCCCTATTATTATGTTTCATGTGTTAGAATAGTGCATTAGCATTTTAGTTACCATTGTTTTGTGCAGATTAGAATAACCTTAGAAGTTTTCTTGTATACTACACGCACTATCAACCAGACTCGGAGACAGTAGATATTTTTGTGTCTCCTTGGAGTACTGCTTTAATAGAGCAAAGAGGAAGATAACCACTTTTCCTAGAGAACCTGCGTGTCTTGGTGTTTGAGTCAGATATTAAGAGCGTGTCTGTTGCAGAGTAATGCAGTACGGTGGGTAGTGTTGGGTGCAGGTCTACAGCATTGGTGTCTTTTGGCTACGGCGTTTACTTTTTGACAGTGCTGTGGGCTAGGCTAATAGAGCATGTGCTTTCCCCGGGCTCCCCCTCGTAACAATATATATATATATATATATAATTTTATATTGCTGAATGTATCAAACAAATGTATATATACTACATTATGTTGAGGTAGATCTAAAATACCCGTATTTATATAAATGCCCATAGAGCTCTATTATAGGTACTTGTTAAGTTGTTCTAATGTCTTCAGAATGTTAGTGATAACATGTGTGTATATGTGATTCACCTTAAGGGGATTTTGCATGTTTTTTCGTCTATATATTTATCTATAAATATATTCAGTATGTGAGTTTCCTCGCTAGACCTCCATCAAGCTTAAAACAGCACCCCATAGACCATCTTTCAAGATAAATGTTTACATTTTTCGGTAGAAAAATGTCTCGGCCGAAGGCCGCTTCCTTCTAAAATTACAGGGTCACTATCACTCGCCAGGAACTAATCGACACCTAAATGGCATGAAAGATCTTGATAATGAAAAATAAATGGGGCGGAAGGTCATAAAATCGACAGACTAATGGAACAAACTTCTTATAATCTCAAAACTAATATGCTAAACATGAGGGAGAAGGAGGGCCAGACAAAGCGACTACCTCCCCCTTAACACCTTACGAGCGGCCTATGCGGTTTATTTATATGTACCGCACAGCGGGGTGTTTTTAGCCAAAATAGGGCTGTTTACGTGATCATTTTCATGCCTAAATAAGACCCAGAACGTAAAACAAGTACCTATCCCTGAAAGGGCATAAACAGAGCTTTCGAATGACACCATAACGATCCTTGTATGATGGATAGTTTTCTTGCAATAACCGTGCAACGCGAGTGCAAAAAGCAGGTAATTCGGTACTTTCGGTACATAATTGAGTATGTAGCGAGTGAGAGAGGGAGGAGGGAGCTGAGATTTGTGTCAGTAGGTTCGCCGCGGTGGTCTGGAGCAGTCATACGCTCGCTAGTCTCCTGCCACCACTTGTCTCTCTCTCTCAGCCACATTACGTGCTGAAATTGCCACTCGACCTATGTCGAGCGGCGCCACATAGTCCAGCTTTATTTAACTCGACTTATGTTGCTCGCCGCTAATTAAGGGTTAAATAGTATTCAATAATTGTAGTTGCCGTCACACACTTTTGCTAAGGAAGAACCACTAACTCGTAAGATAATAAAATACAAAACATTCTCTAAATTCAGTGACTATCACCTCTTTCCTCACAGCAAGATACTGGTGCAGCTTTTTACCACCAACATTAACTGGTATTAGTACTTTCTTGCTCACGTCCTTTGCATTTCTTGGTAAATATTTATTCATTAACCCTGGAACGGCGAGAACACTCTTAAGAGGTTTTGGTGGGCAAGGGCGAAGCACCTCTTAAGAGGGAAGCCCTAAAAAAAAAAATTTATAAGACCCCCAGTAGCATTTTTTTTTTGTTTTTTTTTTTTGTTTTTTTTTTTTAACCTCCATTCCTCATATCACTCCTCCACATGTGTCAATATGCCCTCCCCCCCCCCCCCCTTCAAGTATCACCTATTTTTCCTCTTATTACCATCTTTATTGGTGTATTTATCATGCCAATATCCGCAACCCGGTTCCAGGGTGTGGTGTTGTTGCTGCCGAGCAAATGGAGAGTGAGAGAATGAGGGAGGGAAGGTTCAGTGTGGCTGTAGGCTCCAGAGAGAGAGGGTGTACGTCGCTGCTGGCTCACAATTCATTAATGGACATTCGGCAAATAATCGCGATTTTGACTATCCAAACACTATTCCCACTTGTTTTATTGTTGTTACATGTTACTATCTTCATATTAAACGTAAAATAGGCTTATATGAATAAGTAATAATGATATTTATCGTAAAATTACGATTATAGGCAGGAATGGAACCTAATATTGCCGCCCAGAAGTGTGGTGTTCACTACACATAGCTCGCGCTTACCGGGTTAACCCATTGGCTGCGGGAGACGTTCCAGAACGCCATGGCAATTTATAGCAATTTACAGGCTTTTAAAGCCTGTGGAGACGAGTACGAGTGAGCGGGAGCATGGCAGGCCCTTGTCCACTCTCCATCCAGGCGGCCGCAGCTCTGAGGAATATCAGCCATGTCTCGCTAGACATATTATGCAGTGCTGCCAAAGGCAAATTTAGCGCGACATTAGCGATATCTGTTCAGTATTAGCAAATATTTACCGATGTCTATGGTAGCGCTGTGGATGAATCCCTGTTCTGGTGTCATTTTGAAGCTATATTCTTCTAGTTTTTGGCTGAAAAAATTTAATTTCATTCAGACACTTGCTCAATCATTCAGGAGTGCCTGAATGAGCGGAAATATGCCAACAGCGTAAGTGTTAAAGTCCAGATGCAAGTAAATTTATCATATATTTTTGTTTTCATTTAGGTACTTTTGAGCCCATGAATGTGTATGTGTAAGTATGTATGTAAAGTTATTTGTGTGAGTGTGTGGCTTGTATAACAGTTTGATACTACTTCAAATACTACTACTACTAGTACTACTAATAATAATAATAATAATAATAATGATAATAATGATACATTTAATATTCATCATCATCTTCATCATCATGATAATCGGTGTATGTTAAGTCTTTAGTTAACGAGGCTTAAAATATACAAATATATTCATAATATTATAAAAATTCGTCAACAGACTAATATTAGCAGATACAAGGGTCCCGCGATATCCGTGTAGCGTTATAGCCACACCATCATCCATCTAGGCAAGAGAACCATGGTGCATAAATATTACAGGAATAGCCAGTAACTCAGAAATACCATAATGAAAACAAACGGGAGAGGAGTAAAGAAAGAAGGAGAGGGGTGCCGATTTATCGGCCAATAAGAGATGGTAGGAGAGGTGGTAACAAATAAACACATTGATATAATATACCGACCTTCCTATTCTGTGGGATGGTGTGGAAGAAAGGGAACCAACTTCACTGATCCGGTTACCATCTTTAAATATGACATAATATTTGTCGGGAATTTAGATAAAGAGGTTAAATTGCATGTTTCCCTAAATACCGCATATATTTCCATTGTTCCTTATTGAATAGTAGCAGAGCAAGTCTGGGAGTCATTTAATTATAAACATATTGTTCTATCTATAATATTTTGCATAGAGGAGTTTTCTGCATTTGTTAAATAGAAATACTGCATCTTCTTTCCCTGGCAATCTAGAGTATAAACTTCTCCCTTTCTTCGTCCATTTCGTTTCCTTTATTCTACTGCATTGCTTATTATTATTATATGTATTTATTCAATATCATTGGAGTTGGTATTCACAGTGGTTTGCTCTGAGTAGCCTGTTCATGAAAATATCCCAACAAATAGTTATATAATAATTACCAACGAAGTATTCGATGGGTGTAATCTAGTCCCCCACACACGGCTAATTCAATTGCATGACATGTAGGAATGTTCACATAATACAATATCGATACAAAGACTTAGCTTAGAGGACTGGTAATGTAGGACTGTTGATACAGGTTAGTATTTGTAGCACATGGTGAACTGTGGGTTGAGTCAGAGCCGGGGGGAAGATGTTGGCTGTATGGTGTTGATTGAGAGACTAAAGGGCCGGCGTCCGATCGCTTCGCGAAATTACATATGGCTGCCGGCTCATAATAATTATAACCCATAACTTGGTTTCATGATACATCTAGAGCTGATGTAGATATTTATACATTACAGTTAATATTTAACCTATACTTAAGAATAAACTACAATACACAAAGAACCAGCCGAAATCGTACATGCGATACGATACCGCCAAATTCAAATGTCCTAATGGACCTAAAACTGTCGGGATCATTACCCTATTCCCGACAATATTCCTGTTCTGAATATGCAGTATTTTGTATACCAGTGTCCGATATTTTTGACAAAATATTACTTACTTCTAATGTATGTAAGCTTTCCTATTCCTGAGTTCTAACTTTCGGATATACATTATTACATGTTCCTATCCCCTCTGAAAAATGATATTATCTCTCAGGTCTCGAAGTCTGTGATTAACATGTTCTCTCTGATTATCGATAATCACTACATAATAAAAGCATATTATAGATTCTCCTGGTAATACATTCACCAAGGAGTATGAATATTTGGAACCTTACCAACGTCCTGTGTTATTAGTACTGACAATAACTACAACGCAACACGTCAGTAGAATAAATAACAGGAAGAATAGTATTTCATGGAGGTATGTTCATTGAAGTTGTAGTACTGCATTTTAATCAATGTCGCATTTGTATTATTTGCCAAATTATATATATATATATATATATATATATATATATATATATATATATATATATATATATTGCATGTATTGCTTGTGGGTAATAGTAGGAGTGTTTTGTAAGAGCCATACATATATAATATAGTATGTCTACACATAAGGAAGAAACAACAAACAAACCTGTCCCGTAGCTAGTGTCCTTTCCAATTAAACGCATGGTAGTCCGTCAAGTTCAAGACAATTTGGAATAAATATGACTGGGAACAGGGAGCTTCAAGGATTGTTGTTGTTGTTGTTGTTACTATTAAAGGGCCTTCGGGTGGATGCCACCTGCTTGGCCCTAGAAGACTAACCGTCAGTGGGACCCTATACTATATCGGCAACATGAGTCGCCAAGAGGAAGACACATAAGGCACGAGAGAGCTGAGAACACACATCCGCATCCCGGACACCGTGGCCTAACAAGAGCCCTAAGCTGAACCCCCGAGACGACAAACGGCAAACCGAGTCCCTAAGTTTGACCCTGTGACTATAGAACCGCGGACACACCTCCACCAGATGCTCAGGGGTTTCGGGCTGTCCACACCAGCGACAGTCCGGGCACCGTACCATGCGGAGTCGGAACAGGTGTGCTGACAGCGCAGTGTGTCCAATACGCAGCCTGGCCAGCGAGACATCGAGTTTCCGCAGGGGGTGTCGACTCCAAGGCTGGGGGCACGAATCCCCCGGTATCTCCCCATGGTCGTCTGTAGCAACAGCACCCGTAGCTCCCTGTCCCAAAGACCGCGACTAGCCCGCCCGACAACCCGGGCATGCGTCCTCGCATCCATGTCAACCGACTCAACCTCTACCGAATCGTGCGCCAGCGTCGCCGCAGCATCAGCCACCGTGTTGCCACGAATGCCCGAGTGCGCAGGAACCCACTGGAGGACCACTTCCCACGGATGACCTAAAAAGTGAACCAGCAACACCTGGATGGCGAAGACAAGACGAGGATATGTAGCCGGGCGGGCCGCAAGGAGCAGATGGAGGGAGGCTTGGGAATCCGAGTACAAGACGACCCGTTGAGGCCGAATATGACACCGCACAAACTCCAGGGCTCGGAGAATGGCAAACAGTTCCGCCGCTATGATGGGATGGTGCCCAGACAACCTCCAGGTCTGGCAGAGGGAGAGGTCCTCGTAGTAGACAGCCGCGGACGAGGAGGCCGGAGGGACGCAGGAACCATCCGTGAAGACACCGAAGTGCCCCTGATAACACGACCCCACCAGCTCAGCAAAATAGGCCCGGGCAAGTCCAGCATCCGTCGACGTCCGGTAACCTTCATGGAAGGTAACCCGGATGCGAGGAGTGAGATCAACCCACGGCGGGACCGGAGACACAGAGGGGGTCGGGGAGGGAGAGGGAGGGTCCACAGCTATCTGCCGATAGTGGAGGAGGCTCCTCACCAGGAAAGGTTGACGCCGTTTCACAGGCCACGATGGTGCAGTCCTGGAGACCCCTGACGAAGCATGCAGGCCCGACAACGGGTGATGCCCAGGAAGAGTAGCAACTCGCCCCGCCCACCTACAATCCGTCAACACCCGAGACCAGGACAGAGGCAACGACCCACTTTCCGCTAGGAGGGACACGGTAGGGGAGGAACAAAAAGCCCCCAACGCCACCCTGAGGGCCGTGTTATGAATAGGGTCCAAGCGGCTAAGAACTGACGACGAAGCCGAGCCATACACTGCACTACCATAAGTCACCTTACTCTTGATGAAAGACTCATAAAAACACAGCAGATCATCCCGAGACGTCCCCCACTTGGACCCGGCTATACACTTCATAATACCCAGCCGCTTCATGCAAGACGATCGCAGGTAGTCCACATGATTCCTCCACGTCAATACCGGCCCATCCCAACGCAGACCTAAGAAGGTGTGTGACGTACGATACGTGAGAGGCTCACCCCCCAACGTAATCGTAGGCAGACCCGGGAGTTTAGTCTTCAACGTGAAGCACATGAGAGCGCTCTTTTGGGCATTGAGTCGTAGGCCCCAGTCCCTCGCCCACTCACAGAGCTCATCAACCGCCAATTGCAGAGCAGTCTGGGCCTGGAAGAGCGTGTCCGCTGAGCAGACGATGGCAAGATCGTCGGCATACACCATCGTCGTAGCATTACGGGACCGAGGGACATCAGACAACATGGCATTCAGGAACAGTGGACCCAAGATCGACCCCTGAATCACCCCACGGCGGACAGGGAAAGGCCGCGACGTAGAGGTACCAACCGCCACAGAAAGGGACCTCTCAAGCAAGTAGCTGCAGAGCCACGATAAAACCTTCCCACGTACACCAAGCATACCCAATTTGTATAGGACCCCGGCATGGGAAACCGAATCAAAGGCACTCGCAACATCGATGAACGCCACGAGGAGCACCTTCTTGTTCCGATACGCATCCTGGATGCGATATTCCAGCTGGAGGAGCACATCCACGGTGCCCCTAGCCGGGCGGAAACCATGAAGAACATCAGGAAGGAGTGCCTTAGTCTCCAGCCACCAAGTGAGCCGCTGTGAAACCATCTTCTCCATCACCTTACCCACCACCGACAACAAGCAGATGGGCCGACGTGAAGATGGCAAAGAGGGATCCTTACCCGGTTTAGGGAACGGAAGGAGGAGGGCCGACTTCCACAGAGCCGGATATGTACCAGTAGACCAGCTCCTGTTATAGAAGTCCAGCAACACATCAAACCCCTCCCGCGGCAGATGGGCAAGCATCTCATACACCACATCATCGTGACCCACAGCCTTACCCTTGGGGAGGGAGTCCAAAGTGCGGTGCAATTCATGGGCGGTCAGCGGATCCGCATGGCCGGCAGGATCAGGAGATTCAAGATGGTACGAAATTACTGACTCCAGCCGATCCACATCCGGTAGTTGCGGTGGGGCCGCAAACAGCACCCGATAGTGATCTGCCAAACAATCCGCCTGCTCCTGCGCATCGCCAACGAGCCGACCGCCAACAGTAAGAGGGAAAGAAGCGTCCACCCTCTGGCCATTCATCTGCCTAACAAAACGCCACGCCCTCTTGCTGGAGCTGGCAAACCTCAACGTAGGACAGAAGGCAGCCCAAGACCCACGCTTCGCCTTCAAGAGAGTGCGTTTGCACCGGGCATCCACCCTCCGTGCCTCCCGCTTGAACCTTCAAGGATTGTTTATAATAGGATGAAGGAAAGACACACAGAGGTATATTTGTTGTACTTAAAATAAATGTAAAGTTTATTAATACCCTGGTATACTTGTCCACAAACTTTGTCTACCATACCTATAGGTTATAAAGTATTGTACATGGCAGCCTTTATCTACAACTCCCTTGGCACTACTTACTTGGATCCCTAACAACAATCTTATGTAATTCTATTATATTTACCCCTGGTGTTTGTAAACATTCGTATTCAATGAGAAGCGTTATGGGTAGTATAGGGGAGGGTGAGCCAATAACAAACCTTTATGGGTAGTATAGGGGAGGGTGAGCCAATAACAAACCTTTCCATTATGCATCTGTAGATAAGCATTCTCACTCTTGTTTTAATCTCATATTATAGATAGATTGTTAGCCAGATATATATTCATATAGAGATAGATAGATAGATAGATATATAGATACATAGACAACCCAAAATACCAATGTCACAGATTAATTTAGTTGCATTAATTATACTTCAATGAACATAGCTCTATGAAATAATGTTCTTCCTTTATATATTCTGCTCGTATATTATACTATTATACTTCAATGAACATAGCTCTATGAAATTATGTTCTTCCTTTATATATTCTGCTCGTATATTATAATATTATACTTCAATGAACATAGCTCTATGAAATTATGTTCTTCCTTTATATATTCTGCTCGTATATTATACTATTATACTTCAATGAACATAGCTCTATGAAATTATGTTCTTCCTTTATATATTCTGCTCGTATATTATACTATTATACTTCAATGAACATAGCTCTATGAAATTATGTTCTTCCTTTATATATTCTGCTCGTATATTATACTATTATACTTCAATGAACATAGCTCTATGAAATTATGTTCTTCCTTTATATATTCTGCTCGTATATTATACTATTATTATTGTGTTTTCTGCCACCTATCCTGCCCTTTTTTATTGGTGGATAATTCAGCAGCTCCATCTACCTTTTTCTTTACTCTCCTCTCGGTTGTTCTCATTCTGGTATTTCGAGATCCTTGAATCTGTTAAGTTCAGTCTGTTGACGACTTAGGATATGATTAGTTATAACATTGTATAGTTTAAACCCCAACAGCTAAAGGTTTAAAATATACTGATTATTATTATTATTATCATTATTATTATTATTATTATCAATAGTAGTAGTATTAGTAGTTAACAGTTATATGGCACACACTCACACCATTACCCGTACATACAGACTCACACACACCTCATACTTTAGAGGCTCAAAACCGTCTGAACGAAAATTATGTCAAACACAAACAAATATTCGTTTTAAAAGGGGCAAGTTGCTGGTTGTGTTTTTATTGTCTATTTATTCAGTTATTCATATAAATTTTAGTTTCCTTGCTAGACCTCCATCAAGCTTAAACAAACACCACCTAAACCCCCCTTTAAGATACATTTGTACATTTTTCGGTAAACAAATGTCCAGGCCGAAGGCCCTGTTCGGGGGAGCATCAAAGCGTCAAAAACTGATCCTATCATTTCATCAAATCTGCAAAAAGCTATCAGTACATCAAATTTTCCAGATGTGTTCATTTTGTCAAAAACCAGTTTTTCCCCAGATCATAATTATCAATGTGTAAAAAAGTTTATATCACTTCAATGCATCAAAAGTTGGAAGTCATCGATGTATCAAAAATGCCAGATGTTATCAAAGCAAATAATTGACAAAAACTCATCAACGCATAAAAAATCCAAAAAGCTATCGAAGCATCAAAAACCTACTCCAATATTATAGGGTATGGGATGTTACAACTGTAACAATGATAACAAAGCAGTAGGACACAGTTAGTTAGAGACTAAACTAAGTCTCGAACCAGCAAGTGATACATTAACGAGTGAAGCAGAGACTAAACTAAGTCTCGAACCAACAAGTGATACATCAGTAAGTGAAGCAGAGACTAAACTAAGTCTCGAACCAACAAGTGATACATCAACGAGTGAAGCCCAGCTTTGGAATTTAAGTCTCAAACCAACAAGTGATACATCAACGAAGGTGACAAGGAGAGCCTCTGTCATACCCTTGACAGTTCAGACCTGGGACTCAACCTTGTAGCCAACCTGTGCCCTTTGTTTTAGATGCTGGCCAACTACTTCACTGTACGGGGTTACGTCCACCATGGGACAACTATCTACAAGAGCTCCCTGGGTTGGCAGTACAAAATTGCCAACAACACTGACCACACTCTTTACCTCAAGTGTGCCTATAAAGACTGCAGAGGGACAGCCAGTATAATTAAGGCGACTGACACACTGACAGAAAAGAGGGAACACAACCACGGCACACAGTCGTACAACTCTCTGACAGACATCCGCAACAGCCTGAAGGAAGCAGCCAGGGAAGACCGAACGAACAATTCCCTTCGTGCCATCTTCGACGATGTCACAAGAAATCATCCAGATGGTGGCAGAGTTGCATTTGGGTAAGTAGTAAACAATATATTTCACTAATAATGCATGAACGTAAAGTACAATAGAAAAATGTGCGTCAATAAGCTCCTAAATAAGCATTAGTACTGTAGTAATTTTCTACAATCTGTGTTCTCTCACTTATTTGTTCTTGACAGTCGTTTATGAATAATAGGATGATCATAATTATTATCTTCAGATTCATAATTTTATTTCCATCTAAAATACAATGGCTATTCTTATAATAAAATTATTTTAAGGCTAAAGAGTCTTATTCTTATATACAAGTACCTGACGTATTTCCTCTGTTATCGTGGAACTTTTGATAGTGATAATCAGTTTTAGCTTTGTATCTTAATGATCTAACTTGCTTATTTTTTGTTTTATACTGCATCTGTAAATCAACGTATCAGTATTCAAGCCTTCAACCACTCCTGTTCCACCTGACAGATTCAAGGAATTCATTCATAAAAATAGGTCTAGTCCCAATTTATGTGTCAGTAATGCTCCTAAATAAGCATTATTATTCACATATTCTAATGCATCTTCATTTACTTTAAGGGAAGTGGAACTGGGAATGTACAGAGCTAGGCGCCGTGCACAGCCACCTGTTCCACGCGCAGCAGCCGAGTTCATTGTATGGATGTCTGATGCAGAGAACTACAACCAACACTTCAAGGGGGCTGTGGAACTTGGGACAGAGCTGGTGATCATCTTCATGTCCACCGTGATCATACCGAGGCTGGCAGAGGTGCAACACGCCTTCTATGATGGAACGTTTTTCTGTGTTCCAGTTCTGTTCTACCAGTTCTTCTCAATCTTGGCAGTCTTCGAAGACAAGGCTCTACCTGTTGCCAGTGTTCTGATGACAGGGAAATCAGAGGCATTGTATCACAAGGTCACTGCCAAAATTTGTGAGTTTGCTCCTGACTTTGCACCCGATACGTTCATGGGCGATTTCGAGATGGTCAGTAGAAATGCACTCAAAGCATCCTTTCCCAATGCCAGATTTTGTGGCTGTCAATTTCACTACTCTCAAGCGCTTTGGCGCAAGTCCCAGAAGTTAGGATTAACTAATCTGTATAAGAACAATCCAGAGTTTAAGAGCTTCCTGAAAAAGCTCATGGCAATACCGTACTTACCGGCCAATCAGATCAAAGTCATTGCCCTTACCTTGTTTTATCAGCCAATAAACGTGAACAACCACACCAGAACAAATATCCGCAAATTCCGTCAGTACTTCTTTCGTTACTGGCTCAACACTGTGACTCCAGAGAAATTTTCTGTCCATGATTTTGCTTATGGTACCAATAACTTTTGTGAGTCATTCCACGCCAGGCTAAAAGCAAGAATCCGTGTGCATCACCCGTCCATGTGGTCTTTCGTCGGACACATCAATCATCTGATTGCAGACACAGAGAAGGACCTGGACAGGCTGGACCGGGGCTTGAATGTCAGCAGGCCGAGGAAGAAGGCCTATGCAACAAACCTAGAGAGGAGGAACTTCTGCAAGGAGAAATATGCAAATGGCGTGTACAGTCATATGCAGTTTATTTCTGCTGTGGCTCACACAATGGACACACATATTCTGCAGTAAGAGACGGTTCCAACTCGGATTGGAGAAGACTCGGATGAACCCGTGGAAGATACTTTTAACCAAGAAACCACACCTTCTCAGCAACAGGATCATAGTCTCTGCGCTGTTTGTCTGGCAAACAATCTGCTTCAGGCCATGCAATCATGCACAGGTCTGTGCCAGCTGCAGCAGCATCATGGAATCCATGGGATCCCCATGTCCCATCTGCAGAGTCCAGGTGCAGGAGCGTTTCGAAATCTGTCTTCAGTAAGAGAGGAGGTACTGCTACCCACTGCATGACGATCTTATCGATTTTATTTCATTTGATGACTAGTATATTTCAATATATGATAATATTTTTCTTATGTTGAGGAACTTTAAAATAAAGATGGACATTTATATGCATTATGCAGTTTGTATTCTTATCTTATGAAGCATGCACATATTAGAAGACATAATCTGTAAAAAGTGAAGGGACAGCAACAATAAAACAAAAGTAGAAGATATCCTCATTACCATAAACGGGACTGATTTAGGTTGATGATGATGACTCTTATTGTTACAGCTAGTGCTTCATGTGCTGTACCAATACATAATATATGTTGATGCTTTGCTAGGATCTCAAGAGATTTTTAACACTTTGCAAAGATCTGAAGTTTTTGATGCATTGATGGGATAATATCAATTTTTGAAGTTTTGAAGACCACTGGTGGTTTTGATATGATATCATCCAGTCAGTTTCAGCCTTTTGTCAAATTGAAAAGGTCCAACTTTTGTTATGCTTTGAAAAGATTGGGTTTTTGATGTATTGATAGGGCTGACACCCTTGGAATAGTTTTGACGCTTTGCAGGCGCCCCCCTTGTTCCTCTTAACCCTTATTTAGCGGCGAGCAACATAAGTCGAGTTAAATAAAGCTGGACTATGTGGCGGCGCTCGACATAACTCGAGTGGCAATTTCAGCACGTAATGTGGCTGAGAGAGAGAGACAAGTGGTGGCAGGAGACTAGCGAGCGTATGACTGCTCCAGACCACCGCGGCGAACCTACTGACACAAATCTCAGCTCCCTCCTCCCTCTCTCACTCGCTACATACTCAATTATGTACTGAAAGTACCGAATTACCTGCTTTTTGCACTCGCGTTGCACGGTTATTGCAAGAAAACTATCCATCATACAAGGATCGTTATGGTGTCATTCGAAAGCTCTGTTTATGCCCTTTCAGGGATAGGTACTTGTTTTACGTTCTGGGTCTTATTTAGGCATGAAAATGATCACGTAAACAGCCCTATTTTGGCTAAAAACACCCCGCTGTGCGGTACACATAAATAAACCGCATAGGCCGCTCGTAAGGTGTTAAAATTACAGGCTCGCTATCGCTCGCAAGGAAAAAAATTACACCTAAATTGCGCGAAAGGTCTTAACATTTACAACGAAATGGGGTGAATGGTGTTAAAATCGCCAAACTAATGAGCCGAACGTCTTAACATTTGAAAACTAATGGGGCTAAGCAAGAGGGAGAAAGGGTACCAGAAAAATGACCCATCTCCCCTTAATCTAGTTTAATCTAATTTAGTGGGGAGATTGTAGGCACCAATCGATCAGGGCTAGACCCAGGTGAGGTTATAGGCATGTGATAAAGAGTCACTGGAACTCCTGTTTCATTTGCTTGGCCTCTCTTACTGATTTTCTTTGTGCCTCATTTACACTGAGAGCAATCCAGCTAGCTCTCACAAACACCTCCTCCTCCTATCCACTTCACTAAACTAAACATGCACACCACACTTCATTCCTCCACACCAAAATTTGTTAAAATTATGAATTTCAGCCCAGCCTCGGAGTCCCTAGGGGGGGGGGGACCATAAATGCCCCCACACCCGACCGACCATCCCCTGACGACCCCACAAAATTACCTGGACCGCGGCCTGTTACTCTTTCTATTGATTTCTGCAACATTCGCGGACTTTCCTCTAACTTTCACTCTGTTGAACACCATCTCTCCTCCTACAAACCTGATCTTCTCTTCCTCACCGAAACTCAGGTGTCTGTAGCAACATCCAGCAACCCCTTTTCTGTATCCTCCTACTTTCTCTATCCTAGTTTCAAAGCCAAAGGCGGATGTTGTGCACATGTGCACAACAAACTCACTTGCTCTCGTGTTCCCGATTTCGACTCCTCTGAATTCTCTACTTTATGGCTCAAATAATCCTGTCATTCTCTTACTAAATATTTCTGTGCTGTCTATCTTTTCCCTAACTCTACCAACTTTTCCAAATTCTTTGACTATCTAAACTCTACAGTGGAACACATTCTGTCCATTTCTCCTTTCTCAGAAATCTCCATCTTAGGAGATTTTAACGTTCACCACCGCCAATGGCTCTCCTCTCACACTACTGATCCACCTGGTGAACAAGCCTACGTCTTTTCTATCATAAATGACCTAGAGCAGTTAGTTCAGCATCCCACCCGTATCCCGGATCGCATCGGAGATCGGCCCAACATTCTTGACTTGTTTTTAACTTCTAACCCTTCTTCTTATACCGTCAATCTTTTCTCTCCTTTGGGCTCCTCTGACCATAAACTTATCTTTGTCAACTGCCGTATCTCTCCAGTACGGCCACCCGATCCTCCTAGCCGGCGGCGCTTGTGGCACTTTGGCGCTGCCGACTGGGAGGCTCTCCGGCAGTACTTCTTTGATTTCCCATGGAATGATTTCTGCTTCCATGGCCGGGGACCCTCGGAGAGTGCTGAACGCATTACCGAGGTAATCCTATCGGGCATGGAAGCATACATTCCATTCTCTTTCTCTCAGACTAATGCTAAACAATCTTGGTTTACTCACGCCTGTTCTACTGCTGTCCGCAATAAGGAGAAAGCATTCAAACGGTACCGACGCCTTAAAACTCAAGACTCTCATTCTTCATATGTTTCTGCCCGGAATCAAGCCAAATCTGTTCTTCGACTTGCCATCAATAATAAATGCACTGAACTATCCAAACTCTAGCTGTTCCCAAGCTTTCTGGCATCTAGCCAAAAAACCTCTCCAACAATTTCTCTTCCTTGTCTTTCCCTCCCCTTTCCCATTCTGATGGCACAACCATCACTTCTTCCTCTGACAAAGCTAAACTCTTCGCTCAAACTTTTGCTAGAAACTCCACCTTGGATGATTCCGGTGCTATTCCTCCCTCTCCACCCTCCTCTCTCTTACTTATGCCTAATATCCGTATCTCTTCTAAAAATGTACATTCTACCCTCTCTGGGCTTAATACTAATAAGGCGTACGGTCCGGACAGTGTTCCTCCTGTTGTTCTCAAAAACTGTGCTTCCGTGCTGACTCCCTGCCTAGGCAAACTCTTTCGTCTCTGTCTATCCTCTAACGTCTTCCCTTCATGCTGGAAGTTTGCTCACATTCAACCTGTCCCAAAGAAGGGTGACCGCTCTCAACCCTCCAACTATCGTCCAATTGCTCTCATCTCTTGTCTTTCTAAAGTTTTTGAAACTATTCTTGCTTCCAAATTTCTTAAGCATTTCTCTTCTCATAATCTGCTCTCAGATCGCCAGTATGGCTTCCTTAAGGGTCGCTCTACTGGTGATCTTCTTTCATATCTTACTAACTCTTGGTCTTCCTCCTTTCGGGACTTCGGTGAGACTTTTTCTATTGCACTAGACATATCAAAAGCCTTCGATAGAGTCTGGCACAAATCTTTAATTTCTAAACTACCCTCCTTCAGTTTCTATCCCTCCATCTGTGCCTTTGTCTCTAATTTCTTTTCCGGCCGTTCCATAGCCGCGGTTGTGGACGGCCATTGTTTACTTCCTCACCCTATAAACTCCGGTGTTCCTCAGGGCTCTGTCCTATCTCCTATTCTTTTTCTAATTTTTATAAATGATCTCCTCAACTGTACCTCAATTCCCATCCATTCATACGCAGACGACTCAACCATACACTACTCCATTAGTTTTTCAGAACGCCCCAGCCAGCAATCCCTCAATGACAAACGTAATGAAGCCATAGAACTCTTAAATTATGATCTAAATACTATCTCCAATTGGGGCAGAGAAAACCTTGTTAACTTTAATGCTTCCAAAACCCAATTTCTCCATCTATCTACCCGTAAGGAACTCCCAGCGGACTATCCCTTATTCTTCAACAATACAAAAATCAATCCTTCATCTTCTCTCAATATTCTTGGTGTCTCCTTTTCTTCTGCTCTCAGTTGGAAGGACCATATTACCAGTCTTGCTAAGGCAGCCTCCCAGAAGCTGGGTGTGCTCTTTTCCCCTGCACTGCTTCTTGCTCTGTACAGGGGCATAGTTCGTCCTTGTATTGAGTATTGTTCACATGTGTGGGGAGGTTCCTCTCACACCGCTCTCCTAGACAAAGTTGAAAGGAAGGCCTTTCGTATCATTAACTCCCGTCCACTCACCAACTCTCTGCAATCTCTCTCTCTCCGCCGCAATGTTGCATCTCTCTGCTATTCTATCGCTACTATAATAATCAGTGTTCCTCAGAGCTTTCCCAGTGTATACCACCTCCTTTACGTAGGGCACGTGGTACCCGTCTTGCAACTCAATCCCACCCCTACTCTGTGCAACTCTCCAACCCAAGAGTGAAACGTTACTCTCAAACTTTCTTCTACTCAACAGCTGAGCTCTGGAACTGTCTCCCAGAATCAGTCTTTCCCTCTTCCTATGACTTAAATTGCTTAAAACTCAGTGTGTCCAGGCATTTTGGCTCGAACGTCCCATGATTTTGGCCCTGTCACTCTTTCAACTATGGGGGAGGCACTCGCTATAGGCAGTTCTGCCTTTTGCCTCCCTCAATCTCATAGAAAAAATAAAATAAAAATAAACTTGACGTTAATGAACACACTTTTACCGAAAAATTTAATAACGTGGGCAAGGAAATATTAATACTGGATCACAAAATATATTTCTTGCTGTGAGGGGAGAGGTGGTCACTGAATTAGAAGAATGTTTCGTGTTTTATCATCTTACGAACGAGTGATCCTTCCTAAGCTTAATCAAACGGTGTGTATAACTAATTATTGACAATATTTTTGAATAATATGGATTTAATGGAGATGTCCCTTTCAACTAATCTCTCAAATGAATATAAACTCTCTCCTAACAAGGTGTTACTAATAGCATTTTTCGGTCAATGGAAATTGTACAGAAAACCGCTTCAACACTGAGTTCCTCCCTATTTATTCTGTGTATTCTGACATACAGAGCCCTGTATGTTAATTTAAGAGTTAGAATTAGAGTTGAAGGAGTCACACTACCCAAATGGTGAAGCAGACTAGCGAGCGAACTAGCGAGTGGGGAAACTAGCTCGCCCGCATACCATCAAACAAGCCTTCACACCTGCGTGCGTCATAGGGGATCCTGCAAACTACTTGATGGCCGACGCTATGACGTATGATCGACGCCAGGAGCTGTGAATGGACCAGGCACCTGTTCTGCGACTCGAGGAGCTATGATTGGAGCGCGCACCATCACTCGCCTCCTGATTCGTTCCTAGACCATCATTGTTTAGTATATAAGACCCGAGTTTTGGGCATTCAAATCAGTCTCATTTGGAGTTGGGGAAGGTGAACTTGCAGCTGGAGGAAGACGGGGTGAAGTATTATAATGGGATTGTGACTGTCAGTCAGATTATATAAGTGTGTGTTAAGTGTGTTCGGTGTAAACACTTACGTTATGTTGGTTAGTGAGATGTGTGATTGGGACGTTAACGCTACTATTATGTGCTTAACTATTTGATTGCGAATTGACGTTAATGCTACTATTATGTACTTAACTATTTGATTAGGAATTAACGTTAACGCTACTATTATGTACGTAACTATTTGATTGGGAATTAACGTTAACGCTATTATTATGTACTTAACTATTTTAGTTGACTAACTTGTGGACTAAAGCAACTCTTTAAGTAATTGGGTTATGATGAAAGTAATACTATTGTTTTATATTAATACTTACGAGTTCTTTAATTTTCTGTTAATTAAGCTTACATTGCTTAATGGTGATTAGTACGGTGATGCTATTGTCTCATATTAGTAATATCGCCTTAGACTAACATGGCTGTGTTAATATTACTTATAGTGATTTCCTAAGCTGAAGAAAATTCTTTTAGCTTCAAAATATTATTTTTGCTTTTCATATTATTTGAGTGAGACCTGAATCGAATCTATGAAGCGATCCTGTAACTTAATTTACTCCTAATTAAACCTCATTGTTACGTGGTTAAGAAATACATTTAACTAATTATTAAATATATATCTAACTTTTTATGTGACTTTGATATAAATCCTGATGATAATAATAATATAATACTATTAACGTAAGACAAGAACCAAGAATAATTACATTAAATATAAATAAAAGGACATAAAAAAACTATCTATTCATTTCAAAAAGGGTAAGAGACAGAAATATTCTTACTTTAATGTTTATCTTTCAAGACTTTTTATAGAATTAATAGTCCTTCTTTAGATATACTTCTTTGGTTCATAACCATAGCCTACTAAGCTTCGGTTAAATAATAATTCTTTATAAATACTACATGACTTTAATTAGTTTCAGTATTTTTCATAATTAAAGAGTATCAGTCAATAAAGGATACTAAGTCCTAAGATCCAAAAGGAAAGGAAGCAACAACAGGAAATAATTTTATTAGATTTTACTTTTGTTTTGCCTTCAGCTGACTGATACCTTAATATATATCTCTGTGCTATCTAGATTCATCAAGTTAACCACTTGAGGATCAAGATACGTAACAGAAGAGTGGCGATCTCGCCAGGATTCGTTTTATACAGTTTCACTCAGTTTCATTAACGTTTCACTACTTAAAAACCAAATATTAATCATGCCTCATCTAATTAATGACGAAGATGCTCGAGTTTTCATAGAATCAGAACCCACAGCCCCTGATATTGACTGTCTGTCAAAATCCGAACTGGAAGTGCTTGCCTCACATCTCCAATTAACTGTCTCAAACATGTCCAAAGTAGAGGTGGCTCAGACCATAAAAACCCACTTGTTCCCTGTAGAAGGCGGGGAGGGAGACGGAGCAGTTGGTGGGATCTCGAGTAAACCCAGCCAACTTGATGAACAATTGCCACCTGGTTTTACCGTTGATCAATTATTCGAACTAGAACAAACCAGAGCAAAGACCGAACAAGCCAGACTAAATATAGAACTAGCCAGAATAAATGCCGAACAAGCCAGAGCAACGACCGAACAATATGAATATCAATATCGTACGGCTCAACTAAATGTCAATACAAATGCTCCCTTAATTGCTCCCCCTCTGGGATTGACTATGACTAGTGTCATTCCACCTTTCACTGAGGATAATGTGCAGGATTTCTTTGTTTTGTTTGAGGAAGTTGCTGGAGGTATGAAGTGGACAAGAGATCAATGGCCTTTTATGTTACAAACTGTTTTGACAGGGCAGGCTCGAGCCACGTATTTGTCAGAAGTAGCAGAGGTTAGGCAGGATTATGACAATCTCAAAGAAGCTATCCTAAAAACCTATCAATTGCAGCCTGAGGCTTACAGGCAATCTTTCCGTAAAAACCAGAAGAAAATAGAAGAAACCCATAAGGTATTTGCCAGGACCATGACTAAAACTTTCAATCATTGGGTCAAGAGTAAGAAAGTCACAAGCTACAACGATCTGAAGGAGTTGGTCCTGTTAGAAAATTTCCTATGGAAAATTGATTCTTCTGTATCCTATCATTTAAAGGGGAAAAAGGTAGATTGTCTTGCTGACGCCGCTGACATGGCTGACACATACGTGCTCAACAACAAATTTCGTGGAAAGAAGCCCTACGATAATTCTAGTTCTAATTTTAAGTATCCCAATCACAAATCTGACAGACCCAGTCACAAGCCTATACCGTCTTCCCCAGCTAGCCAAAATAGAATTGTTCCCCCAACTAAAAATGCGACTCAGGGCAATGGTAACAGAGGTGGGCCCCAAAGTAATAGTAATGCTCCCTACGTTCCCGTTATCCCTAAAGTATGTACTTTTTGTGGCATGAGAGGCCACCTAGCTTATCAGTGCTGGGCCAAGGAGAAAACCGAGAGATCGGGGCAGACAGTTGCCGCCGTATCTCAAATTCCATATGTGCATTTAATGCAGGGCTCCCGACAGAAGGAGTACCTAGCACCAAAAGTTCCTTTAATGCAGGACTCCCGACAGAAGGAGTACCTAGCACCAAAAGTTCCTTTAATGCAGGACTCCCGACAGAAGGAGTACCTAGCAGCTAACGTAAATCATCTAGACAGGGGTGTAGTAGCATGTGTGGTGCAACCCGCTAGTGTTAAGCCAATAATAATTTCACCATCAGTGCAGGACAGTTACCGTCCCTTTATTTCATCTGGCAACGTGAGATTAAATGGTTGTATGCATGAGGTAAAAATTCTGAGAGACACAGGTTCTACTAGCACCCTCATGGTGAATCCTTACACTGAGTGCCCACCTGGCGAACCAGTTGTAATGAGAGGTGCTGGAGGCCAGTTTTATGCATACTTGGTAAAAGGCGAAATTGAATGTGAGTTACTACAGGGTGAGGCCACCATAGCTTTGTGTAGGTCCCAAAATATCCCTGTGCCTGGGGTAACACTCCTTTTGGGGAATGATGTAGCAGGTGAGAAGGTCCGACCAGACCCCATTTGTCACTTTCCCCTGTTAACGAGCCACTAACCGGTGAGCTCGAAAAGGAGATGCCAACAGTTTTCCCTGTGTGTGCTGTCACACGTTCAATGTCTCAAGTAGCAGTTCCCTCAGACAGAAATGTACCGAATGTAAGAGTTGATGAAAGGGATGATGAGAGTGTGAATGACGCTCCAACTGTGCCTGATGATGTGACTGAGGTGGATATATCTGACACCTTTATGGCTCATCTTGACCCTAACGATGACCATGAAACCCCTCCAAATTGTCCTAGTGGCCTGGTAGAGCTACAGAAAGATGATAGTGAATGCAAGGAGTTAGCTGCCAGGTCCATGAGTGAAGAGGAATGTGAGAAGGAGGGTGGTGAATGTTTCTACCTCAAAAGAGGAGTATTGTGGCGTAGATGGAGACCGCCACACAGACCAATCGATGACGGGGCTTGGGACGGCCATCAAGTAGTAGTCCCCAAACCTTGTCGTAGAGATATCATGGAAATGGCACATTGTATACCATTGGCAGGACACCTAGGTGTGAGAAAAACTCTAGACAGAATCAGAGCCCACTTTTACTGGCCAGGAATGCGTGCAGATGTAGTGGAGTTTTGTAGAGTGTGTCACACTTGCCAGATGACAGGAAAACCCAATCAGAAGGTGCCTGTACATCCTCTGGTGCCCTTGCCCGTTTTCGAGAATCCTTTTACTCGGGTGGTAGTGGACATTGTAGGCCCATTGCCTAAGACTTCCCAAGGTAACATTTATTTATTAACTATCATGGACATGGCAACTCGCTACCCAGAGGCTATACCCTTAAGGACTACCTCTGCTCCAACTGTCATCAAGGAACTGCTCAATTTCTTCACCAGAATATGTTTCCCCCATGAGGTGCAAAGTGATCAAGGAACTAATTTTACCTCTAACATTTTCCAGCAGTCCCTGAAGGAGTTGGGTATCGAGCATGTTAAGTCTAGCACCTACCACCCAGAGATTCAAGGGGTTCTCGAACGATATCATCAGACATTAAAGGGAATGTTACGTAAGTATTGTACAGAGACCGGAGTTGAGTGGGATAAGGGGGTACCTTTTCTTTTATTTGCTACTCGTGAGGTTCCAACTGAATCCCTGGGTTTTTCCCCTAATGAGCTAGTTTTCGGTCACCAGGTAAGAGGTCCTTTGCAACTATTGCAGGATAGCCTAGTTGGCCAGGAGGGGAACCAAAACCTCCTCAAGTATGTTTCAGATTTCAAAACCCGGCTGAGAACCTCATGTGAGTTTGCCGCTCAAAACTTGACAGTGGCTAAAAGCTCCATGAAGACCTGGTATGACAGAAAAGCCCGTGAGAGGGAGTTTCAGCCCGGTGATGAGGTTTTGGTCCTGCTCCCCCTTTTTGGCCAACCTTTATCTGCAAAGTTCAGGGGCCCATATAAGATCATTCGGAGGGTGAGCATTACCGATTATCTAGTAACTACCCCAGACAGGAGAAAGCCCACGCAAGTATTCCATATAAATATGTTGAAGCCCTACCATAGGTCCCCTGATTCCTCTCCTCCAGATTCTCCCACTGTGGCAGTGAATGTCAGGACCTGTGGACAGCCTGGTGCGGACGAAGTTTTCAGTTTTCTTACTGACCCGCAACAGACTGTTCCAGAGCCTGAAGGTATCCATGCAGACTTTGACTTGTCATGTAGCCTATCCAACTTTCAGTATAATTCAGTGGCTTGGAGGGAATTACCATCTAAACTATGTCATCTTCCCTCTGAGCAAGCGAACCATCTAATCTCTGTTTTATCTCAGTCTCCCAGTGTGTTCCGTGATACTCCAGGGCTCACTTCTTTGGCCGAGCACGACATCGACGTAGGGGATGCAACTCCCATTAAACTATCCCCCTACCGTGTCTCGCCACAACGCAGGAGTATACTGCAGGTCGAGCTTGACTTTATGTTATCTAACGAACTGATCACTAGGGCCTTAAGCCAGTGGAGTAGTCCGGTCATACTTGTGCCAAAGCCAGACGGGAGCCATAGGTTATGTATGGACTATAGGCAAGTCAATGCTGTCACAAAGAACGATACCTACCCACTGCCACGGATCGACGACTGCATTGACCAGATTGGTACAGCCACCTATATCAGCAAGATTGACTTGATGAAGGGATATTGGCAAGTAGCTCTCACCCCTAGAGCGAGGGAAATATCATGCTTTGTAGTTAACAATAAAGCCTTCTGCTGTAACGTAATGCCCTACGGCTTGAAAAACGCCCCAGCTACATTCCAGCGCCTCATGAATTTGGTGACTGAAGGGGTACCTGGGTGCGTTGTCTACATCGATGATATTCTTATCTTTTCACAGTCATGGGAGGAGCATCTTTACCAACTTAGATTGCTGTTCTTAAATCTTGCTGATGCCAATCTGGTGGTTAATCTTAAGAAATGCACTTTTGTAAAGAGTACGGTCCAGTATCTAGGATATACGGTAGGTCAGGGGCAGGTTGCACCTCCTCAAGCAAAGGTAGAGTCTATTCTAGAATTCCCAACTCCTAGCACTAAGAAACATATCCAAAGGTACCTAGGCATGATTGGCTATTATAGGCGTTTCATTATAAATTTTTCAAAGTTAACCGCTCCCCTGACAGATCTTCTCCGTAAGGATGTGAAGTTGGTGTGGTCCTCTGAATGTGAAGAGGCCTTTATTGCTACCAAATATATATTATCTAATTATCCTGTACTCCGAGCTCCTGATTTTAACAGATCTTTTTCCCTGGCAGTGGATGTGAGCAATACCGGGGTTGGTGCAGTGTTGCTCCAGGAAGACGACTGTGAGGTATTGCATCCTGTGTGCTATTTCAGTAAAAAATTAAATTCTGCCCAACGTAACTATTCAGTCATTGAGAAGGAGCTGTTAGCATTAATTTTATCCCTTCAATACTTTGCTGTCTATGTGCAATCTGCCTCTGGTGCCATCACTGTGTATACTGACCATCACCCCTTAAAATTTTTGAATAGGTTCCAAAATAAAAACCAACGACTGACCAGGTGGAGTTTGTTGCTGCAGGAATACTCCCTGGATGTCAAACATATTAAGGGGGTCCAGAACGTGCTAGCCGATTGCCTATCACGTATCTGTTAATTAAAGATTACATTTACCGGGTTGGCCTCATGCAGCAGTAAGTTTAACTTAATGAGAGGATTTTGGCAATTAGCTCTCCCTTGTAGCGAGGTAAATATCATGCTTTAGTAGTGCGCTGTCAAGCCTTCAGCTGTGAGATGCCTTGCAGTTCGAATAACGCTCCAGCTACGTTCCGGCTATGTTCTGATGTGGTACCTGGAGACGTTGCCTACTTTGGGTGATATCCTTATTATATCCTCATTATAATCTTGCTGTTGCCAATCTGGTGGTGAATCTATTTATGTATTATGTTTCCTATTATGTACTATACTCCTTAAACTCTTTTCTAGGGGGGAGGTCTGACATACGGAGCCCTGTATGTTAATTTAAGAGTTAGAATTAGAGTTGAAGGAGTCACACTACCCAAACGGTGAAGCAGACTAGCGAGCGAACTAGCGAGTGGGGAAACTAGCTCGCCCGCATACCATCAAACAAGCCTTCACACCTGCGTGCGTCATAGGGGACCCTGCAAACTACTTGATGACCGACGCTATGACGTATGATTGACGC
Organism: Paralithodes platypus; assembly: GCA_032716605.1. Taxonomy (NCBI): domain Eukaryota; kingdom Metazoa; phylum Arthropoda; class Malacostraca; order Decapoda; family Lithodidae; genus Paralithodes; species Paralithodes platypus. The sequence continues at coordinate 36,842,766 of CM064548.1, read as the reverse complement.
CAGGAGCTGTGAATGGACCAGGCACCTGTTCTGCGACTCGAGGAGCTATGATTGGAGCGCGCACCATCACTCGCCTCCTGATTCGTTCCTAGACCATCATTGTTTAGTATATAAGACCCGAGTTGTGGGCATTCAAATCAGTCTCATTTGGAGTTGGGGAAGGTGAACATGCAGCTGGAGGAAGACGGGGTGAAGTATTATAATAGGATTGTGACTGTCAGTCAGATTATATAAGTGTGTGTTAAGTGTGTTCGGTGTAAACACTTACGTTATGTTGGTTAGTGAGATGTGTGATTGGGACGTTAACGCTACTATTATGTGCTTAACTATTTGATTGCGAATTGACGTTAACGCTACTATTATGTACTTAACTATTTGATTGGGAATTAACGTTAACGCTACTATTATGTACGTAACTATTTGATTGGGAATTAACGTTAACGCTATTATTATGTACTTAACTATTTTAGTTGACTAACTTGTGGACTAAAGCAACTCTTTAAGTAATTGGGTTATGATGAAAGTAATACTATTGTTTTATATTAATACTTACGAGTTCTTTAATTTTCTGTTAATTAAGCTTACATTGCTTAATGGTGATTAGTACGGTGATGCTATTGTCTCATATTAGTAATATCGCCTTAGACTAACATGGCTGTGTTAATATTACTTATAGTGATTTCCTAAGCTGAAGAAAATTCTTTTAGCTTCAAAATATTATTTTTGCTTTTCATATTATTTGAGTGAGACCTGAATCGAATCTATGAAGCGATCCTGTAACTTAATTTACTCCTAATTAAACCTCATTGCTACGTGGTTAAGAAATACATTTAACTAATTATTAAATATATATCTAACTTTTTATGTGACTTTGATATAAATCCTGATGATAATAATAATATAATACTATTAACGTAAGACAAGAACCAAGAATAATTACATTAAATATAAATAAAAGGACATATAATAAAACTATCTATTCATTTCAAAAAGGGTAAGAGACAGAAATATTCTTACTTTAATGTTTATCTTTCAAGACTTTTTATAGAATTAATAGTCCTTCTTTAGATATACTTCTTTGGTTCATAACCATAGCCTACTAAGCTTCGGTTAAATAATAATTCTTTATAAATACTACATGACTTTAATTAGTTTCAGTATTTTTTCATAATTAAAGAGTATCAGTCAATAAAGGATACTAAGTCCTAAGATCCAAAAGGAAAGGAAGCAACAACAGGAAATAATTTTATTAGATTTTACTTTTGTTTTGCCTTCAGCTGACTGATACCTTAATATATATCTCTGTGCTATCTAGATTCATCAAGTTAACCACTTGAGGATCAAGATACGTAACAGTATGTATTTTATAAAATGGAAATTATAATAGCCTGGTTGATATTTGAGTATATATAAAGTTTAGTGTTGCAGAGCTAAGGTGAACATGGACTTGATTACCAATTAAGGGGAGATGGGCCTATTTGTTTGCTTACTGTTTTACCTTTTAATTATGTTTTAGTTTCCTCCCTAGACTTCCATCAAGCTGTAAACAACACTCAATAAACTCCCTTACAAGATAAATTTGTACATTTATAGGTAGAAAAATGTCCCAGCCGAAGGCCGGTTACTCAAAACAAATTCAAACTCTAAATCGCTCGCCAGGAACAAATCGACATCTGAATGGCATGAAAGATCTGAATATTGACAAAGAAATGGGGCGTGAAGTCTTCAAATCGACAAACTAATGAGCCGACCGTCTTAAAATCTAAAACACAATGGGACTAAACACGAGGGAGAAGGGGGGCCAGAAAAAAACCCCGGCCCATCCCCACTTAAGTTGATATAATTCATACCAACATGTTATAATAAATATTATGAGAAGAGTAGAACAACTTTACAGGTACCGCCAATAAGGCTCTACAGACGATTATAGTATTACGATATATGTTTAGATTTACTTCAGCATATGTGGTGTATAGTGGTTTATATATTATGTGTTAGATACATTCAGCAATACACTTTATTATAATAGTTTATTTACCTATACACAGACGTTTTCAAAATCAAAATTAAATCATGCTAATAATATAGGAACCAATGGATAAATATACATAATTATGCTTATAGTTTTACTTTGTTTGCCATATATAATATCAACACTAAAGCAAAAAAGTGTGAACTGTCTTAATTATTTAGAGCTGCATTAAATAATCATGTTATCATAAATTGTTAAGCTCGGTTCACACATACCCGTCCTGAGCTCCCGTCCTTCCCCGACCACCAAAAACTGTTGGACGGCATCAAACGGATGACCTTGTGTCCCGAGTGGGCCCGAGTGGCCACGTGTGGCCCTGATGCCCGACCTCAACACGTCACCGCCCCGGAAGACGGCGCATGCACGGCTAGTGGATGGAGATCTCAACACGTGACCGCCCCGGCAGACGGATCATGGGCGGCGACTTGGTGCCACGACCAGTCCCTTTGGAAGGCGACCTAATAAGTCTGAATACGACCTGTCTGAGACGCACTGTGACGGCACTGCGACGACACTGCAACCACAATATGATGGACGCAGTGTCGTCGGCGATGGCCCCCATCATGCATATATATTGGGGCGTGATACAGAGACACCTCAGTCTCAACCAGCGTGCCGCCGATATAACTTCTCCTGCCGAGTGTCCCTCAACATGGACGCCACTCTGTTGAATCAAGTGCAGCTGTACATGGATTGCAACGTACAACTGTGCTCAACGGTCCTAACTTTCATGGAAGTTGTGAGCGAGCTGAAGAAGAGAAGGAAAAAGCGAAGTGTGTGGGTGAAGCCATACCTATTGAGGAGGGAGACCTATGGCCACTACCACACCCTCATGAGGGAATTGTCAGCAGAGGATCCAGAACTGTACCGGAGCTTCCTGCGGCTCGACGAGGGTCTCTTTGACGAGATATGCGAGCGTGTGCGGCCTCGGCTGGAGAAGAAGACCACCTTCTGAAGGAGGCCCCTGGAGGTAGGGCTGAGAGTGGCCATAACCTTGCGATTTCTCGCAGGTGGGAACTCCTACGCCAGTCTCAGATTCGCTTTCCGTGTAGCCAAGAACACCATCTCCCTACTTGTTCCCGAGACATGTGAGGCCATCGTTGGAGCCTTTTCTAACGAGGTGTTCCACTTCCCCACGACACCAGAGGAGTGGAAGGCCATTGCACACAGGTTCTCAAGTCGGTGGGACTTCCAACACGCACTAGGGGCGATCGATGGGAAACATTTTCGGATCAGGAACCCATCATACGGTGGATCAAAGTATTACAACTATAAAAACTTCTACTCTGTTGGCCTACTTGCAGTCGTGGATGCGGACTACAAGTTCATCCATGTGGACATCGGCAGCCCTGGATGTGAGTCAGACGCCGGGTGCTTCCTTAAATCCCCACTAAATGAACTCATCAACTCCAACCATGCAAACTTCCCACAACCTGAGCCCCTGTCCAACGCCCGTCACCAAGATGTACCCTACTACTTTATCGGTGACAACGCCTTCAGCTTTCGTCCGTGGATGATGATTCCGTATCCACAACGGGATCTGGGCCACGACGAAAGGATCTTCAACTACCGGCTATCAAGGGCACGAAGAGTGGTGGAGAACGCCTTTGGAATCCTAGCGAACAGGTAAGCAAGAAATATAGTATTTTATGGTATTGAAACATTATTTATTTATTTCGAGTGAGAGATACGAATATGTTCCTACACTTACCCCCCTAATTGAACATCTGACAGACATTAATATAACACAGACTTACATGCACTTACACCACTGTACATGATATAAACACTTTAAATATCCAGTAATATGTCTTGGGGATATTACTAAAGCACGATGGTGTACTTCAGTCATGATATTCTAGTCTACAAACTTCATAGTCTATTCATTATATGAATAATAAAACAAAAATTATCCAAACCTCTATCACTCAAAAATGGTTGTAAATATCCACAGATATTCCCTGGCTGACATTTTTTTCCCAATGCTAGAATTATTAGTTTGACTATACTCTAATTTGTTTCCAACCCACAGGTTCCGAGTTCTCCACACATCAATCACCCTCGCCCCAGCAAGGATCGAGTCTCTGGTGACGGCTTGCTGCACCCTCCACAACTTCCTCAGGATACGTCGCCCATCGGCCCATGAGGCAGACCAGGAGGACCCCGAAACCCATTTGGTTTCCCGAGGCCCCTGGCGAGATGACGACGTACTGCCTAGTATTCCCACCCCTAGAGCTCGCAACACAGGCAACCAGGCTGGCAAGAGTGTACGGGAGTATCTGACGAAGTACGTAAACTCACCAGCGGGGAGTGTGTCGTGGCAGGAGAACATGATATAGGTGAGAAACAACATATTTGTGTTTTTATAAAAAAAAAAATTCAGGTATGTTATGTCATTTATTTTCAGTAGTATTTATTCACATTATATTTCCATATGTAGTATCATTATCTTTCATTCTAAGTTCAGTGTACTCATGTGTATTTTCATTTCTCTTTTTTTCTATTGCGTATTCTTATTATTGTTTATTTTATTTTTAATGTAGGACTATTTTTTCTTCAATTTAGTTTTTTTTATGCATTGATAAGATTATTCTTTATTTATACTCTCATTGCATGTCATTGTAAGTTCAGTTAATTCATGTTTTCTTTTATTTCTTTGGTTTTGCAAACCTTATTGTAAATCGTATATCTTAGTTATGTATTAATTATTCATATTTATATTGATGTAGACTAATTCCATTTTTTCCCAGTTTATTCTTTGTTGGCAGTTGTTCTATAATTCCATTTCTTATTATTAGTATTATATGCCTCTTCATTGATTAATTACTTTTCATGTACTGGTGCACGTTTCTTATTATATGTTCTTATAATTGTGCACAGATATCTTCATATGATTTAATAACATAAATAAGGACATAAAGAATAATCATTTTGCACATTAAACATATTTATTTTTCATTGGATACAAGCCAGAGAAAGATAGAAAAATGACATAACAAAAACATGTCACCACCCTTAAATAAAAGGGAGGTAGTTCGACGATGTTGTGCAGTTAGAAGGATCTGTGGTACACATTTTATTTGGTGTAAGGCGGTGTATGAAGGGTCTGCTGGCTGGTCCCTGGTGATGTGGCGTTGGTCAGGCCATCGAAGAGGCTTGATGAGACACTGATGTTGTGGAGTGTCGTGTCCTTGGGAGTGGAGCAGTTTCGTTGTGGTGTTGTGGAGGGCAGTAGGTTGGGTGTGGCAGGTGCAGGGTATTGATTATACAACACAGGTGGTTGGTTCAGATATTGAACCGTCGGCATCTGCTGCAGGGGCTGCTGGACATGCTGCATGGGCTGCTGAACATGCTGCACCTGAATGGGCTGTTGCACCTGCTGGAGGACCTGGGGAGAAGCAGCCGAGAATGACCTCATGATGTTAATCATGGTATCATGCTGGGCAGTCTTACCCCGGTATTTCTCCAGCAGGAGCAACATCTCCATTCTGGTGTGGCCCCACACGCTGGGGTCCAGCTTGCTGGACTCAGTCGTAATTGAGCCGAAGAATTGCTTCCAGGACTCCTCCTCCCTGGTGCATGGCTGAGGGGTCGCGAACTTGTCCACCATCCTGCGGACACCACTGGCCTGTTCCTGTAGCTGTTTGGGGAAAACCAGGAGTGTTATAATAGTGTTTTATTATTTGTATTGCATTGAATAATAATACTAATATTAATTAAATATTTATAGATACTGCAGCCGCCACCTGAAAATGTCAAGAGGAACATATTATACATACACTTTATACTTAATTAGTCTACCCTACTTACACATAACAGTATACTGTAGAAGTAAATTTATTTACCTGTTTCAGGACAACGAAGCCGGGTCGACCACAATAAAATACCAAAGTTTTATCAATAAACACAAACTCCATATTCTGAATATGCTTTAAATATGAAATCTGATTTCTACTTACAGTCGCCATGACGGAGGTGGCCTCGTTCAACACGTCACTAGTGCCGCCGTTGTTCCGACGCCGCTGTGGCTGGCTAACCCCAGAGGTTGGGCGCGAAGGGCCTGGGACTGCGGCAGCTGCATCCTCCTCCTCGTCATCCTCCTCGCTCCCACCATCTTCCGGCACCGTAGCAGTGGGGGCAGGGTGGTGTTCCTGCAGACCAAGGAAAGCTTTTATTTAATATGTTAAAGTGCCTATCTATGTATTTTTTATTGAGACTTAATAAAATCTGTAAACAACTCTAGTGTGTATATTTCCACCATGTCTGTCAATAACTATTACGAAGGTATGAATTAAATACATTATAAATACTGTTTTTAAGGAAAGGTAAAACATTATTTCATAGGTAACAATATATATTGCAAAAGGCTGACGGGTTCTAGAACAGTACAGAAAATGCCACACAAATAGATGGATTACCCATAACCAGAGATGAATCGCATTATATTTAAAGGTATATACCGAATTATGTAGATATTAAAATGTAAAACTTGCAAACTAAACAAACAAAAACTGGGACAAGGACAATATAAAGTCAAATTAAATTATCAAAATCGCTATACTTACTAAAATATTATTATGTATAAACCCTATATATAATTACTAAAATATAATTATGTATAAACCCTATATAAACCAAGGAAATTACAATACTTGAACATACCTTTTTACAACCAATGCTCCGGGGTTTGTGCCGGACGATGTGGGTGGCCAGGAAGGAGAACACATCTAGAATCCACCTATCCCTCTCCGTCACAGTCTTGGTGGCCCCAGAACCGCTCTTGGGGCAGTTAGCTTCCCGTAGCGTGTCCTCATTGTGTCCAGGAAGTGCCGGACCTGATATCCTGTGGAAGAGATGTTTCTGAGTTCACACAGGCATAAAATCATTTAATATAAGCATTGGCTAGCTGGCTCAGACAAAATAATATCATACAATATTCTAGAGTGAACAAGTGACAATTTCAGACAATATAACAAATAAAACACTGAAATTGCACACACCAATGAAGTTTTGCACAAAAATGTTATAAACTATGATGGGTGATTCGAGGGAGTGCACCTTCTCCTCACACAATCTAGTGAATGCATGGGTATATCATTGAATATTATAGAATGAACACATGGCAATTACAGGCAATTTAACAAATAAACACTGAACTTGAACACGCCACTGAATTATTACAGATTTATATATATAGACTTCACAATTGTTTAATCGAAGGACTCTTTTTCTAGTTATTAAAAACGTATTCTATGGTGTATTATATGATATATAGAAGCAATATAATTGTTAAAATGAAACAAAATACATTTTCTTTGAAGAGGCCATACACAATAAACAATTACCTTAGACTACACAATAAACAATTACCATAGACTAACCTGGAATGGGTGGGGACATGGACGAACCCTTGTCCTCGTAGAGGCGGTTTTTCTTAGTGACGTCCTTGTAGTCCCTGCGGGTCTTCTGGTAGAGAATGGGATTCTCCTTATACCACTCCCCCAGATCAAGTTCTACATGCTCCTCCAGGAGCAGGGGCCTGATGGTGGCCTTCGTCGATTGGGAACGCTTCTTTTTACCACCAGCCACAGCAGCCACCTGGGTATCTTCTACGCCCCCGTCGGTGTCACCATCGGATGATGTTGTCTCATGCTGCTCTTCTTCTGAATCACTGGGGGCCGGATCTACAACCACTGGTGTGGGTGACTGAGGGGCACCCTGCTGCTCTACAACAGCAGGGCGCTCCTGTGTCTCCTCTACTACCTCCATCACCTGGCTGTCTAGGGTGTCCTCGGGCTTCTTCGGTTTTGTCATGATGCCTCGCCGCTTCTTGGAGTCAGACTTAGGCATAACGTAGGCTGGAGGTTGGAGTAAGCTGGAGGTTGGAGGTTGGAGGTTGTGCGAGGTGGTGAATGTTGCGGTGACGGCGGCTTGGGAACTGAGATAGGACCACACGCGGCTGGCTCTTTTATGGACGCTTGGTGGGCGGGGACTAGCGGGGACGCGCGGGGTGATCACGTGAGGCGACGTTACCACGTCGCAGTCTCAACTTTCAAATATTTTGGTCGGGGCATAGACTACGTCTGGTAGCATCTAGGCGGCGCATAGACGCTTATAGACGGCGCATATGCGCTGACCAGTCACGTGGGTGACCCGCCCTTGAACCGATTTTGGCGGTTGGTCCGTCCTGATCCGTTTATTTTAGGTATGTCAAAAATGTTCGGCTCCCTCGCCGCCGCAGCCCGTGTTGTGGCGTCACTGTACGTTCATGAACAGACCATACCCGTTTATGTCGGAGTCCTTGCACGATTGCATACGTTTTCAGTGGTCGGGGAAGGACGGAAGCTCAGGACGGGTATGTGTGAACCGAGCTTTAGGCATAATATGAGTGATCTAATAATTTAATGAAAGCCAAATATCACCAGAATTACCAATATTTCCGGCTTTAAACAAATACAAATGTGATATATCAGATAACATTGACATGCCATCCACACATGTTTGCAACTAACTAAATCAGTCACGCTCACACGCTGCAGTTAATAAAATCAGGTTAATGGGAGATAGGCTGTTTTTCTGGTCCCCTTTGTTCCTCACGTTTAGCCCCATTAGTTTTCCGATTTTAAGACGTTCGGCCCATTAGTTTGTCGATTTCAAAATCTTTTGTACCCTTTCTATATCAATATCAAGGCTGTTCGTGCCATGTATGTGTCGATTTGTTCATGACGAGCGATAGCAAAAAATGTAAGTAAAAATATAGTTCAATTTATCACCACACACATAAAACGAGTTGCGATTGAGGTCATATAATACTAGATTCCAGTGCTAGTTTTAGGTCACATAAATATACCACAGTTCGTGATAATATGTAACCGGATTTTGGTGGAATGAAAAGTTAACAACAATAACTAGGCGTACACACATACTATTGCATTTATAATAGTCACGTCAGCAGTTTTACTAATATTTGAATACGTAGGGCGATGAAAAGGTCTCTTAGTAATGTGTGTGAGTGTTAGTTAACATGCTAGGTGGAAGCAATCAAGGGTTAGAGTGAAAAGGTTGTATATACATAAATATAGATTGATAGACAGATAGACTACGTTGTTATAGATGACCCAACCGGCGGATATGTGTTTTTATGGACACTACAATAAACACTGTAAAACCTAAACTCACCCTACAGACGGCAGTGACGCCATTATTCTGCACTTATTTCGCAGAGCCAAGACCACCTTGGCCTTGACAGAGCCCCTCCCTCATTCCATCATGTATCTCACGGCTCTAGGGGGTGTGGGGTGGGGAGGGGATGTCTATTTGGGCATTTTTCAGAGTCCAAAGAACCCATAATTGGAACAACATTTAATGTTAGATCGGTTTTGACCACTTTTCAGAGTAAACAAAAAAAACACACAACAACAACAAAAACACTTTGGCTCGGATTTCGTAATCTGTGAAAGGAAACACATACATAAATAAAATAAAATAAAAAGAAAGTTTGTTGGGATTTGGCTAATTTTCAGAGTAAAAAACACTAAAATGTATATAACAAAGTTGGCTCGGATTGGGGTAATGTTGAGAGTTCAGAGTCAACCGTAGGATCCACGATGGGCTGAGACCCTCATCCCCCTGTGACCTATTGAAATATTCATATATTTAGAACAGTACAGGGTTAATAATCTTTATGGCCTAACAGCTTGTCCGTGGGACACACAATGGGTTGAGGGGGACTCTGCCTCCGTCACCCCCATGTGACTTATTGAAATCAGCATCTATTTGTAACAGTAATAGGTTAATAATCTTTATGGTCTAACAGCTTGGTTGTGAGATCCACGATGGGTTAACCCTCGCCCCCATGACCTATTGAAATCATCATCTGTTTGAAACAGTAATAGGTTAATAATCATCATAGCCTAACAACTTGGCCCCACCTCATCCCCTATGACCTATTGATATCATCATCTATTTAGAACAGTTACGGGCCTCCCAGATGGTCATGAATTGACCACCTTCGAGTTTTGGTCTGTAAGGAAGTTGGAGCTGTGGCTATCAATATTTAGCAGAATTATCAACTAAAATATGGTCATAATGCATTTATATATACCTGTACCTTAAAGAAAAGTGATCTTACTTTGTATCCATCAGAAACTCACATTTTGTTGCATTTCTCTAATATCGATGTTCACGGCTCCAACTTCCTTATAGCCTGAAACGCGCAAATGGTCAATTAGTAATAGGCAATGCCTACTCACGAAATAGAAAAAGAAGATACTTTTCAATGTATTTTGGGGCAGGGGACTGTTACAAATGGCCAAATCCGTGATAACTTTTGCCAAAACTTGGCTCGGATTTTCACATTCTGGGGTTGCTACTTTTCAATATTATATAGTCAGTGTTATTCCCATATTAACCTTAGTTCACCCCTCACCAAATATACCTCATTCCCACTCTCGTGTATCAGAATTAGAACTAGGAATGAGAATGGCCATACAAACTGCTTACCTCACTTTCTAACGATGAAATACAGCAGCATACAGTTTTAAAATACAACAATAAATCGTAAGGTAGTTCACATTATCGATCGTAGCAAGCTAAGGTGGCTCAATCGGTCACCGAAAGCCATAATGACCAGCTGACTGCATATTGACATGACAAATGGCGGATGCGATTGCCGATTGACCAAATTATCCACAAACATGATATCTATATTCAAGGGAATAAAATATACAAAGAAGACAAAATATATCATGAAGAGTACTGCATATGAAAATATTTGGAAGCCATAGATAAGGACAAATTGTATAAATTTACTTTAATAAATATGTATTTTTAGTAGACCATGTCAAGACTTAGGATCGTATAGTGGATTTAGGAATTAGTTACAAGACAAGTAAAGGGATTGGATTATCAGCCTAAGGGGGAAGCATTAAGATCGTCTCATTGTTGTTGTTAATTCACATGCTATATATGGTCTATACATATTATAATGGCCACCAGTGAATATATATAGACTTAGCTGGTTATTGGAGCATGTTGATGGATAGTAGGTGCTGGGATGTTTAACATATGGGACGATAGATGTGGCCGATCGCCGGTGTTGCTGGTAAGGGTTGTTATTATTGAGTGGCACCCTTTATAGGGAGATATCTTAGAACGTCAGCTTGGTAACAAGTGAAGCTAGACATGCGCAATCATTCTCGATGCTGCTAACGTTCCTCATATTACTTTAATTACTATAATAAATAGTACTTAATACTTATGGAATACTATAATATTCTCAAATTAACTCTTTATAGAATTAATGTACACCATAGCCTATACCTTAATTACCCCTTATATAATTTATTCATCTGATATACAAACCCAATTAACTTTACATGATACTTTGTGTATATACAGAATTATAGATCCCATTTTTAACCAATCCCAACTGGAAATAGAAAGGTCTATCGTGGACACTCATAAGTCACGATAGACCATAACAATCAGAGTGTTCCAAATGTAGTGACATCACATTTGGGTAAGGTTATAGCTCAATTCTGATGGGCTACTAAAAAATAGAATGAGAGAGAGAGAGTTCGTGTTTCGGGAAGAGCCCCAAAATGTAAACAAAAGCGTTGCACATGGATGGGCGCCGAGGCTTGGCCCGACCACCCGAGGAGACTGAAAATTTGATAGGGGAGTGGAAATCAAATTGAAAACATTCGAAAATTAGCATTTATCCGCGCATCTGTAAGGTCCCTTGAGTAAGGTAAGAGACGAAACAAATATTTCCATAAGACAGGAATCACATAATTGAGGAGTTGTTATTCTATCAAATACCCTGAGATTATAAGAATTTCGACCCATTAGTTTGGCGATTTTAAGACCGTTTGTGACATTTAAGTGTGTATTTCTTTTGGCAAATTCCATAGTAGCGGGAGCGATCTTTTTCCTACTCTCCTTCAATATTATAATTGGGTTTCAGATTTCATTGTGTCCCTAATAATGATTACCTTCACTTGCCACAACAATATTAAAATATTTACCCCTATAGGTGGGGAGAGCATGAAGTATATCAGGGAAAGAGCGGGGTCGAAATGTGGGGTTGAGGTAGAACAGCTAATATGATCAAAATATACTGGAAGCTTAGCTGTGATTGGCTGGCCAAACCCGCTTGTGATTGGCAGGCTGGAAGTGACGTCATCGCCATGGATGACGTCACGACCCCACTAATTCAATCGATAAATTATCGCTCCCGGTCCAGTGTTTTAATTTAAGAAAGTCTATCTATCTATCTATTGCCTGACGCCGTGATCCCCGAAGGGGTGGCCACGAATGAACCGCCCCCATGCACCTCTGTCCCCAGTCCGTCGACGCCCCTCCCCCCAACCAGCACCGCCTTCGTTCATATACTTCCTCACTCCATCCTTCCACCTCTCTATCGGTCTACCTCTCCCTCCTTAACCCGTACAGCCCCAGCGACGCGTCTGACGCGTCGGCGATGTATGTAACGCACAGCCCCAGAGACGCATCTGACGCGTCACCCTAATTGCGCCGACCGTAACCTCAGGTGTAGCCACTCAAGAGGGCTCAGATTTGTATGGGAACTGTGTACGTATCCCACGCAACCGTGCCGATGGTTGAAAACTCTCAAAGTCCACGTGCGTGCGCGTGAGCGCGCAATAACCTGGTTTTTGGGGGTAATTGCCTTAAATTTTTTACTCATGTAAAATACGTTTTCGGGGGCTCTATAGGACCATTCTTTAAGCTTTTTGAGCGGTTTTTCGTGGTTTTTCCTTCATTCCTAACCCATTCGCTATTGTTTCTGGAATAAAACCATTTTTTGAAAACTGGCCGGGTTCTGGTGAACAAATATTTCAAAACTAGCCGGGGCTCCACGAGTTAAGAAATTGTTCCCATAATTAATAATAAATGCTGCAGCCAGATATGTCCTCCCGCTGTAACCAACGCTCTTTCCCATTTGTTCACACTTCATATCGTTCTCAACTGTTGGAGTTCAATACAATTGAAGGTGGTGAAAGTAAACCTCACTAAACACAGGAAACCAATTATAATATTGAAATGGAGTATGATAAACATCGGTCCCACTAAAATGATCATGAATTCAAGGCAGTGATAACGTAATTACGGGTGCTGACCTATCAGATATAGTACGTGTACCCAGTACATGGGATACAAAATTAACCTATAACTACCAGCTAGTGCGGGTTCCTAGTACCCAGTGCGCAGTATAGAAAACTAACCTTTATCTACCAGCTAGTGCATATTCCTAGTAACACCAAATTGTCATTAACCTAACCTAACCGAACAACCTACCATAATTTAACTTAGTGTCCTTAGTGGGGCCTGCCGCCCCCACAACCCCAATGTTAGCACATAGCACGTAGCTAGTGCAGGTTCCTAGTAACACCAAATTGTCATTAAAACCCTGGATAGGCTTCGTTCGAATCGGGTTTCGATTTGAGTTACGCACGTCCACAAATGGCATACCGCATATAAATACTCATATAAAACCAAGTAACTTAGATAGATTTTTGTTCAATTGCTACCATTATTTTAAAGATTCCTTAACATTACGTAAAGTGGTTATGAAAATCAGTGATTTATAACTTTGTAATTAATTTATAGAAAAAATAACTTACACAAAATAGAAATTGTTTTTAAAAATTAAACAAAAAATACTCAAGTATCCCTGAGGTAGCTGAAACTCTGGTGGCTTGTAGGGGGATTCTGGAGGTGTGCTACGGTGAAGTCCTGGCCTCCTGGGTTACATGGGGAGCGAGCTGTGCAAAGAATAAAAAAGGGTTAATTTCGATAACTAAAAGAAAACATGTTGGTTTAAAAATAAATCATTAGTGTGTCTAAATATTGCTGGATTTAGCTGAAATTTGGTATGAATAGTGGCAAACGATCCTAGAAGACATGAAACATTTAAGAATTGAAATAAGCAAATAACTAGACAGCAATGCCACAGCATTATGTACATTGAACTTTGAGACGGGTGACATTTTTCGGCAAAAATTTGAGATTTTTTTTTTTTGCAACAACTTGCAAAAGAATAAGTTTAAAACACATCATGGACATTGCTACACACCCTATGAACAAAATCAGTGTGAATAATGGGGCTTTGCAGTAGTCATACGCACACAGTAATGAAAGGGTAAACCTTATCTCCCAGCGCCACTCCGGCCGCAACCCTCTGAAAATAGACCACACTTTCCAAAGTTCATGGGGTGAGTAAATATGCATGAATTTTCATCCCATGCCACATGAAGTATCAATAACGGTCCAAAAACACATGTTTTTTTGTTTTTTTTCGACAAGCAATAACTGCCAAATTTGTTTTTTAACATTTTAAGATACATTGAGAGGGCTGACTTTTCAATGATATGTTGTTGACAATTATGACCCCTATTTTATAATATTATTTACTTTGATACTTATAAACCCAATAACAATGAATAACAAAGATGTAGAGTTTCTTACCTTCAGCTGTTGCATGCCAGGCAGGTCTCGAGCTGGTGGTGACCACACACGGACTTCCTGCAGAGCTGACACAACATCCTTGTTCTTCCTCTTGTCAGTCTTCGTCAGTACTGTCGTCAGCCGAGGGAGGCCTTCTTTTACGTTGGCATGGTAGTCCTGTTTTCTGAGACTTAGATGGGAGAGGGGTTGGCCCTTGGGTGAAGGGTTGAATGGAGGCCATGACTGCCTGCCTTTCAATTCGCTGCTCCCGACTAAGAAAAGAGAAGTCAAGCCGTAATGTTGCCAGAGTATTCCTCGTACTCCTCGTGGTACGTGCTGTGGATGAGGTGGCAGCACGAGGCGGTGTGGGGGGCTCCGTGGGTGGTGCAGGCGCCGGGGTGGGAGAGGGTGGCTACGAGGGAGGGGGGTTTGACGAGTGAGTGACAATGTGCAGTGGACCAATGTCTATAAGGTCGTACTCTATGTCGTCATGCTCAAAATCATCGTTTATATTGATGTCAGATTCACTAGATGTGTCCTCAAAGTCGTCTAACTTCGAAAATAAGACTTACTGGGTTAGTCCTCAAAGGGCCATGGCGACTACTGAAAAAAAAAAAATAGTTAGGAAAAAAATGCTAGTGGCAACGTCAGGCATCGCACAGCCAGCGTGTCTGACAATAGCAGCATTGCGCCATACCATCCCTCTAACTTGTCTAGGCATGATATAGTCCTATGTATAATACATCACCGTATACTTCACAATATGTAAAAGTTTCACAAAGTGTAGAAATGTTACTTACCAGGCTTAAATGTGCTGAAAATGGCACAATCTAAACTTCTAGGCAGTTCAGTTAGTGGACCAAGCGGCACACCACTACCTTGCACTGTGGCTGGGCTAAGACTGACTCTGGGCTCCCGGGGAGGGGGTTTCCATGACGCTCCAGCCAAACTTGGCTTCGCGGTGAACGAAAATACGTTTTGGCACACAGCACCATTCCGTTTCTGGTACAATGAATCCTATCCAGGGTTAACATAACCAAACAACGTTGCCTAACTTAACCTAGTGTCCTTAGCGGGGGTTGCCGCGCCCACACACTCGCTGTTACACGTAAAAATCAGACTAACTTCGGAAGTTTCATGATCAGCAAATATAATTAAGACTAACCTTGGACTATCGACGGTGGAAGTTATGGTGGAAGTTATGTTAATAATACCGTGTAAAAGAAGTTCTAGTGCCCTCACACATCAAAAGAACTTCAATGATAGGAGGGCAACCTTTCCTCAATTCCATTATTACCGAAACTGAGATTTCATCAGGCAACAGAGACGAAAATCTAAGTGACATCACAGTCATCACACTCAGTTTCGCAACAACCAATAAAATGCCAAACATTGGTGTGACGTCAGTGTTTCATAGTTGTTTTTCCGGTAAAATGGAAAATATCAAGGAAACTGGCCAACTTTTATTTAGTGATTTTTTTTGTTTTTGGTTTTAGCTAGTTTTCATCATTATACAGTGGTTGTCATTGATTAGAATCTCCGGAAAAACTGTTTTCCCCATTATCCAACAATCTTAACATACAGCCCCCGATAGTACAAAGTACAAAGGAAATCAAGCAACAACAGGTCTAGTGACCCTTCTAGGTTGCTTGTCCTCCAAAACACTGAGGATCAAGTGTCCAAACAGTGGTTTAGAGTGGGTAAGGGAACATTGGAAAGGGAACTACTGCCCTGCCACTAACGTGGCAGGACTAGGAAGTTAGTAGGGGACATATGGGTTAGTAACTGAGGGGAGGATAAAGTTATTCATTTACAAACGCAGTCAGTCGCGGGTTTGATGCGAGATATTTGTCTAGGCGGAATTTAAATGAATCAACGGTGATGCAGTCTATAACGTCTCGGGGAAGCCCATTCCACAAGTTGACAACTCGATTGAAGAAGAAATTCTTAGATTCGTGCGAGTTAAAAGATTTACCAATAATTTTGCAACCGTTTCCCCGCGTGTAATTAGATTGGTCGATAGTGAAGTACTTACTACAGTTCATATTGTCGATGCCTTTGATGATTTTGAACACTTGAATTAAGTCGCCTCTTAATCTGCGCTGGGTTAAAGGAAATAGATTTAATTCTCTAAGACGCTCTTCGTATGGTTTGTTCTTTAGGCTAGGTATCATTTTGGTAACTCTACGTTGAACTCGTTCTAGCTTGTTTATATCTTTTTGGTAATAAGGGCACCAGGATTGAACGCAGTATTCCAGAAGAGGGCGGACTAAGGAATTGTAAAGGGTTAGGATAACTTCTTTGGATTTATGCTCAAATGACCTGCCTATAAAGCCAATTATTTTGTTTGCCTTCTTAACAACTTCTGAACATTGTTGACTCGGTTTTAGGTTACTCGATATTGTTACTCCCAGATCAGTTTCTCTGTTTACATTCTTAAGCTGAGTGCCATTCATCGAATAGTTTGCTTTCTCATTTAGGTATCCGACATGTAGTACTTTACATTTATCCGCATTGAAACTCATTTGCCAAATTTGGGCCCAACATGTGACAATTTATCTAGATTGTGTTGCATATCGTCAACTTGTTCTTTTGAGAGTACGCTATTTGCAATTTTTGTATCGTCAGCAAATTTTGAGATTGTGCAGGTGAGACCCTCATCTATGTCGTTGATGTAAATTAGAAAGAGAATTGGTCCTAGTACCGATCCCTGGGGTACCCCGCTACTTACATTGGTCCTTTTAGATGCCTTACCGTTTATGACTACCCTTTGCTTTCTGTTGCTGAGCCAATTTTCTATCCATTTCAACACACCGTCTTGTATTCCATGCGCTTTTAGTTTTAGCAGTAAACGTTTGTGGGGAACTTTGTCAAAGGCCTTTTGAAAAAAAGTGGGGAGGACTATGAAGTACAGGGAAATTGAGTGGTAAAAGGCGAAAATAAGGGGTAATATTGGAAGAACTCTGAATTTAAAATATTGAAAATTTAAAAAAAAATAAAATGGAAAAACCCGAGCCAAGTTTTGTCGAAAGTTGGCTCGGGTTTTTGCATTTTGCAAAAGAAAAAAAAAGGCAGTAATTGAATTTCGAAAGTTGGCTCGGGGTTTCATGTTTTTTAAACCCATAAAACCCGAAATGTGCAAAACACGAGCCAATATTTGGCGAAAGTTAACCTAACCTTACCTAACCTAACCTAACCTAACTAAACAACAAACTAACAAAAAAACGTAACCTAATTAAGCTATCGTACTTGCGTACCTTATTGAGAAGATGTACTTACCAAGAAGGTTGGCAGATGGCGTGAAAGCACACACAGGTTGGGAAAAAGACCTCCCGAGGCCACATAAAAATGGCTGAAAAAAAACTCTGCGCCATCTATAGGAGAGTCTTGACAACATTTTAAAGGTAGGAAGACATGTTGTTACCGCTTTTTAAATAGGTTTAACCGAAGGTTGAAACATATATTAATATGAAGTATAGGTTATGTTCATTCGATGGGTGACTTCCAAATTTCCAGGAAAATTGGTGGCCGGTTTCCTTGATAAATACCGGTAAAATTCTAGTTTTGGTTTCACAGATTTTTTTTTCTTTTCTGTATTCTTTAATATACAGTGTTGTTAGTATAACTCCATTTATTTGTCACCAATTATTTTAACATATTTGAAGACAGATATGGAATCTATATGCTCTAAGCATCATATTAAAATTAGTTTCAACCCTCGGCAAAACCTAATAAAAATATATGGTACTAATATGGAATGTTTTCGTAACATGGTTGTCAATAACTTCCTATAGACGGCACCGATTCGTACACACGCCATTTAGAACATGGGTGCTTGACTATTGATGTGACGTGTAAGAGGTAAGATTTTTACGCATAGGTTTAAACTTCCGGAAATTAATGGGTAAAAAATACCACGTACTGAGTACTATGAATCCTCTGTACCTGGCATGAAAGGGCTAGTTTAGTATGCCACGTACTGAGTACTATGAATCCGCTCTACCTGGCATGCAAGGGCTAGTTTAGTATGCCACGTACTGAGTAGCCTACTATGAATCCGCTGTACCTGGCATGCAAGGGCTAGTTTAATATGCCACGTACTGAGTACTATGAATCCGCTCTACTTGGCATGCAAGGGCTAGTTTAGTATGCCACGTACTGAGTAGCCTACTATGAATCCGCCGTACCTGGCATGCAAGGGCTAGTTTAGTATGCCACATACTGAGTACTATGAATCCGCTCTACCTGGCATGCAAGGGCTAGTTTAGTATGCCACGTACTGAGTACTATGAATCCGCTGTACCTGGCATGCAAGGGCTAGTTTAGTATCCCACGTACTGGGTCTAGGTTAGGTTGGGTTGTTTGGTTAGGTTAATATACTAGGTCTCAGAAACAAGATTCGTAGTTGCGGTAGTATTTACAGATACGCCCGAATACTAAATGGGCGGCGGCCCAACCGCCATGGCACCGGTAAGGGTTCGTGTTGTATCCCACGTAGGCCTACTAGGTACTACGGACACATTGTAGGCGTTAGGTGTGGATTAGGCTTGTATCCAATGTACTAGGTCTATGTTACTGGATATTTATGATTTAAATAAGTGCTACGTTTTCGATAAATCTGGTTATTTGGCTTTGCAATTAGGGAAATCATGTGCCGATTTCCGACATTTCGTTAGTCTTTTTCGATTCTCAAATTACGATCCAAGTTTTGCCAAAAATTGGCTCGGATTTTCCAAAATTATGCTTGTTGGTGTTTGCAATTTAGGGAAACATGAGCCAAAATTCTAAATTAGGTTACTGTAATTTGTTTACTCTTAAAACGCACAAAATCCGAGCCAAGTTTTGCCAAAACTTGGCTCGGGTTTTCCAAAATTCGGGTTTTATGGCTTTGCAATTTCGGGAAACCCGAGCCAAATTTCTAAATGAGGTTACTGTAATTTTGTTGTCTACAAACTCGCAAAATCCGAGCCAGCTTTGGCCAAAACTTGGCTCGGGTTTTCGAAATATTGGGGTTTAGGCCTTTGAAATACCTTAAAACCCGAGCCAAGTTTTGCTAAAATACTTTTTTATCGCCGTTTTACGCATTTAACCCCTCATTTTCCCTGTACTTCATAGCCCTCCCCACTATCGGGCGGCGTGTGTTAAGATCGTTGTATAATCGGGAAAACGGTTTCTCCAAGGGTTGTAATTATTTCCAAACACTATAAATTGATGAAAACTAACAGGGAAAAATAAAAAAATCCATGGGAAAATTTGTGGCATAAAAATTGAGTTTTTCCGTGTTGTTTTATACTAAAGACTGGCAGAAATTAGTATTTACCCATTATCCAACAATCTAAAAGCATGGCCCCCACTAGTATGGAGGGCTATGAAGACTAGGGAAACTGTGGGGTAAAAGACGAAAATAAGGGGTAATATTAGCCTAGCATAACAACCTTACCTAACCAATCCTAGTATTATGGGTGGGGGCTGGTGCCCCCACACCCCCGTTGGTTTGGTATTAAAATAATAAAAGATTGACAGTCGCCGAAAAAAAGAGTTGATGAAGTCTACGGTATTTACTCCGCAATCTTCAGCTTTGGCTGTGGAGGCAAGAATGTAGTTAGTGGGTGTACCGCCCGTCTTGTTTACACTACGCGGACGCTCACCATCATGTTCCCGTCTATTTTGACTGCCTTTGGATACAAAAATACATTACCCTAACCAAACAACCTAACCTAACCTAACCTAGTATTATAGATTTATAAGTATTTATTATATTATAAGTATTTATAGATGATTTATGTTGTATGTCAGTAGTGGTACACCCGGTAACTACATCCATCCCACTGTGGATAACAGGAGGTAAATATTAACTTTTTCACAATAATTTTAATTCCATTTGCGCCGCTACTGACATATATAGGAACGAAAAATTGATAAGTATGCTGTGAAACCGAAACTAGAATTAAACCTGGTTTTCATAGTTTGAGTGAATGATTTGCATTAACTTACCCATTATCCATCAATCTGAAGATACAGCGTCAAATAGCGCCATGTATTGGGTGAATCGCGCTTTTACAGTAGGCGAGGGAAATTGAGGGGTAAATTGGATACATGATGGTTCACCCCCCTTGATTTATTATCATCATCATATATGTTGATCTGTAAGGGGGCAAAAACAGGTTGCCAAGCACACGCCCTTTATTGGGTGAATCGCGCTTTTGCGGCACCCTACAAAACAAGAAGGTCAAGTCGACGGAATGTTTTGTTTACAGTTGGGACTGAAATTTTTGGGGTTAATTTCGGTTAAATCGGGGGTTTTCAAGTTGTCGATAACGAAATTCCTCCATGCGGACTATAATGAGAAAAATATGGCGAGTCTATTGGTCCCTATTTTCCCTGATAAATTGTTTCTAATAGCGCCGATGTAGTGTCCTTGAATATTATCGTTATGGTTGTGATACCGTCTGGTCTTTCATTTCACAGTGAATATTAGGTTAGTTTATGTTGATTTAGTTAGCGCTAGGTTTGCTTTTATAAGCAAAACAATGCTAGATTACGTAATTTGTGATAACTGAAATAGTAAATTAGTAACATCAATGAAAAACAAAACAAAACAATACGAAGACAACTGTTAATGTATTCTACTGTTGATTTATCAGATAAGTTAGGTTAGGGTAGATGATAATTAGGCTAAGCTAATTAACATGCAATTTTTTAAAGGCACTCGCTTAAACATTACACATCAAACTGGAGACCATTAGCCAAGAATATAATTGGGTAAGAGTTACCGACCAACCAGGGACGGGCCCCATCGATGTTTATTAGTGTGTTATCACTTTCATGAACGATACTTTGTTGGTGTATATGTACTTACCGTCGCAAATTCGCTATAAGTGAAATACGAGAAACTGTAAAAAATAGCTCCCTGTCGATGGCCGCGGCGCAATAGTACACAATGGCCGTCGTTCAGGAGCTCTTACCCTCAGTCTTTCAGTCGAACGTCACTACACCTAGCGGTCATTTTAGGAATCATGAACCATAGCATGAACCAATCACAGCCTTCCATCAAATTATCAACCAATCACACAGTCTTTCAGTCGTCACGTCACGCGCCACGCCCCTCGCCGGTCCGGGCACCGGGCGGGCTCAGTTTGAAGATGGAACCCGGTTTATGTTTATCACCAACCAGTGACGGGCCCCATCGATGATTATTATTGTGTTATCACTTTCATGAACGATACTTTGTTGGTGTACATGTACTTACCGTCGCAGATTCGTTATCAATGAAATACGAGAAACTGTAAAAAATACCTCCCTGTCGATGGCCGCGGCGCAATAGTAAACAATGGCTGTCGTTCGGGAGCTCTTACCCTCAAGCTTTCAGTCGAACGTCACTACACCTAGCGGTCTTTTTATGAATCATGAACCATAGCATTAACCAATCACAGCCTTCCATCAAATTATCAACCAATCACACAGTCTTTCAGTTGTCACGTCACGCGCCACGCCCCTCGCCGGCCCGGGCGCCGGGCGGGCTCAGTTTGACGATGGAACCCTAACATGGAGGTCGTGGTGGTATGTGCTACGTGTTTTTCAGGTAATTTGTTGTACTTTGGTATTTATATTTTCCGAATCAGTCTGAAGATGTTTTTTTCTTTGCTATACACTTATACAGTGTTGTTTAATACCAAGGACTGTCGCATTTTACTATTTTCCCATTAGCCTATCCATTAATCTTAAGACACGGCCCCCGATAGTGGGGAGGGCTAGGAAGATCAGGGAAATTGCGGGGTAAAAGCCGTAAATAAAGGGGTAATATTGGAAGAACTCTGTAAATACAATATTGAAAAGTAACTATCTATCTCTATCTATTGCCTGACGCCGTGATCCCCGAAGGGGATGAAAAGTAACAAAACCTGAAAATAGAAAATCCCGAACCAAGTTTTGACCAAACTTGTCTCGGGTTTTTAAATTTTTTAGAGTCCAAAATCACAGTAACCTCATTTCGAAAGTTGGCTCGTTTTTTTTTGGGCAAAAGTTGGCTCGGATATAAGGGATTTAGCGGGGGTGTGGGGGCGGCAGCCCCCACCCATAATACTAGGTTAGGTTGGGCTAGGCTAATGTTAACCCCATAATACTAGGTTAGGTTAGGTTAGGTTATTTGGTTAGGTTAATGACAAAACTTGGCTCGGATTTCATGTAATTAGTGGGGGTGTGGGGGCGGCAGCCCCCACCCATTATACTAGGTTAGGTTAGGTTAGGTTAGGTTAGGCTAGGCTAATATTAACCACATTCTTACTGGCTTTATCCACGTTGAAAAAAAAAAAAAAAACGAGCCAACTTTCGAAATGAGGTTACTGTGATTTTGGACTCTGAAAAATTGAAAAACCCGAGCCAAGTTTGGTCAAAACTTGGCTCGGGTTTTTCCATTTTCAGGTTTTGTTACTTTTCAATATTGTATTTTCCGAGTTCTTCCAATATTACCCCTTTATTTACGGTTTTTACCCCGCAATTTGCCTGATCTTCATAGCCCTCCCCGCTATCGGGGGCCGTGTTTTAAGATTGATGGATAATGGGAAAATCGTAAAATGCGACAGTCCTTGGTATTAAACAACACTGTGTATCAAAGAAGAAAAAAAAATAACCTGAAAAACTCGTCACTGGTTGGTGATAAATATTTACCTATAATTGTTCCAATAGAGTTGGGAAATACACAGCAAATTTATCTATAGTAAACTCATTTTAATTTTACAATAAACCAAATTTAAGACACCATGTCAATGTTAGTCACTCCATGAATACAACAGCTATTATATGTAACTATGATTCGGCCTATTATACCTTACCTTGTTGGTAGTGACGAGAAGTACAGGTAGAACAAGACACCAGAGTTGGTTGGGGAGCCGGTTCAGTGACAAGTGTCAAGTTAGTTCGGGAAAATAGGACAGTATGACTTCAAAGGCTATCAACCCTTCTGGATTATTAAGCCAGCACACTGTAAGCCAAGAATAGCGTCATTACTGGAGCCCCTTTATCGAGAACTGCACTCTCTTGTGCAGGTATCAGTTGAGTAACAAGGGGATGTAGGAAGAGATAGAAGGTTGGCCAAGGATGTTTTTGTTGAATGAGGACTGGCCAAACGAGATGGTTCTAGAAATATCAAATGTAGGAAAAACTCTTCTTTTCAATCCTTAGTTCACTTGTTCGACTATTTTTAATGTTTGTCACGTTATGATCAGATAATAATGTTTACTGTTTGTCAGGCCATGTTCAGATAATAATGTTCACACTTTAAGCGTCCACACTGTCTAGCACAAATTAGATTAATAGCCTTAATGATATTAACCCTTTGAAGATAATGACGCATATTGACAGTTTATTCTGGTTATCATTAGACAATGTTAGGCAATTTAGGAAGCATCTATATATATTATATGGGTAATGACTATCTCAATTAATCATCTAACTGCCATATACCCTTCCTAATCTACATACAATCGTCAAATAATGCCCAGAAAACAGAACAAGAAATGCGTAACCGGGTCTTGAAAGTGTTAAGTATCCGGCTGGTACAAAGTACAAAGGAGTACAAAGGAAATCAAGCAACAACAGGTCTAGTGACCCTTCTAGGCTGCTTGTCCTCCAAAACACTGAGGATCAAGTGTCTAAACAGCGGTTTAGAGTGGGTAAGGGAACATTGGAAAGGGAACTACTGCCCTGGAACTAATGTTCGTGGCAGGACTAGGAAGTTAGTAGGGGATATATGTGTTAGTAACTGAGGGGAGGATAAAATAAAAGTTATTCATTTACAAACGCAGTCAGTCGCGGGTTTGATGCGAGATATTTGTCTAGGCGGAGTTTAAATGAATCAACGGTGCTGCAGTCTATAACGTCTCGTCTCGGGGAAGCCCATTCCACAAGTTGACAACTCGATTGAAGAAGAAATTCTTAGATTCGTGTGAGTTAAAAGATTTACCAATAATTTTGCAACCGTTTCCCCGTGTGTAATTAGATTGGTCGATAGTGAAGTACTTACTACAGTTCATATTGTCGATGCATTTAATTATTTTGAACACTTGAATTAAGTCACCTCTTAATCTGCGCTGGGTTAAAGGAAATAGATTAAATTCTCTAAGACGCTCTTCGTATGGTTTGTTCGGTCAATTTAAAGATGATGTAATTAAATTGCTAAAAAATCATTTCGATTGTTTTTATGTAGTTTAGAGTTGTGTAAGGGTGTTTTGATGTGTGAAAATAGGCGTAAATGCATATTTACCCATTAAACAACAATCTAAATACACGTCCCTTCACTCGCGAAAAATAACTATTTGGCCATAACCGTTTGCCGTTGGATACAAAATATGTAGAGTTGGTAAGCCCCTCCCCTCACCCACCCCAAGATTTATTGAAATCGTCATATATTTAAACAGTAGGGGGCAAAACCCAAATTTTCCCCAAGGCTTCTTCTTCTTTTTCTTCTTCGCGGCGGATGTAAACAAAGCCACCTGCCTCTTGCTGCGAGGTAGGCGATATAGGGGATATTTTGTTTTTTTCAGGATCAGTAATACATTTTTACGCGCATTTAGACACATATAGGAATGAAATACATGGTATAAGAAACCTGTAGGCCACAATAAAATCGATGTATTAATTTAATTACATCATCTTTATATTGTCCGTTTGTTCTTTAGGCTAGGTATCATTTTGGTAACTCTACGTTGAACTCGTTCTAGCTTGTTTGTCTTTTTGGTAATAAGGGCACCAGCATTGAACGCAGTATTCCAGAAGAGGGCGGACTAAGGAATTGTAAAGGGTTAGGATAACGTCTTTGGATTTATGCTCAAATGACCTGCCTATAAAGCCAATTATTTTGTTTGCCTTCTTAACAACTTCTGAACATTGTTGACTCGGTTTTAGGTTACTCGATATTGTTACTCCCAGATCGGTTTCTCTGTTTACATTCTTAAGCTGAGTGCCATTCATCGAATAGTTTGCTTTCTCATTTAGGTATCCGATATGTAGTACTTTACATTTATCCGCATTGAAACTCATTTGCCAAATTTGGGCCCAATGTGACAATTTATCTAGATTGTGTTGCATATCGTCAACTTGTTCTTTTGAGAGTACGCTATTTGCAATTTTTGTATCGTCAGTAAATGAGAATATACGGTGATGAGAATGAGAATACGAAATGAGAATGAGAAAATACGGTGAGAACACCGACACACCCACCACCAACATACATCGCGGAGGACTGATTGCATATAAAGAATAAGCCAGCAACACTTTTTGGATCTACGAGCTGTCTACAGAATGATGCTGATTGAGTCATACATCCTCGTAGACATGAATAAACTAATATGACTTAAAATAACATTCATATTTATCTGTATATGCGAACATAGTTATTTGTAATAACAATTCATTTATATCAGGATTACTATATGGAGGTATATGAATAGGATAAATATTAATACAAATGCAGTATTATACGCCGTATTTTAAAAGATGAATACCAATTATTGTGAAAAAGTGGGTCAAAGATGTGCATTACTAATCTTACGATTGTGAACCGGTGAAGCATTCTGATTCAATCAAAGATTTGGTCCAGAGTCGAACCACTTACCATAAACATACGGTGAGGAAAACAATTTGTGATGCTACGGATATATCGGGTATTATCACCATTTAAGGGACTGAAATAACGTATGTATATAATAAAACGGAAAGCATCAAGAAATGTATAGTAGTCTAGAAAACGGGTTGCATAAATCTCGCTTTGCTTGTTGCAGTCTGGCTGTTTCACAAAGTCGGCAAGTACTGGGTAACTAAATTGACTCCTAGCTTTCTGTAACCAAACTATAGTTCCAAGGTGTTTGTGTTGACCATCCGCCAGCATCATTGTATTTATTTTTAGATAAGGAGGGAGTATTTGGATTTGTCAATTATAGCTTCAAACGACTAAATTCGAGTACGACTTAACCCGTACAGCCCCAGCGACGCGTCTGAAGCGTCAGCGATGGATGTAACGCACAGTCCCAGCGACGCGTCTGACGAGTCACCCTAATTGCTCCGACCGTAACCTCAGGTGTAGCCACTCGAGAGGGCTCAGATTTGTATGGGAACTGTACGTATCCCACGCAACTGTGCCGATGGTTGAAAACTCTCAAAGTCCACGTGCGTGCGCGTGAGCGCGCAATAATCTGTTTTTTTGGGGTAATTGCCTTCAATTTTTTACTCTTGTAAAATACGTTTTCGGGGGCTCTGTAGGACCATTCTTTAAGCTTTTTGAGCGGTTTTTCGTGGATTTTCCTTCATTCCTAACCCATTCGCTATTGTTTCTGGAATAAAACCATTTTTTGAAAACCGGCCGGGTTCTGGTGAACAAACATTACAAAACTAGCCGGGGCTCCACGGGTTAATACGGGTTAGGCGAAATATACTGTATATTCTGATTGCCTTATAGTGTTTCGGAGCTTCTTCACATGTATTTCTGTTCATGCATGTGAGGATACTATTACCTTTGCCAACGAAGTTGGACGTAGGTTATGTCTTCGCCCCCTTTGCTTATTTGTCTGAAAACAAAATTTCACAGTTATGAACCTACTTTGACGACATTTGTAGGGCCGATAGGATATTCGTCAAGGAAAAATGTATTTAATTTCGGAGGCAATCTGGATCATATCCTAAAACCTAGATCCAGAAGAAAATGTATGTTTTTGCCTCTGTTTAATTGTCTGTCTGTAAACAAAATATCTCAAAAAGCTATCAACAGTTGTTCAACAAATGGGTTGTAAAGATATGTACCAAAGAATAAGGGATTCAATTTAGGATGTGATCGGTACAGCGCATTCCTCTGCCGTTTACGGAAAATGTTATTTATTGCCCTTGAAAATCAATAGGTTCCCAAACTGTTGGCCGTGCGAAAAACATTGATATACCAATCACAAACACTTGATAAGTTATATAAACTCCAAGCAGCATTGTTTATACCAATCACAAACACTTGATAAGATATATAAACTCCAAGCAGCATTGTTTATACCAATTACAAACACTTGATAAGTTATATAAACTCCAAGCAGCATTGTTTATACCAATTACAAACACTTGATAAGTTATATATACTCCAAGCAGCATTGTTTATACCAATTACAAACACTTGATAAGTTATATAAACTCCAAGCAGCATTGTTTATACCAATTACAAACACTTGATAAGTTATATAAACTCCAAGCAGCATTGTTTATACCAATTACAAACACTTGATAAGTTATATAAACTCCAAGCAGCATTGTTTATGCCAATCACAAACACTTGATAAGTTATATAAACTCCAAGCAGCATTGTTTATGCCAATCACAAACACTTGGTAAGTTATACAAACTCCAAGCAGCATTGTTTATGCCAATCACAAACACTTGATAAGTTATATATACTCCAAGCAGCATTGTTTATGCCAATCACAAACACTTGATAAGTTATATATACTCCAAGCAGCATTGTTTATACCAATTACAAACACTTGATAAGTTATATAAACTCCAAGCAGCATTGTTTATGCCAATCACAAACACTTGATAAGTTATATATACTCCAAGCAGCATTGTTTATGCCAATTACAAACACTTGATAAGTTATATAAACTCCAAGCAGCATTGTTTATACCAATTACAAACACTTGATAAGTTATATAAACTCCAAGCAGCATTGTTTATACCAATTACAAACACTTGATAAGTTATATAAACTCCAAGCAGCATTGTTTATACCAATTACAAACACTTGATAAGTTATATAAACTCCAAGCAGCATTGCACAGCGCATCGTCAAAGTCGTAAGACAAAATCGGTAAGTAATCACATAATTTCCTAACCATTCTAATTCCATAATTTGATACGAAATATAACACGTAGTAGGCAAACATCAAGAAATGTCTTCTGCGATTTGATTGAACACTAACAGCAGATGACACATGGGATTTCGCAGGACAATATCTATTTTATAGATGTGGTAATAGTTTGGCCCTAACTTGTACCTAAATTGACAACTAATTAACCAACTTTCAACTGTGCGGAACCGATCGTCAGTTCTCGTAGTCCCTTACACATGTACCAAATCTTATTGAAATCGGCCGAAATCCATTGCCACGTTCATGAGCACAAGTTGGTGGGCTCTCTTAATACTTTGAATATTATTTGACAGGTAAAGACTATCTCAATTACCCTCTGACTTACATATATCCTTCTTAATCTAATTTTCCCTTACCCTCTCTAAACCATTGTTTGGACACTTGATCCTCAGTGTTTTTGGAGAACACGCAGCCTAGAGGGGTCGCAAGACTGTTGTTGCTTAATTTCCTGTGTACTCCTTTCTCTCTCTCTCTCTCTATCTCTCCCTCTCTCTATCTCTCCCTCTCTCTGTCTCTCAATATATATATATATATATATATATATATATATATATATATATATATATATATATATATATATATACAGTATACAGTATATATATATAAAGATATATGTATATATATATATATATTTTCTTTAATACATACGAGGTTGAAAGAAATGGCAATTTCTGCATTGGAAATTTTATTATTCAAAGTTTCCAGGTCTCTGATGAGTTTTCGCTGGGTGGCAGGAAGTAGATGAAGGAGATGAGCAAAATTCATGGTGGTACAGGGTTACATAAATGTAAATGATGATACAGGATATACGACGCGTTTCACTGGACAACCAGCATTATCAAGTAAGGATGGAATGATAAAAGGAATGGAATGGAAGTATATAGTAAAGGTGAGTCAAGTAATAAAGTTTACCCTAGTGATACGACCTACGCCAAGGCCGATTTTACTCTCCAGGTACCCAGTTTAACGTATGGGTGGGACGAGGCGAACACGAGAGAAGGCCTGCCCAATGGCCACTGAGCAATCCTGGTGGCTAACCAAGTTCTCAGTCTCGTGTGTTGATTGGTTGTAGGATAAAAGGTAAACAGGAAGGGTATATATAGAGGGTGGAGGATCAGAGGAGGCGGAAAACAAGGGGCAAAAATCTACTATTGGTGGAGGGGGTTCTGGAAAAGAGAAAGGGGGTAACCGCTTCACGCATGCACACTGGATGCGGGATGGTGGTTGGTTGGTGGGGTCGAAGCTGATTGGCTGCGTGTCGAGGGGCGTGGCCTAAGTTGTGTGCGCCTGCGGAAGACGAAGCTGAAGGAGGTAGTGCGGGGGGCTGCATCAAGGGCACCGGGGGGCGAGGGGGGGTGTTAGGTCCTGTAGGAAAGTGCCTTTTGGCAGAAGGAAGGATCTGAAGGTCCAGAGTTTGGTTGTTGATGTTGGGATGTAAGGCTTGGATATATAAAGCTTCGAGTATAGGTAATCTCCTTGGGTCACTTTCTTTATCGAGTATGGTGGTGTGTTTCTCTAACTCGTTGCGTGTGAGGTGAGGGTGGTTAGGGGTGAGATAGTGGTCTTTGATGGCTCCAGCCTGAAGGTGAAGAGTTAGTCGACGTGAAAGACGAGTCTGCGTCATACCAATATAGGAATGAGGTCCACAGTCCTCATAATTACAGGTATGTTGGTAAATGACGTGATCGTCGGTCATCGGGCTCTTTATCTTGGTGGAGGCAGGTTTGTTGCGGAGAACGAGGTTGGAGGTCTTGGGGGATTTGTAGTAAATTATTAATTTGATTTTGTTTTCCGGGTTGGTTGGGTGGACATGCTTGGAGATTATTTCTTTGAAGACAGCCTCGTCATTTTTGTGTTCAGAGGACATGTAATTGCGGTAGAAGATCTTAATTTCATTGGGGGGGTCAATGTTAGGAGGGCTTTGGGTGTACAATTTTTCAAGATGGTGGTTGATGGTGCTGGAGATGTCGGAGTTGGAGTATCCGTTATTTACTAAAACTTGGGATAGTCTTTCTAGTTCCTGGTGGGTGTCGGCCCAGGTAGAGCAGTACGTGAGGGCTCTCCTAACATAGGCGGAGATGGAGGATAGAATATAACGGCGGGGGCATTCACTATCGCCGTTGAGGCATTGTCCTGTGTTAGTAGGTTTAATGTAGACGGTGGTTTTGAACCCATGGTCGTTCAGAGCTACGAGATGTCGAGGAAGGGGAGTTGTCCATTGTTAGATTTTTCAAAGGTGAAGTTAAGTCCGGAGGAGGTCATGAAGCGACGCTGGAGTTCCTGAAGTTCGTGGAGGTCCTTGATTTGCACGAAGATGTCATCCACGTGTCTACAGTAGACGGCGGGTCGTTGGGCAGCTAGGAGCTCTTCCTCGATGGTACCCATGAAAAAGTTCGCAAAAAGAACTCCTAGAGGGCTGCCCATCGCCACACCGTCTATCTGCTTGTACATGTTGCCCCGGGGGCAAAGGAAGGGGGCCTCCTTGGTACATAGCTCCAGTAGTGTTTTCAGGGCCTTCTCCGGGATGTCCAGGGTTGGTGTATCAGGGCAATGATAAATTCGACGTAGAATCATGTCAATGGTCCTATCCACTGGCACGTTGGTGAACAGGCTTTCTACGTCGAGAGAGGCGATTGTGTGGTTGTTGTTACGGGGGGCGTCTCGTAAAATTTCCAAGAAATCGTGGGCTGAGTTAAGGTTGAATTGGCTGGGCACATAGGGGGTGAGGAGGTTGTTCAGGGCCTTGGCGATCTGGTCTCTCCAAATCCCTCCCAAAGCCCTCCTAACATTGACCCCCCCCAATGAAATTAAGATCTTCTACCGCAATTACATGTCCTCTGAACACAAAAATGACGAGGCCGTCTTAACACCTTACGAGCGGCCTATGCGGTTTATTTATATGTACCGCCCAGCGGGGTGTTTTTAGCCAAAATAGGGCTGTTTACGTGATCATTTTCATGCCTAAATAAGACCCAGAACGTAAAACAAGTACCTATCCCTGAAAGGGCATAAACAGAGCTTTCGAATGACACCATAACGATCCTTTTATGATGGCTAGTTTTCTTGCAATAACCGTGCAACGCGAGTGCAAAAAGCATGTAATTCGGTACTTTCCCCATATAATTCAGTATGTAGCGAGTGAGAGAGGGAGGAGGGAGCTGAGATTCGTGTCAGTAGGTTCGCCGCGGTGGTCTGGAGCAGTCATACGCTTGCTAGTCTCCTGCCACCACTTGTCTCTCTCTCTCAGCAACATTACGTGCTGAAATTGCCACTCGACCTATGTCGAGCGCCGCCACATAGTCCAGCTTTATTTAACTCGACTTATGTGGTGAGCCGCTAATTAAGGGTTAAAAGAAATAATCTCCAAGCATGTCCACCCAACCAACTCGGAAAACAAAATCAAATTAATAATTTACTACAAATCCCCCAAGACCTCCAACCTCGTTCTCCGCAACAAACCTGCCTCCACCAAGATAAAGAGCCCGATGACCGACGATCACGTCATTTACCAACATACCTGTAATTATGAGGACTGTGGACCTCATTCCTATATTGGTATGACGCAGACTCGTCTTTCACGTCGGCTAACTCTTCACCTTCAGGCTGGAGCCATCAAAGACCACTATCTCACCCCTAACCACCCTCACCTCACACGCAACGAGTTAGAGAAACACACCACCATACTCGATAAAGAAAGTGACCCAAGGAGATTACCTATACTCGAAGCTTTATATATCCAAGCCTTACATCCCAACATCAACAACCAAACTCTGGACCTTCAGATCCTTCCTTCTGCCAAAAGGCACTTTCCTACAGGACCTAACACCCCCCCTCGCCCCCCGGTGCCCTTGATGCAGCCCCCCGTGCTACCTCCTTCAGCTTCGTCTTCCGCAGGCGCCACACAACTTAGGCCACGCCCCTCGACACGCAGCCAATCAGCTTCGACCCCACCAACCAACCACCATCCCGCATCCAGTGCGCATGCGTGAAGCGGTTCCCCCATTTCTCTTTTCCAGAACCCCCTCCACCAATAGTAGATTTTTGCCCCTTGTTTTCCGCCTCCTCTGATCCTCCACCCTCTATATATACCCTTCCTGTTTACCTTTTATCATTCCATCCTTACTTGATAATGCTGGTTGTCCAGTGAAACGCGTCGTATATCCTGTATCATCATTTACATTTATGTAACCCTGTACCACCATGAATTTTGCTCATCTCCTTCATCTACTTCCTGCCACCCAGCGAAAACTCATCAGAAACCTGGAAACTTTGAATAATAAAATTTCCAACGCAGAAATTGCCATTTCTTTCAACCTCGTATGTATTAAAGAAAATGTATTACCTGGCTTTACTAACATATATATATATATATATATATATATGTATATATATATATACTGTATACATGCGTTTGTGAGAGAGAGAGAGAGAGAGAGAGAGAGAGAGAGAGAGAGAGAGAGAGAGAGAGAGAGAGAGAGAGAGAGAGAGAGAGCATCAATTCCTACCAGTACATCTCTAGTTCACTTGTTCTAGGTTAATGTTTCCACAACTTTACCTGACATCCTTAAGGTGCGTCCACACTGGCAACAAAACATGTTTGCAACACAAAATACAACATACTAGGCAACAACGTATTAAATTGTTAATGATACAGTGTTGCAGACCAGACCAGACCAGATGGCTGGAGTAAAATAGGAACGAAGAGTAGTTGGACAGAGGAAGAACAAGTTGAGAAGTGAGAAGTACAGTAGAAGACTGAAAGTTCTCGGGCTCAACCAAGTTGCTTCATTGTACATGTTGGTACTAATGTGTAGTACCAACATGGCTGCAACACTTTATATTTAACAACTTAACAGGTTGTTGCCTACTATGTTGTATTTTGTGTTGCAAACATGTGTTGTTGCCAGTGTGGATTCACCGTAAAGTTGCAACCAGTGTTTACAATCAACGGTGGATCCCAATTCATATGATATTACTTTTAATTGATCAAGATTACTTTTCACAAAATGTTGTTCAGCTTAGATTAATTATAATAACCTATCATATCACACCATTACCTTTATTTCAGATAATAATGAACACTTATATGGAAGCTTGTATTGCAATGTGTAATATTGAACGCACACAAATATAACATGCATTATCATGAAGATATAAGGAATAATATACATATTATTTGTGAATATTTATCATAAGGTAAGCTTAAATGTCGTAGATTTGATGGTTAGATATTTGAATACACTGAATAATTACTCAGATACGGAAGGGCAAATAGTATATGTTCAACAGAATAACAAATAATGACAGCTTCTTCTAATACAATATACTGTTGGAGTAGTGTTTCAGGATTTACCAGCAGAAAGGCATATAGACCAACAAAATAACTGTATACTTCGGTCAGGAAAAGAATGCTAGCCCTCCAAATACAAGATCAAGAGGAGGAAAGCGAGGTGAAACGGCACAATAAAAAAGGTCTAATGGTGGAATACTTACAAGAGATTCAAAGGCCACAATTCAATATCCAAAACAAAGAGAAAGAGAGAGAGAGAGAGAGAGAGAGAGAGAGAGAGAGATACAACAACCCAGTAATCACGGTGTTTGATGACTGAAGCCCCATCAAGGAGTTACACACACAGCAAAGTGATCAACAGCCTATATTCCTATTATTTTGATGCACCGACCAATACATTCCTACCCAAACCCTGGATATAGATTCATCTACGTTACCAGCCTATTATATTAGTCCCATTTATTGCATCACTGTAAATGCCTGAATATTAATAACACGCTTAATGGAGGTACCTGGTCTTGTTTTTTATATATTTTTGTATGTAATGTATTTATTATTTAGTTTCTATGCTAGACATCCATCAAGCTTTAGAAAACATCCCATAGACCCCCCTTTCGAGATAAATGTGTACATTTTTCGGTAAAAAAAAAATGTTCCGGCCTAAGGCCTGTTCCTCCTAAAATTACAGGTTCGTTATCGCTCGACTGAAAACAAATTAACACCTAAATGGCACGAAAGGTCTTAAAATAGACAACGAAATGGGGCGAAAGGTTTAAAAGTCGCCAAACTAATGGACCGAATGTATCAAAATCTCAAAGCTAATGGGGCTAAACACGAGGGATGGCTATTTGTAAGTCAGAGTGTTAATTGAGCTAGCCCTTACCCTCTAAATACCCACAGAACCTTCCTAAGCTGTATACAATCCTCTAAATAACCACAGAACCTTCCTAAGCTGTATACAACCCTCTAAATATCCACAGAACCTTCCTAAGCTGTATACAATCCTCTAAATACCCACAGAACCTTCCTAAGCTGTATACAACCCTCTAAATACCCACAGAACCTTCCTAAGCTGTATACAATCCTCTAAATACCCACAGAACCTTCCTAAGCTGTATACAACCCTCTAAATACCCACAGAACCTTCCTAAGCTGTATACAATCCTCTAAATACCCACAGAACCTTCCTAAGCTGTATACAACCCTCTAAATACCCACAGAACCTTCCTAAGCTGTATACAACCCTCTAAATACCCACATAACCTTCCTAAGCTGTATACAACCCTCTAAATACCCACAGAACCTTCCTAAGCTGTATACAACCCTCTAAATACCCACAGAACCTTCCTAAGCTGTATACAATCCTCTAAATACCCACAGAACCTTCCTAAGCTGTATACAACCCTCTAAATACCCACAGAACCTTCCTAAGCTGTATACAACCCTCTAAATACCCACAGAACCTTCCTAAGCTGTATACAACCCTCTAAATACCCACAGAACCTTCCTAAGCTGTATACAATCCTCTAAATACCCACAGAACCTTCCTAAGCTGTATACAACCCTCTAAATACCCACAGAACCTTCCTAAGCTGTATACAACCCTCTAAATACCCACAGAACCTTCCTAAGCTGTATACAACCCTCTAAATACCCACAGAACCTTCCTAAGCTGTATACAACCCTCTAAATACTCACAGAACCTTCCTAAGCTGTATACAATCCTCTAAATAACCACAGAACCTTCCTAAACTGTATACAATCCTCTAAATACCCACAGAACCTTCCTAAGCTGTATACAACCCTCTAAATACCCACATAACCTTCCTAAGCTGTATACAACCCTCTAAATACCCACAGAACCTTCCTAAGCTGTATACAACCCTCTAAATACCCACAGAACCTTCCTAAGCTGTATACAATCGTCTAAATACCCACAGAACCTTCCTAAGCTGTATACAACCCTCTAAATACCCACAGAACCTTCCTAAGCTGTATACAACCCTCTAAATACCCACAGAACCTTCCTAAGCTGTATACAATCGTCTAAATACCCACAGAACCTTCCTAAGCTGTATACAACCCTCTAAATACCCACAGAACCTTCCTAAGCTGTATACAACCCTCTAAATACCCACAGAACCTTCCTAAGCTGTATACAACCCTCTGAATACCCACAGAACCTTCCTAAGCTGTATACAATCGTCTAAATACACACAAAACCTTCCTAAGCTGTATTCAACCCTCTAAATACCCACAGAACCTTCCTAAGCTGTATACAACCCTCTAAATACCCACATAACCTTCCTAAGCTGTATACAATCGTCTAAATACCCACATAACCTTCCTAAGCTGTATACAACCCTCTAAATACCCACAGAACCTTCCTAAGCTGTATACAACCCTCTAAATACCTACAGAACCTTCCTAAGCTGTATACAACCCTCTAAATACCCACATAACCTTCCTAAGCTGTATACAATCGTCTAAATACCCACAGAACCTTCCTAAGCTGTATACAATCGTCTAAATACCCACAGACCTTCCTAAGCTGTATACAACCATCTAAATACCCACAGAACCTTCCTAAGCTGTATACAATCGTCTAAATACCCACAGAACCTTCCTAAGCTGTATACAACCCTCTAAATACCCACAGAACCTTCCTAAGCTGTATACAACCCTCTAAATACCCACATAACCTTCCTAAGCTGTATACAACCCTCTAAATACCCACAGAACCTTCCTAAGCTGTATACAACCTTCTAAATACCCACAGAACCTTCCTAAGCTGTATACAACCCTCTAAATCCCCACAGAACCTTCCTAAGCGGTATACAATCGTCTAAATACCCACAGAACCTTCCTAAGCTGTATACAATCCTCTAAATACCCACAAAACCTTCCTGAGCTGTATACAATCGTCTAAATACCCACAGAACCTTCCTAAGCTGTATGCAATCGTCTAAATACCCACAGAACCTTCCTAAGCTGTATACAATCGTCTAAAGATAGCTAGAATAAACTACCAAAATGCGTCATGATCCTCAAAGGGTTAACCCCTCCAGTACCGGCGACGTATTTTCAAGTTTATTCTAGCTATATTTAGATGATTTCGTGCAGTTTAAGAAGACTCTGTGGTGGTAAAAAGGGCTAAGTTTGATAGTTCGAAGCCTGTTAATTAGCTGGAGGCCCTTTTGAAATAGAATACATACGTATAATAGTAGCCAGAATAAAGTTAAAAGGAAGTCGCTGGTACTGAGAGGGTCAATACGTGTCCGGGTCTTGAGTGGGTTAAGGGGAGATTTCCACTTGAGGGATTTTTTTCTGGACCCCTTTCTCCCTCATGTTTAGCCCCATTGCTTTTGAGATTTTAAGACGTTCCCCCTAGTAGTTTGAACATTTTAAGACATTTTGCCCGATTTCTGTCAATTTGAAGACCTTTCGTGCCATTAAGGTGTCGATTTTTTCCTGGCGAGCGATATCGATAGAGCGATAGCGAGCGATAGCGAGCAACCGGCCTCCGGCCGGGAAATTTTTCTACCGATAAATGTACAAATTTATCTTGAAAAGGGGTCTAGGGGGTGTAATTTTAAGCTTGATGAAAACGTAGGGAACAAACTAAATACCTCCCCTTAAGGTGAAGGATCTGGGTCACTGTCTCTAAGGTCCTTGGGAAACAATGGCTCATACTCCACCCTCTACATACACTCACACTCTAACACATTGATCTATCACTCTCTCTCTCTCTCTCTCTCTCTCTCTCTCTCTCTCTCTCTCTCTCTCTCTCCCTCTATCTGTGCAAAAGCGAGCCACTAAACTAATCCCTACATTAAGAAATAAATCTTATGATGAAAGACTAAAAGAAATTGATCTGTTTTCACTTAAGAAATGAAGGATGAGAGGCCAATTGATAGAGTGTTATAACCCTCTCCGACATATGACACGATTTTGAGCCTATTGGGGATACTTTAAAACCTTTGTTATCATCAGGGGTAATGAGAAACCTTCAGTTTAGTTACTTCAAGCTCTGCAGTTATCTTTGAGTTAGCTGTAGGCAGAAAACTAATTTTGGAGAGGTAATTATAGGAGTGAGAGAACTCTATTTCTCATTGCCAATCTGGCAACCTCTGCGTCATATATGCTTGAAAGGGTTAACATTCTAAAAGGTTTCAGTAACATTAACCTATATAAGTTATTCAAAAAAGCCGAAGAAACATCTACAAGAGGAAACAATTTAACATTATTATGTAAAAGAGCGAATCTAGATACAACAACAAATGTCTTCACTCACAGTGTGATTGATGAGTGGAACAAACTCCCAAATAAAGTAATAGACAGCTCCTCTATAGATACACTTAAGAAAAATCTAGACTCATACCACAGATAAATTGGTATGGAGTAGGCAGTAATTATCACCGTTATTATTTGTTCAGCTGAAGAGAGCGTAAGAAAAGAAAAAAAGAAATTAAACAAATAAATAATAAAATGTATAAAAATTATAATTAAAAATGTACATACTAGTAAGGGTGATGGGTTGCATGATTTCAATTAACCCCAACATGTACATGCTACCAAGGCGAAGGGTTGCATACATTTACCTTTTTTTCAATCTTTCCTGTAAATTCCTTCTGGGTATTTAGAAGCCCAGCAAGGTTAATCACTTCCAACTTTTTCATGTACGGGAATTGCTGGAGGGAATGGAGGGTGGGGAGAGAGCCTTCTTCTTTTCTATCCTTTCCTTCAATGTTCCTTTTCCATCGACTATGCCATCTCTACTAGGCTTAAGTCCTGACTACCTCGCTTGGATCGTAAGGTCTCTGTGGCCAGTGTATCTATGTACATCTATGGCAATGTAAATATTCATCACACACACACTCTCTCTCTCAGTATCACACACACACACTCTCTCTCTCTTAAAATACAGGCTCGTTATCGCTCGCCAGGAAAAATAATATACACCTAAATGACACGAAAAGTCCTAATATTGACAAACAAATGGGGCGAAAGGTCTTAAAATCGCTAAACTAATGAGCCGAACTTCATAAAATCTGAAAACTAATGGGGATAAACATTAGGAAGAAGGGTGACCAGAAAAACAAACATCTCCCCTTAAAACTCTTTTAACCTCATTGGTACGGTGACTTCATTTTTGGAGAACGTTAAACCATTTTATTCAGCATTAAAATGACGTATCGAAATATAAGAGGTTTAAATTTGCATATTTAACAGTGAGGATACCACAGGTCGAGCCTTAACTATATGAAATATACTATTTAAATTCAGAATTTCACAATATAATGGGACAAACACACAAGGGACTGGAGTTCTCGAAACGTTCCTCCAGTCCTGACGCTATGCTTGACTTACATTGTTAATATTCCAGAAGGGTTGATAGCCTCTGAAGTCCTATTTTAACTAACTAACTAACTAACATATTGCATGAGTTGATTCCTTAGTACTGTAATATATAGCCAAGCGAGGAAAAAAACTAAATATAATAAAGTAGGTGTGCAGTTTTCGCATTACGAAAAAAGAAAAAAAAATGCATACACAACTCTGCGACCTAGAATTCTGCAAATAATATTGAATTTCTTAGGTAAAATCGGTTCATATACAGTATATATATATATATATATATATATATATAGATATATATACTAAATGTTTTTTTATACTCACAGCCCGACAGTCAGAACAAGTGCCCATACTTTAATCCACTATACCACAGCGTGATAGAGGATACTTGTGTGTAGTGGATTAAAGCATGGACACTCGTCCTGACTGTTGGTGGTTCATGTCCGCCTGGGAGTATATATACAGTATATATATATATATATATATATATATATATATATATATATATATATATATATATATATTGTTACGTATCTTTATCCTCAAGTGGTTAACTTGATGAATCTAGATAGCACAGATATATATATTAAGGTATCAGTCAGCTGAAGGCAAAACAAAAGTAAAATCTAATAAAATAATGTCCTGTTGTTGCTTCCTTTCCTTTTGGATCTTAGGACTTAGTATCCTTTATTGACTGATACTCTTTAATTATGAAAAATACTGAAACTAATTAAAGTCATGTAGTATTTATAAAAAAATATTATTTAACCGAAGCTTAGTAGGCTATGGTTATGAACCGAATAAGTTATATCTAAAGAAGGACTATTAATTCTATAAAAAGTCTTGAAAGATAAATATTTAAAGTAAGAATATTTCTGTCTCTTACCTTTTTTTAAATGAATAGCTAGTTTTCTTAATGTCCTTTTATTTATATTTAATGTAATTATTCTTGGTTCTTGTCTTACGTTAATAGTATTATATTATTATTATCATCAGGATTAATATCAAAGTCACATAAAAAGTTAGATATATATTTAATAATTAGTTAAATGTATTTCTTAACCACGTAACATTGAGGTTTGATTATGAGTAAATTAAGTTACAGGATCGCTTCATAGATTCGATTCAGGTCTCACTCAAATAATATGAAAAGCAAAAATAATATTTTGAAGCTAAAAGAATTTTCTTCAGCTTAGGAAATCACTAGAAGTAATATTAACACAGCCATGTTAGTCTAAGGTGATATTACAAATATGAGACAATAGCATCACCGAACTAAGCTCCAGTAAGCAATGTAAGCTTAATTCAAAGAAAATGAAAGAACTCGTAAGTATTAATATAAAACAATAGTATTACTTTCATCATAACCCAATTACTTAAAGAGTTGCTTTAGTCCACAAGTTAGTCAACTAAAATAGTTAAGTACATAATAATAGCATTAACGTCCCAATCAAATAGTTAAACACATAATAGTAGCGTTCACGTTAATTCCCAATCACATATCTCACTAACCAACATAACATAAGTGTTTACACCGAACACACTTAACACACATTTATATATTCTGACTGACAGTCACAATCCCATTATAATACTTCACCCCGTCTTCCTCCAGCTGCAAGTTCACCTTCCCCAACTCCAAATGAGACTGATTTGAACGCCCACAACTCGGGTCTTATATACTAAACAATGATGGTGTTGGAACGAATCAGGAGGCGGGGGGTGGTGCCCACTCCAATCACAGCTCCTCGAGTTGCATAGCAGGTGCATGGTCCAATCACAGCTCCTGGCGACGAACATACGTCA
This sequence comes from Paralithodes platypus, assembly GCA_032716605.1. NCBI lineage: Eukaryota > Metazoa > Arthropoda > Malacostraca > Decapoda > Lithodidae > Paralithodes > Paralithodes platypus. The sequence goes on along the minus strand of CM064548.1, from coordinate 36,801,914 downwards.
TAGTGCCGGGTCATCGGAGTAGTTTGCAGGGTCCCCTATGACGCACGCAGGTGTGAAGGCTTGTTTGCTGGTATGCGGCGAGCTGGTTTCCCCACTCGCTAGTTTGCTCGCTAGTTTGCTTCGCCGTTGGGGTAGTTTGAACCTCCTTCAACTCTAATTCTAACTCTTAAATTAACATACAGGGCTCCGTATGTCAGAATATATATATATATATATATATATATATATATATATATATATATATAATTACATTTATGATCACATTGAATCTTATCTATTGGAATATTTATCTATAATAAGGTCAGCATAACACTATTTTGTAGCATTTTGAATATGGTGTAATTCAAATTTAAAATATAAATAAGAAAGACATAGTGACCTTGACCTTTGAATAACAAAAACACAAAGTTTCGACAATCGTTGCATTGACCAACCAAATTTGCCAGCAAAATTTGGTGGTGATACGTAACCTGTTCAGTACAGTTCTGTCGGTTTCAATTCATACTGGATATTAAGACGATTTTATTTAGTTTATGAAGGGCCTCTATAAAATTAGCAGGCTTTCAACTATCTTAATTAACCATTTTTACTACCACAGATCCTTCATAAGCTCCACAAAATAGTCTCATTATAGCTAATATACGATACAAATGACGTCACCGGTACACAAAGGGTTGAACAGTTTAGGAAGCGTTTAAAAAAAATTATTAACACTCTTCTTTTGTTCTTTGACCTTGACCGTTAACCTCAAGTATTATATATACTGTATATATGATTGAAATATTATATGTTATTAAAGTAAAATGCAACTAACAGCCGTCAGCTTATTGAACATTGAGTATTTGTTTATGATGAAGGTTAACTTTTGACCTTGGCCTGTGACCTTGACCTTTATGTAGGATTATGTTTTAGTTTGATTTGATGTAACCCTAGAAAATCAAATAAGAGTATAAAATGTCATTAACCCGGCAAGCGCGATAGGCCTCACGGAAGGCTTCCTATAGGGAACGCGATAGGCCTCACGGAAGCATGACCATAAAAAAAGCCTTCCCCCCCAAAAAAGGGCCTATCAAAACAAAGGATTTTGTCTCTAGGTGAGATAATTCCCCTCTAGTACTCATCCATGTGTTTCTCACCCCTCCCCCTCCCCTCCTTCCCCACCTTATTCCCCCCTCCCCCCCCTCCTCAATTATCACCTATTTTTCCTCTTATTATCATCATTTATCGGTTATTTTTCTCTCCCGCGATAATGTAGCACAAGTGGGTTGCATAAAAGATCGTTATGCAACACCCAGACACCGGCACACACCGCCCCGCTCGTCTCAGTTGACTCCCAGACAGCGAGAGGGGAGGGCTGCCTGTGGCTCTCTCTCGCCTGAGATTATGACCGGGTGGCCAATATCTTCGTTTTTCACCACCCAAATGCTTTTCCCACTTATTTTAGCACTCTTGAAGGTTCATATATACATCATATATGTAAAATAAAAGCATACCGAAAACAAATAATGCTTTATATTGTAAATATAACGAATTCTGTCAGAATCCAGGGCTAGAAATGCACAAATAACTACCCTAGCACCTAGGTCTATATCGCGCTTGTCAGGTTAAAGATCATCAGTTAGTTTCAGAGGTATTATAGGAATAGTTGACCTTAACATTTGACCTTCATCTTGACCTTCATGATGTCTGAACATTTTACTTTTAATTTTCCCTTAAAGCACAACTGTCTCAACGAATTTTGTGAAGTTTACATGAATAGTAAAGAAATATAAACCTTATATTTGACGTTGACCTGTGACCTTGACCTATCAAATGGAATTATTTTTATTCTTGTATGAACTTGGTCTAGGCATTCCGAATATGCATGTTATGCCTAATGAGAATCTTACATTAAATAGGAAATATAGTACAAATCATATTTCGACCTTTAACCTTGACCTTTGACCTTGACCTTTGACCTTAGAATTTCTTATCAAGAATTTAGTTAGCTTAACCGCAATGTTCGTATTAACTAGCGTTATGAATACGATGTAATTCGTATAAAAACCTATTGATTACAAATAGTGATCATATACTGTGACCTTGACCTTTGACCTTTGACTTAAAATAAAATACATATATTTGGATGTTCATCACATTGACCAACTGAGTTTGCCTGTATAATTTGTTGACAATACCTTAAACAGTCTAGGAGGAGTTTAGGGAAAATTACAAATACTTTTGTTTTGACCTTGACCTCTGGCCTTAACTATTACAGTAGTTATGTGAAATTTGATATATATGATATTTATGTAATAAGCCATAACACATAACAGTTATCCAAAATGTGAGTAATAATGTTTAATAAATAATAAAAGTTGACCTTTGACCTTCACCTGTGACCTTCACCTTTATGTAGGAGTAAAATCTGTTTGCATTGACATTCCCCATGAAAATCAAATAATCTTGCGTAATTTCATTAAAACCCATCAATTAGTTTCATATATATTAATAGAATAGTTGACCTTGACCTTTGACATTTATCTTGACCTTTATATTTATCAACATTTATTATTTTCCTTTTCAATTAAAGTGCAACTATCTCACCAAAATGTGTGAAGTTTGCATGAAAAGTAAAGAAAATAGCATATCGACCTATTATATGACCTTGACCTGTGACCTTGACCTTTCATATGGAATTTAATAGTTTCTTGTATGACCTTGGCCTAGGTATTCCAAATATACATGGTAAGCCTCGTTAGAATCTAACAGTTATTATAAGAAATACTAGTAAAAAAACTATTTTGACCTTTGACTTTGAACTTTGACCTTACCCTTTATATTATTTACCAAAAAATTAGGCAATACGAAATCAAGGTTACCAGTAACTTGTAGTGAAAATGAAGACATTTGAATAAAAACTAAAAATAAATAGTATAAGTTGACCTTTCACTTTGACCTGTGACCTTGGCTTTTATGTAAGAGTACATTTTTTTGTTCATTGACATTGTCCAGGAAAATCAAATAAGCATGACTAATTTCATTAAAACCCATCAGTTAGTTTCATATATATTTATAGAATAGTTGACCTTGACCTTTGACCTTCACCTTGACCTTCATGATATGTGTCTCACAATGAATTAATTGTATAGTTTCTTATATGACCTTGGCCTAGGTATTCCACATATACATGTTAAGCCTAGTGAGAATCTAACAGTTAGTATAAGAAATACTAGTAAAATCTTATTATGACTTTTGACTTTGACCTTTGCCCTTACCCTTTAGAATATTTATCTAACATTTGTGTAATACAATATCAAAGTTACCAATTACTTGTATGGTGAAAATGAAGATATTTGAGTAAAACAATACAAATATATAGTAATAGTTGACCTTTGACCTTGACCTGTGACCTTGACCTTTATGTAAGAGTACATATTTTGTGTTAATGACATTTCCCAAGAAAATTACACAAGCATGCCTAATTTCATTGAAACCCATCAGTTAATTTCATATATATTAATAGAATAGTTGACCTTGACCTTTGACCTTTATGATATGTCAACATTAAGTATTTTCCTTTTCATTTAATGTGGATCTATCTCACCAAATGTTGTGAAGTTTGCATGAAAAGTAAAAACAATAGCACATTGACCTTTTATGTCACCTTTACCTGTGACCTTTACCTTTCATATGCAATTGTATAGTTTCTTTTATGACCTTGGCTTAGGTTTTCCGAATATACACGGTAAGCCTAGTGAAAATCAAACATTTAGTATAAGAAATACTAGTGAAAAACTTATTTTGACCTTTGACCTTGATCTTTGACCTTACCCTTTTGCATATTTAACTAAAATTTGTGCAACACGATACCAAGGCTACCAGTAACTTGTATAGTGAAAATGAAGATATATGAGTAAAAAGTAAAATATATTGTAAAAGTTGACCTTTGACCTTGACCTGTGACCTTGACCATTATGTTAGAGTAGTTTTTTGTTTTCATTGACATTGCCCCGGAAAATCAAATAAGCATGCCTAATGTCATTAAAACCCATCAGTTAGTTTCATATATATTAATAGAATAGTTGACCTTGACCTTTGACCTTTATCTTGACCTTTATGATATGTGCGTCCAAATGTATTATTTTCATTTGCATTTAAAGTGCAACTATCTCACCAAATGTTGTAAAGTTTGCATGAAATGTAAAGAAAACAGCATATTGACCTTTTATTTGACCTTGACCTGTGACCTTGACCTTTCATATGGAATTGTAAATTTTCTTGTATGACCTTGGCCTAGGTAATCCGAATATACATGGTAAGCCTAGTGAGAATCTAACAGTTAGTATAAGAAATACCAGTGAAAAACTTATTTTGACCTTTGACCATGACCTTGACCTTACCCTTTATAATATTTACCTAACATTTGGTCAATACGATGTTAAGGTTATCAGTAACTTGTATAGTGAAAATGAAGACATTTGAGTAAAAACTAATATATATGAAATATTGACCTTATATTTAACTTTGAACTTTGATCTTAACCTTTAAGTTAAATGGAAAATTTATTTTTGACTGACCTTCGCAATGAGCAAATGGATATACCTGGGAAATTTGGTGAAAATCCATCAAACGGTCTAGGAGGAGTTTCCAGACAGACAGACGGACGACGACGACTACGACGGACGACGGACGACGGACGACGACGACGACAGACAAGCTGATTGGTGGTGCACAGTATACGGGTGGGATCTGTGTGCGCGATACCACTCTGCTTCGCATAGTTGAATATGGGAGAAACTGTAGCAGGGTCTAGTCATAAAAGGAGAGAAGAAAACTTGTGTCTTTTACTGTGTCGTTCGTGAGGTGGAGGTATGAGGCTTGTTGAGGGAGGAGGGGCGGGAGGTGAAGAGAAGTGGGGAGTGAAGGAAAGGTACTGAAGGAGAAACAGAGCAATACCGATGAAATATAACTGACAGATATAATAATAAGGAGGTAGAAGAAGAGGGGATACTATAATGATAAATAAACACTATCAAACAAAGCATTAATAGATGGTAGAGAAACTGAAAGGGAATGGCAAGAGGAAAAAAATAAGAGAAACGACAGTAATTGCGTGGGAGAGGACAGGAAGGGAGAGGTAGTGGTAACAACATGGTTAAGAAAAGTGTATCAAATGAGACATTGTATGAGGAAAGGTCGAGTGTTGGAGAGACCAGAGCTTGGATGGTAAGTCTTGGATGGATCAACATTTGTTCCCATAACATTTCTAGGGTAGTTTGCATTGATATCTGAAATTGTATAAAACATATATAAATTGGATGACATATATATTATAAGGTTTAACTCTGTGTAGATTATGACTCATTTTGACATACAGTATTTTAGCTTTATCATTGGATGATTTGATACAATTTAAGAAGGATTTTGTGGGAATTATAAGGGTAAACACAATTTCAACTAACCAACTGACTTCCACATACCCTACTTAATATGAATATTATCGCCAAAAAACATAAAGACATGCGTCATGATATCTTCTAAAGCAAGGTTCACACATTGGCGAGTCGGAGCGCAACTCCAACGCGAGTGATGACATTTTTGCACTCGCCAATGATTATCCCAAATTCGCCGACACTCGCCGACACTCGCACAGACTCGCGTGGACTCGCGGTGGACCGCGTAGACTCGCGAACGCAGCCAAAATGTTTGTACAGACACAAAAATTGGAGAGTCAAGTGGGAGTAGGACGCCAACTCGCATAGAGTCGCATAGACTCGCGTAGACTCGCGTAGACTCGCGTAAACTCGTGTAAACTCCTGTAGACTCGTGTGACACTCATGTAGACTCACGTGATAGTCACGTTGTACTATTTAGAAATTTAATGATCGCGAGTCTACACGAGTCCACGTGGGTCTACGTGAGTCTACACGAGTACAACAGGAGTCTACACTATAGTAAACAACCAATATTGCCAAAGGCGAGTTTAACGGGAGTCAATCAGGAGTCAACACGACGCTAACGCGAGTTAACACGGGGTAACGCGAGTGTAACACGCGTAAACGAGAGTACCAACGTGGTGGTCTAGATTTCACAATATATGTCGCGAGTCTATGCGAAACAAACACGAATTTACGCGATATTAACGTGAGTCTATGTGAGTCTATGTGAAACCAACGTGAGTCTACGCGAGTAACGGTGAAACTAACGTGAGTCGACACGAGTGGTGTGCGACTGCTGGCAACACCGCGCGAGTAGGTGGCACCACCGCGTCAATACCCCCTATAAAAAGGGACCGCCCGCGGTGCTCGTCCACTCTCCACCGTGACCCCACCAAGGACCCATTGACCCGGGCCGCACACCGACCCACGCTGCCCTACCACGCTGCCTGCCCTACCACGCTGCCCTACCTGCCTGCCCTGCACCATGCCTTTGCCCAAGGAATACAAAGGAATACAAAGGAATACAAAGGAGAACAAACTGCAACAGACCTATTGGTCCTTACGGGGCAGTTTGGATATCTAAAACTACTAATCTACTGACTACGAGGTAGAGAAAAGGATAGCAAAGAAGAAGGCTCCTCCCCACCCACCACTCCCTCCAGCTAATGCTGGCATGGAAACAGATAGGAAAAATACCATGCAGTATTGAAAAACTGACACGGAAATTCGGACAGGACAGGGAGAAAAAAGAAGTTGATTTGTAATCTAAGCTAACTCTATTTACTACAATTCTGAAAGGGAACAGATGTATGAAAATCAATATACATTGCGGTATGCGTTGACATTTCGTTGCGCGTTATTCTGAAAGAAACTGTGTTAATCGGGGGTTATTTGCCATGTGTTTATCCAGATGGTTCTTAAATGTTTCGACAGTATTACAGTTTACAATGTTCGAGGGTAGTCTGTTCCAATTATTCACAACGCGGTTGAAGAAGAATTGCTTCGCCTCGTGAGAATGAAAACGCTTGCCTATAATCTTATAACCATTGTTTCTCGTGTTTGCTTGATTGATCGTAAATAATTCGCTTACATTTAGGTTGCTGAATCCCTTGAAGATTTTGAACACCTCTATTAGGTCACCTCTCATTCTGCGCTTTGTTAAGCTAAACAAATTTAGTTCTTTTAAGCGCTCTTCGTACGGTTTATTACGCAATCTAGGTATCATTTTAGTGACTCTGCGTTGCACCCTTTCAAGTTTATTTATGTCCTTTTGGTAGTACGGTGACCAGAATTGCACGCAGTATTCGAGATGGGGACGCACCAATGAGTTGAATAGAGTAAGTATGATTTTTTCTGATTTGAATTTGAATGTTCTGCCGATGAAACCCACCAATTTATTAGCAGTTTTTATTACCTCTGGACACTGTTTACTCGGCTTCAGGTCACTTGATATTATAACTCCCAGATCCTTTTCATTATTTGTATTTGATAGTTGAATGTTGTTCATTGAGTAATCTTTTTTAGCGTTGTTACTACCGATGTGTAATACTTTGCATTTTTCTATGTTGAATTTCATTTGCCATTTTTCTGCCCAGTTTTCTAAAGTGTCTAGGTCACCTTGTAGTTTTTGCCAATGTACTGTTGAGGTTACTTTATTAGTAATTTTTGTATCGTCAGCAAATTTCGAAATTTTGCATTCTATTCCTTCGTCTAAGTCGTTTATGTAAATTATAAAAAGAATAGGACCTAATACCGAACCCTGGGGAATGCCACTATTTACTTTGCACCAATCCGATTCTTCACCATTTATTACAACTCGTTGTTTACGGTCTGAGAGCCAATTTTCGAGCCATTTCAGAGTTTTTCCTGTTATGCCATGAGCTTTTATTTTGTCAATTAGTCTCTTGTGGGGTACGGTATCGAAAGCTTTCTGAAAATCGAGATATATTATATCAACTGCTCTATCCTTATCATATGATTTGTAAACATCATTGAAGAAGTCGAGTAAGTTTGTTAAGCATGAACGTTTATTTCTAAAACCGTGCTGAGAATCTTTTATTAAATTATTTTCTTCCAAATGTTTTGCTATTTTGTCCCTTATAATGGTTTCCATTAATTTGCCCGTTACCGATGTTAAGCTAATTGGTCGATAATTGCCGGGAGAGGACTTATTTCCTTTTTTGTATATAGGTGTCACGTTAGCTAGTTTACATTCGTTTGGAACTATCCCAACATTCAATGATTTGTTGAACAGATTTGCGAGTGGGTTTAATAATTCGTGTTTTGCTTCTTTTAGGATCCTTGGGGATATTTTATCAGGGCCTGGGGTTTTATTAACTTTCAAATTGTTGTTTGCGAACAGGATATCGTCTTCATAAATGGTAAAGTTTTCGAGCTCAGTGCCATTTGATTGATTCGTAGGGGTAGGTCGGTTACCGGTAGTATCTTCCGACGTGAAAACTGATGCAAAATAGTTATTTAGGATATTCGCCATTTGTACTTTGTTATCTGTATGATCTCCATTTTCCGCAACAAGTGGGCCTATTGTTGAAGTTACCGTTTTTCTGTTTCTTATATAGCTGTAAAATTCTTTCGGATTGGACTTGCTGGAGCTGGCAATATGAAGTTCCAGATTCTTCTTACTTCCTTTGATGAGATTTTTGGTTGTTCGACGCAGTCTATCGTGTTCTAATTTATCGCTATTATTCTGAGTTGCCTTATATTTTTGGTATGCCTGCTTTTTTACTAAGAGGATGTTTTTTATTTCATTATTCCACCATTTTGGCTTATATTTGCCTGCTGGGCGCCGGTTTCGTAGAGGGATGCTTGTATTTATTGCTTTGTTTAGGTTATTAGATAATATGTTTCCATAATCGAGGAGAAGGTGGCGGCCACCAAGTCTCGGAAGGGTGGTGATGGTGTTGTGAAGAAAGGCAAGGCTACACCTTCCGAACAACCCCGCATTGCACCCCCTGCCAGGAGGCTTGTTGCGTCGCAAGACTTGGACGACTCGGATGACATTGTGCCGGACAGCCAGCCCAGTGGACATGAGGACATGGACGTGTTTGATGGAGATATTGATGCTGACGACAGCCAGGATACTCGGACCAGCCAGGATACTCAGACCAGTCAGGATACTCATACCAGTCAGGACACCCAAGGTAGCCTCAGTGACAGTGATGATGATACCCCTGACCCCCCTGTCAGCGCCGGCCCTGTGCGTTATGGCGCCATTAAGAAGAATAAGTTGACAAGGGTGATCTTGAGCGACGAGACTGAGGACATGCTGGCCGAGTGGGTGAAGGACACCCCCATGTTATATATGAAGCGTAGCAAGGCCTACAAAGATACGCGCAGGAAACTCCGCGCCTACGACGAGAAGGCTGCTACCCTGGGTGTTAATGTCACAGGTAAGTACCCACAACAAAACATGCAGCATGCAATATTAATTGTAATAAGTGATTGAATACCTTGATGTTGTATTCTTGGTTTGATTCCATGTGATTTATACGTGAAATACATAATTACTATTATGTTAAAGTTTGCTAAATTGGCATATATGTATGTGTTGCCAGTATCATATACATCCCTCTACGCTTGTATTTAACAGCATTAACTAATAATGTATTATCAAGCCATGTTTGGCCTGTGAAATTACGGATATAAATCATGTATATAAAGGGGCCTTGCTTAATAAATATTACTCTTTACACAGGCGGTAATCTGGCACATTGGGTGCGCAACATGCGGTCAAGGTATTCAAAGCTGAGCGATATGAAGAGTGGAGCGGGAACACCTGGGACATTCGAGGGCAAGCCACTATCAGAGAGGGACACCTGGATCATGCAGAAGTTTGCCTTCCTCAAAGGGCACATCTCCCGCGTAAAGACCAAGGTCACAGCTAAGGTTAGAACTAATATAAACATACCTAATATGTGTGAAAACAATATATACTTAAATAACTGTTCGCTATCACATTTGGAAAATATTATTTAACCATGTATACCTAGGTTATTAATGTCTGTTAATAACGTGCTTATCTTGTGCATATGATTTTATACATATATTAAGTCATGGCTGTTAATATCATGCTTATCTTGTGCATATATACTTGAATTCATACATTTATAATTGAAGGCTTCATGTAAACATAAAAAGTATTTTCTTATATTTATTTATATTGTCAAGGTACATATATTTAAGTATATTAAAATAGATTAAAGGTCTTATTTATATAGGATATATTAATGTTTTTGTGTTTCAGTTTCCAAACCCGACCGATGACGTCTCGCCGGATGTGAATGTGGAGGTGATTGGCGAGGACGAGAGTGATGGAGAGGACACTGCCATGCCCCCTCCAACCAACACAACTTCCACTGCCAGGTCCAGCAGCCAGAACAAGCGCCGGAAGTCTGTAGAGACATTCTCACCTGTGGAGGTAAATATGAAAATATTTAACATATGTCATTATGAGAGTATATTAGTCATTACGAGAGTATTATGTAAATCCTATGTTCGTGTACGCTGTAAACCGCAAACAATTCCTGTAGAGGAAGACATATGCATCTGGAGGAGAAAAACATAAAAACGTTATTACCATAACTTACCATGACATGTATGTATTATTTTATAAGTACCAAAGGTGTTTAACCTGCATACTCTTGTTTCTCCAGCTGAGTGCGACGCGGGAGGCGATGCGGGAGGACATGTCACGCCTGGTGACATCCCTGGTTGGGAAGGAGACCAAGTATGGACAGTTCATGGGGTACTTGGAGCAGCAGCTCGAGAGGCTCCCTGACGCTGTAGGGGAGATATTGTCACGGAGGATAATGCAGCAAGTCCTTCAGGCCAGGGATGAGGTCACCCTCTCCACGTCACCCCAGATGGTGATACCAGCAAACCCCCCCCAGTTGCACACCACACCACCAGGCCCCCCGCAGTTGCACACCACACCACCAGCCCCCCCACAGTTGCACACCACACCACCACAGATGCAACCCCAGCCAGGACCATCACGCATGCCAGCAGCCTTCACAAACCCCACATTCCAAGAGCTGATGGCTGGTACGCCATTCAGGTCTCCTGCACATATACATGAATGGTGGGCGGGGTCGCTTACCCCTACACATGGCGCCAACATTGCAACACCGGTTCCCTCAAGCCCAGCTACTAGTAGGCCACCAACACCAGGGAACTTCCTATAAACAAGGTTGAACACCAAAGTCAACACGCCCAGGCCTGGGGATGACGAAAATGTGTGAAACCTTTGTGTATAATAATAAAGTCATAAATCCCCCAGTGATGGGAATGACGAATATATATAATACTATGTCTACACATAAAATTAATATCTATTATTATTTCTATACTTTCTGGTATATATTTATATACTATATTACTTTCGGCTATATATTAACATGCTATATATCTATGTTTATGAATACAATAAATTAATGTGCCTCCAGCTGTTGTTTTGGATCCAAACTATATTATTAGAGTTTATGGGTAAACATTCTCAAGAAAGGTTCCTTTTATAAACAGGGCAAAGACTTGTCAACAGACACAAAATATAAGTTAATATGAATTCAAGTTGTGTTATAAATAATATTGATATTAACATCGATAATGAAGACAGGAAAAGAAGAAATATAATATGATTGAAATAGGTTTCTGGAATAATATTGATAGTAAAACATAAATAATGATGTGCAATATATGCAAAGAATATATGATGACAAGAAATAATATACAGATTGATATCCAACATGAAATATAAATAAATAAAACATATTCATTAAATATTATATATTAAACATTATGAAACGACATAGGCAAAGGTGAGCACCATAATATATGACACTTTATAAAAAGCGATTAACAAATAGAGAATATATATTAATGAGGTTTAATTGATTTAAAACATGATTAACAACATAATAAAAATATGTAAACTACAAAAATAATAATGAAAGCAATGGCAAGATATGGATACATACCTTCCTATCAGGTCGTTCTGCCAGGGGACACTGCCACTGGGTGATGAGCAGTAGTCGGTGAGGTGCTGGCGTTGCCTCTTGGCCTGGGCTGTCACGACATTCCTGGATAGTCTCTAGAGGGGATTCAGCCTGTCCCGCACCTCCCTCCAACCACAAGGGATGATAGCATGCGTCTCAGGGTCCTCCTCGTCCGCTAGGTTGGCGTGGTGATTAGGGAACCTCATTCGCATAAGGTTATGCATGCAACAGCACGCCATCACCACAGACTCAACACGGGACGGGTGGAGGGGAATGCTGTGGAGAAGGCACCTGAACCTGAATTAGGGAGAGAAAAAACATGTATATTTAAACACTGAATAGTATAGTTCATATTAAATAGGGAAATAAAGGTTAGGATCATTTTTAGTCAAAACTGGACTTGCAGACGTGGACGACTCACACTCTGTGGATGTGGGGGAGATGTATTAATCCATATTTATTATAGGGATAATGGTTACGAGCATGTATATTTAATACCTGACTAGTATACTTCATATTAGTAGGGTGCCATCACCGATACCTGTATTTCTGGTCAAACATTTCACATAATCAAATACATACCTGCTTGCCATGATGCCAAAGGCGTTCTCAACAACTCTGCGAGCCCGGGACAGTCTGTAGTTGAAGATCCGCTCCGGTACAGTCAGTTGCCGAGTAGAGTGTGGCTTCATCAACCACCTTCGCATGGGGAAGGCGTCATCACCCACCAGGAAGTAGGGAACAGGTGTGTCGTCGTTGGGCAGGGGTTCGGCAGCAGGGAGTCCCAGGGTGCACCCATCCAATGCTGCTCTGATATTCGTTCTTATAAAGACCCCACCATCTGAGGAGCTACCGTGATTACCCACGTCACAGTAGAGGAACTTGTAGTCGGCATCTACAATAGCCATGAGCACGATGGAGTGGAAGCCTTTGTAGTTGTAGAATTCTGTACCGGCATTTGGGGGGCATTTGATGGCACAGTGCTTTCCGTCGATGGCACCAACGGTATGTGGGAAATCCCAGCGCTTGGCAAATTCACTGGCAACATCCTTCCACTCCGCCGGTGTCCTGGGGCAACGTATAACCTCCTCCTGGTATTCTGCAATGATGGCTTCGCATGTTGCAGGCACAATGAGGGAGATGGTGTTCCGGGCCACACGGAATGCGTACTGTAGGCTAGGATATGAGTCACCAGTGGCCAGGTAGCGGAGTGTGATTGCAATCCTCAGCCCAGGTGACAAAGCATCTCTCCAGAAGGTGTCCTGCTTCTCTACCCTAGGCCCGACACGTGCCACCAACTCCCTAAACAGGTGGACGTCCACACGTAGGAAATTCCGGAATCCTTTGGGGTCCTCTCTCTTAAGCTCCTCCATAAGTTGTTCGTACACACCGAACTGTGGCCGTCTCAGTAGCCACCTCCTAGCCCAAACTCTCATTCGTGGCCTTTCCCCTTGACGTCTTTCTTCAGCCTCCTTCTCCTCCAGCTCCTCGAGGTCTAGGAGACGCATCTGCATTTTCAGTATGAGCACAGCTGCCGCTCTCCGCCTCCTGATGGACATGGTGTATTGGTGGGTGGGTGGGTGGGGGGGTTGGGCTGTATCCTGCAGAGTACGTCCGTCCGTGGTGGTGTTGCGTGGTGTGAATAATGATGCCAGTGGGGGCCTCTTTTATATACGTATCCTGACACTCGCCAACACTCGCACACACTCGTGTTAGACTCCCATACACTCCTGTAAACTTCCTGTAGACTCGCGTTCATCTCGTGTAAATTCATGTAAACTCGTGTAAACTCCTGTGACACTCGTGTAGACTCCCGTAAACTCGCACTATTCGTACCCTGGAATTTGACCGTTATTTTTCAAATTTTGGCGGTGCGTGTTGGGGTCGTGTTACACTCGCCGACACTCGCGGATACTCCTGTAAACTCGTGTAAACTCGTGTAAACTCATGTAAACTCGTGTTATTTTCGTGTTACATGCGTGTATACTCGCATCAGATGCTACTCGCGTTGGGTTCGGGCTCCATCATGGTGAGTATGCGGCGAGTGTGACTCGCGTTGGCCTCGCGCTCCGACTCGCCTATGTGTGAACCTACCTTAAGGGTTAACTCATTAGCTACATTTACTAGAGATGCTGTTAAACGTTGAGGATATTGGTACTTGTGTGATACCGGATTTAGGGGTACTTTACACAGTCAGGAATGCGAGCTAGAATCACTAGGAGTAATGATTCCTGGTGATTCCTGGGAATACACCGCGAATGTCTGCAATTCCCCGTGGACTCACAACACTGTAGGAACCAGTGAGAGTCACTTGGGAATCACTGGGAATCACCAAGAATCACCTCGATAAAACCAGGAATGAAGTGCGAGTTATTGAGCATTTGAATATTTCGGATTACTGTAATATACGAGTCGATAGGAGTAATATAGGAATCACTGGGAATTAGATAGGAGTCACTGGGAGTCACCGAGCATCACTGGGATTTGTTAGGAATGAGATGCGAGTATGCCAGGCATGGCCCCCATTGTGTGTTTGACCCTATAATTGAAATCAATTTTTCCTCAAGTATGTCTCTTGTAGTCTATAACTACAGTCCTCTAATATCATCATTAAGAATTATGACTGTATTCATACATCATTACAGACATTAATATAATACGATAAGTCTGTATCATTATGTACCGTAAGGTCATGATATCAATGCTTACTATACTTTACGAAACAAATATATTTAAACTATTGTCTAAGTAGTGGATAGTTTATCCTTACCACCTTTTTCTTTTCATTCGTTACCGAGTTCTGTAATATTTCATACGATTACCTAATATAGGTAACCCTTATAGGTTGTGTTAGTTTGCTTAGGTTAGGTCAGGTGAGTTGCAGAACCTCTAGATTATTAACTGGCGACTACAACGGCCCCTAAACAACCAAGCCATGATTACGCTTGCTCAAAGTTTACCCCGGCGACTACAACGCCCGTCGAAGTAGTAATCCAAACTCCACTGTCCACCACCAAACGAACTTGACATTTCAAAACACATACAAACACGTCTCCACCATTCTCGTTATGTTAGGTAAGGGGAGTTGCAGAACTTGTAGACTACAAGTAGGGTATTGTAACATTGACCATACATTGTTCACATTATTTAATTACCTCAACTACCGTAATTTCCTTCTCTACACACAATCACTGGGTGAATATAATGTCTTGTGGGAAATTATACTTACACAGGTTAATACTAGGCCTATTTATAATGTTTGACCAAGAAAAGTTAACTACCTGTATACTGTATATTATACTTTCACGTGAGAAGTATTACAGGTTTATATGAATAATATGTTTATTAAAGGGTACTTCACACAGTCAGGAATGCGAGCTAGAATCACTAGGAGTAGCTGAAAATTTGGATTCCTGGGCCTATTCGCGGTGAAAATTCGATGACTCCTAGTGACTCTAGCGATATCCTAGTGACTCTAGCGATATCCTAGTGATTCCTGTTAGACTCCCAGTGACTCCAAACCACTCGCGGCCGATTGGCCCTGTCCGACAAAATGTTCACCGTGTTTAAAGTTTTAGCCACAAATCGGACCATTCCCAGTGACTCCCAGTTGATTCCCAGTGATCCCCAGTGATTCCCCAGTGACTCCCAGTGAGTCCGGGTGATTATCGGTGTTTCGTATCTGAATCGCGGACAGCTTTTGGTTTCAGTTTCAGTTCATACCAGAATCACCAGGACTCACTGGGAGTCACTGGGGAGTCACTGGGGAATCACTGGGGATCACTGGGAATCAACTGGGAATCACTGGGAGTGGTCCGATTTGCGGCGAGAACCTTAAACACGGTGAACATTTTGTCGGACAGGGCCAATCGGCCGGGACTGGTTTGGAGTCACTGGGATTCTAACAGGAATCACTAGGATATCGCTAGAGTCACTAGGAGTATCGATTTTCACCGCGAATAGGCCCAGGAATCCGAATTTTCAGCTACTCCTAGTGACTCTAGCTCGCATTCCTGACTGTGTGAAGTACCCTTTCGTCTGGCAGTCGATGAAATTGTGTTTTAGAATATAGGTAGAATTATATTTAACCCCTTCTGTACCGGCGACGTATTTTTAATTTCTATTCTAGCTACATTTAGATGATGTTATCAAGTTTACGAAGTATATATTGTTGATAGAAGAGTTAATTGAGACAGTTTGTTGCCATTAATTGGTAGACATCCTTCCCAAAATGAATTATATCATCTAGTAGTTGCCAGAATATAATTAATATGTCGCCGGTACAGAAAAGGGTTAATCGCTTACATACCCTGGTTCTTTGAAGTGTATACAATGTCTACTTTATTCATTGATTCGTCGCGATGTTTCCTACAGTAAGCTAGTATCAACATTATACTTTGCTTTGTGTCTATTTTATTATCAATAGTCAGCATAAGGCGAGCCTATAGGTAGCGGCAGCGAACTTGACAACGATATTGACCCCTTAACTTCTTATAAATTAATGAAAGCAATCGGGCTGACGTTTCTATCATTTGGAAAGAGTCCACCAGGAAATAGGTGTGGATATTTACAGCCAGTTTGTTCTAGACCTTTTTGAGTTACAGAAAGGTCAGGGATCAATTTTATTGTCCAGTTCGTTGGCGCTACCTATAGTGTGAAATAAGCTGGGAATTATGGCACGTGACCTTGACGCTTTCATTATATAAGTCATAACCAGACAACTGCAGGCGGAACGGTTCCCTCAGGCCATAACACACCTTATTCTTATCCCCATTAGTTATGAGATTTTAAGACATTCTCCCCATTAGTTTGGCGATTTTAAGACCATTCAACCAATATCTTTGTCAATAATAAGACTTTGTGTGTCATTTAGGTGTCATTATTTTCCTGGTGAGTGATAACGAGCCTGTAATATGGGAGCAACCGGCCCTCGACCAGGACTTTTTCATGTCGAAAAATGTACAAATTTATCTTGGAGGAATGTTTTGGGGGAATGTTGTATTTTATGTTTTTTTGTTTGTTTAAGCTGATGGAGATCTAGGGAGGACACTAAGAAAATAAGTAAACATATAAATAACAAAAAACATAAATACGCCCATCACCCTTAAGGCCTAACAAATCTCTCTCTCTCTCTCTCTCTCTCTCTCTCTCTCTCTCTCTCTCTTCCACCCCCCCCCCCCCACAAACGCACACACACAGGGGGGGGGGGGGGGGGGGAGGGGAGAGAAGGGGAGGGGGAAGAGAAGGAGGCGGGGGGGGGGGGGGGAGGGGGGGGATGGAGAATTAGGAGGGAGGTTGGCGAAGAAGAGGGATTAAAAACGAGGAAAAGAAAACATAGTACAAAATATAAAAGTAGCAACTGTAAACTGGTGTATAGCAATGTGGATGGTTTACTATAAAAAAAAATGGAGATTGGTGACCTCATAAAACAAGAAAAGCCCATGATAATGTGTTTATGTGAAACAAAATTAAATAAAGATATGAGTCTGGAAGTGATGGGATGGGATAACTATAATTCGTGGAGAAGGGATAGGAAGGGTAATTTGGGTGGAGGAGTATTAATCATTACACACAATAAATTAAAAGTTAAAATGATAGATTTACAAAACAATAAAGCAGAAATTATAGTAGTGGAGGTAATTAATGAAAATAATGAAAACACTGATATTGCGGTAGCATATAATTATGCCACCATATACGAGGGCCTGGGAAGAGGAAGAATACCAAGGATTAAAACAGGAGATGATCAAAACTATGGAACACTTATTTCACAGATACAACGAGTTAATATTGGTAGGGGATTTCAATTGTAGAGAGGTTAATTGGGAGGAGGGAGACGCAGGTAGTAATATGAGTTCTTGGGGGAATGTACTACTAGACTTGGTTACAGAAAACCTGCTAATTCAGAATATTAAGGAAAACACAAGAAGAAGGGGTAAAGATGAATCGTCTAGATTAGACTTGGTGTTTACAAGAGTTCCAGATATGATTACAAATACTATATACCTACCTCCGCTGGGAAATAGTGATCATGTGGTAATTGAAATGGAAATCCTGATGGGTTATCCAACAATGCTAGAGAGAGAAGAACATAAAGAAAGGAGATTGAACTATGGGAAAGCAGATTTTAAGCTATTAAAAAGATGCTTCAGGGATGCAGACTGGGGTGCAATTGAACAGAAAAACAATGTTAATGATAAATACTGTGTGTTTAAAAACATTTATGATGATATTGTAAACAGGTATGTGCCAAGACAAGGAAATAAGACTGAAAAGATAAAAAACTGGTTTAATGATAAATGTAGAATAGCTAGGGATAAGAGAAATAAGGCATGGAACATAGCCAGAAGAAGGAGAAATTAACAGACCTGGAATACATATAGGAAGCTAAGGAACGAGTATGTCAGAATTAGGAAACAGGAAGCAAGAAATTATGAAAAAAACATTGTGGAAAAATGTGTAAGTGATCACAAATTGTTCTACAGGTATGTAAATAGTAAAATGAAGGTTAAGGACAAAATAATGAAGCTGAGGGAAGGAGACAATATTTATGAGGATGATGAGAAGATATGTGAAGTTATGAATAGTACATTACATTCAGTTTAGGCTATGGATGAACAATTTTTAGAACCAGAGATTGTATACCAAAATGATGAAATTTTTTGGGAGATATTATCTTCCAACCAGAGGAACTACTAGAACTTATGAAGGGACTAGATGTGATAAAATCTATGGGCCCAGACAATATAGCAGGATGGATTCTAAAAGAATGTGCTGAGGAATTGGTAAAACCTTTATATGAAATAATTAAGTACTCTGTTGAAGCTGGAAAATTACCAATCTCTCTCTCTCCGCCGCAATGTTGCATCTCTCTCGCTATTCTATCACTACTATAATAATCAGTGTTCCTCAGAACTTTCCCAGTGCATACCACCTCCTTTACGTAGGGCACTTGGTAATCGTCTTGCAATTCAATCCCCCCCCTACTCTGTGCAACTCTCTATCCCAAGAGTGAAATGTTACTCTCAAACTTTCTTCTACTCAACAGCTGATCTCTGGAACTCTCTCCCAGAATCAGTCTTTCCCTCTTCCTATGACTTAAATTGCTTCAAACTCTGTGTGTCCAGGCATTTTGGCTCGATCGTCCCTTGATTTTGGCCCTGTCACTCTTTCAACTATGGGGGAGGGACTCGCTATAGGCAATTCTGCCTTTTGCCTCCCTCAATCACATAGAAAAAAAAATGGAAAAGGGCTAATGTAGTACCAATCTACAATGGTGGGAGTAGGGAGCAGTCGCTAAACTATAGACCAGTGTCACTGACAAGTGTTGTTTGTAAAATGTGTGAGAAGATTATTAACCCTCCCGCATCCAGCAACTTAAATATCTAACTTATGGTAAGACATTCTCTAATTTGCCATGAAATATCAGGCTGGGCGATTTTTCGAAGCCTTGTGTTTTTCTGTATTTTCATCCACCAGAATGCTGTTTATTGTGATGTATCATATGTCAATGGAAAGAGGAATATTTATAGTACATGATAAAACAAAACAAAATGTAAATTAATCGAAATATGAAAGTGTAAATGAGTCCGGAATACAATTATTTCCCATGCAATTGTCTTCACACCGTCCTAGCTCTAAATTGTGAGTGATGACCATATATTTGTTTTTGCTCAAATAATAGTATTTTTTCTCCTCTTTCCAAATCTGAAAACAGAAATTGTTTATCTTCAATAGTTCTCAAGCAGTGACCGAAAAAAAAAAATGATTTTGATTGATATGGTTTATAACATTTTCGATTTATTTCGTTGCTACGAAGTGTATGGTTTTAAATTTAGGCTGTATAAATTCGGCAAATAATGCTGATGAGTATAAAACAAACTAGAAGTTCCTAGGACAAATACTTTTTGCGCTATGAATATTTGAAATGAAGAGCCAAAATGCGTATATTTACGCTTCACCCATCTCTGTTCCGGAGATGCTAGCCGGGTTCCGAGCTGTTCCCCACCTCGTGGTTGCGTTATTTGCTCGGATTCGTATATAACTGTATATATCACCAGAATCGAAAAATTGTGCTCTTTCCAATGGTGAAAACAAAAATAATATAGCGTAATTGGTTCGCGAGCTATGCGCAATTGTTTCCATGCAGTGACCGAAAAAATATATATATATGGTTTATAACATTTTCGATTTATTTCATTGCTACGAAGTGTATGGTTTTAAATTTAAGCTGTATGAATACGGCAAATAATGCTGATGAGTATAAAACAAACTAGAAGTTCCTAGGACAAATACTTTTGTGCTATGAATATTTGAAATGAAGAGCCAAAATGCGAATATTTACGCTTCACCCGTCTCTTCTCCGCCGATGCTAGCCGGGTTCCGAGCTGTTCCCCACCTCGGCATTGGTTTATTTGCTCGGATACGTATATAACTGTTTATATCACCGTCATCGGAAAATTATGCTCTTTCTAATGGTGAAAACAACAATAATATAGCGTTATTGGTTCGCGAGCTATGCGCAATTGTTTCCATGCACTGCTATTGTTTTGTAAATAAATGTGAATGATTATACAGATGTTTATCTTTGCCACAATATACAACACTTTTATATAATTTTCCTTGCCAATAATTGTATAATGTTCATAGAAGACATGTCAGTCATGAAGGTTGTCAATTTTACTTACCTGATAGGGCCACAACCCTTTCCAACGAGAAGGGAAATGGCTCCTGGGTTGACACTGAAAAAACAAAACAAGAAAGCCAGGTTATCATCAAGTAATAAATTCAGAAATAATTCTATTGTACACACAAATAAAGTAATATATAAATATATAGATATATATAGATATATATATATATAATTATATATATATATATATATATATATATATATATATATATATATATATATATATATATATATATATACAAGGTGTCAAACAAAATATAATGAATGGTAACAAAAATGTGTGTATGTGGGTATATATATATATATATATATATATATATATATATATATATATATATATATATATACAAGATGTCATACATATATATATATATATATATATATATATATATATATACAAGGTGTCATAAATATATATATATATATATATATATATATATATATATACAAGGTGTCAAACAACATATAATGAATGGTAACAAAAATGTGTGTATGTGTGTGGGTATATATATATATATACAAGGTATATATAATTATATATATATATAAATATATATAT
Organism: Paralithodes platypus; assembly: GCA_032716605.1. Classification (NCBI taxonomy): domain Eukaryota; kingdom Metazoa; phylum Arthropoda; class Malacostraca; order Decapoda; family Lithodidae; genus Paralithodes; species Paralithodes platypus. Next base: position 36,780,728 of record CM064548.1, on the reverse strand, counting down.
ATATATAAATACAAGGTGTCATAAATATATATATATATATATATATATATATACAAGGTGTCAAACCACAGAAATATGCAGATTTCCAAGCCACCCTAGGAGGTACTGCATTTGACTCATTATTTTTTTAGAGTGGTTTCCCCAGGAGGCCTATATCCACTTTGATGATGAAGGTGGGTAAATGTAGGTGGGTGAATGTCGGTGGGTGAATGTGTGGGTGAATGTCGGTGGGTGAATGTCGGTGGGTTAACGAGGGTGGGTGAATGAAGGTGGGTGAATGAAGGTGGGTGAATGAAGGTGGGTGAATGAAGCCGGGTGAATGAAGAAGAGAAATGGAGAAGAGAAATGAATGAATCAATGAATGAATGATTGCACATGGCTCCTGACTATAGGACACCTGCATTGTGATGATGGAAAAGGTTGAAGCAGTCGTTGACGTCAATGCAGAGGGCAACCGTGCAAGTCGTGCAGCGGAAGCTTGTGTCCTTGCGAATGCCGTTCATTACTTTGCAGTAATAGCAACGGAGTCGCTTCTTGGCCGGAATCCTCTGCCGAGAATGGTCCAAGGCCCTGTTCAACCGGACATGGTTCAGAACAATAGGACGGGGCCTTGGGACAACTCCAGGTCAAGGTCTCCGGACTCGCACCGCTCCTGCTGCTTCCAGTACTGGTGGCGGTTGGTTGGCAGCTTCAAGAGCTGCTTCCCCATCGTCACCAGCAGCAGCTGCATCAGGTGCTAGTACCACAGGGGGTTGAACCAGAACATAGTTTCCCCCTGGGGCAGCAGCATCAGCAGCAGCATCATCTGGTTCTGGTGGTGGGGAGGGGACATCGAGACGTGGTGCCCTCTCAACGCCTCCAACAGGAGAGGGTGGAGTGTTGTCAGGAGCAGCAGGGGCTGGGGAGTCTGGATGGTCGTCGTCAGACGACCCAGATGATCCACCGGGTTGCCGTTGCCTGCGTGCATGCCTCTGTTGCTCACGCTGGTCACGCGGCAGATCTTGTGCTCGGTGGACTGGCCTCCCCGACATAGGCCACTCTGCAGGGTTGAAGTGCAGCAAGGAAGTACAGATGTGCTCCTGGAAGTCCAGCAAGGTCATCTTCTTCCTTGGGTAGCACTTCCTGTACAGGACATGGGCGTCGAAGAGGGCCATTTGGATGAAGTAGAAGGTGATCTTCTTCGCCCACTTGACCGTCCTTCGCTGGATGGGATAGTACTGGACCATCTGATCGAAGTGATCCACCCCACCCATGTGGATGTTGTACTCTTCAACGCAAACAGGTTTGAAGATCTCCCTCTGTCCACGACGCCACTTGCCCTGTTGGTCCTTCTCTTTGAAACTGACAAGCTTCGGGATGGTGTCCTGGTTGTGGAAAGTGGGCACCATGTTGACGATGCGCTTGTCTCGCCAAAGTAGGACCATGGTTAAGCCGTTGTTCATTGCTGATGTCGCATCGCGTTCAAGCTGTTTTGCTTTAGCAATGTCGCACAACCGCTTAGGAGCTCCTCGTACAAGGCGCAGGGTGCCACACACAGATGTTGTGTGTGAGCATTTGCTGGCACAGGTCAACTGAGTTGTAATAGTTGTCCATGTACAGCCTGTACCCCTGGCCTCTGAAGGACTCCGTGAGACCTTCCACCGTCTCCTGGAGAGATGTACCCGGACCGGTGTAGACCCGAAAGTCCCACACATAGCCAGTCAACGCCTCTGCCAGGATGTACAGCTTGACACCGTACTTCGTCGGCTTCATTGGGTTGTAAACCTTGAATGAAAGGCGACCCTTCCATCCAAGGCTGCCTTCGTCAAGGGACAGCTTTTCGGCGGGGATGTATGCCAGCTTGAAGCCTTCAAGTAGGTATTCCATCACCATCCGAACCTTCACAAGCCTGTCCTTGTTCTGCCTGCAGACTGCCTTGTTGTTGAAAGCATGGAAATACTTCAACAAGGCTAGAAACTTAGTCCTACTCATCGTTCTCCGAAATACTGGGTAGTCGTGAAGGACAGTTGAACGCCAGTAGTGGCTCAGAGAAGGAATCTTGGTGATGCCCATGAGGAAGTACCAGGCCAAGGAATTTGGCCATTTCCTCCTCACCAAACAGGTGCCAAAGAGCGGCTGCTCCGTCAACGAACTTGGCGTAAGCATTTGTCTCCAATACCAGGTATTGCAGCATCCCCCTTGTGAAGAAGAGCTGGAAGAACTGGAGAGGAGTCACCGGCTTTGGAACCTGCATGCCAGGGGTCCCTGAGAACAGATCAGGCTGGGGGTCGAAGGGGGTGTCGGTCCAACCGGCATCACGATCGGGGGCAGGATCGCGAGCACGGCCACAACCACCGCGAGGACCACTGCGAGGAACACCTCTGCGGCCCCTGGGCCTACCACCTGACCCCCTACGGGGACCTGGCCTCCGGCGTGGCATAGGTGGTAGGTCGAGGGGTTGAGTGGGGGGGGGCTTCTGCATCTAGATGATGAAGAAGCCGGTGAACCTGGTGTAGCACCAAGTGGTGAAAGGTGTGGAGCTGGTGAACCTGGTGCAGCTGCACAAGCTGGTGAAAGGTATGGAGCTGGTGAACCTGGTGCAGCTGTACCAGTTGGTGAATGGTGAAGAGGAAGCCTTTGGGGAAGAAGCTCCTCGATTGCTGCTGGAGGATTCAACGCTGTGCGTGGCACCTCAGCAACAACCTGAGCACGCACTGAGGCTTCAGCAACCTCAGCATGCATTGCAGCTCGATGCTCAGGCAGAACAAATGCCGAGGGGGTCAACGGTGTGTCGCTGAAGGGGGACACTGCGGGGGTGACCGTTCCCATGGTATGCGAAGGCGGGGTATTCAAAGTGCCCACAGCAAGTAGCGTAGCAAACAGGTGTGGGCTGCGGGCTGGTGATCCTGCTGGAAGCCAGGATGAGGCACCGCCACGCAAGGTGGATGGAAGAGGTGACATGGGAAGTTGGGGGAAGTTGGGTGATGGTAGGAGGTAATCGGCGATGTTATGGATGGGATGAGATGTAGATGGGATGGGATGGGATGGGTTGTGGATGGGATGGATGGTGGTGGTGGATCCGCTGGGGCTGGTTCAGTTGGTGGTGGTGGTGGTGGGTTGTCTGACGTTGCTGGTGGTGGTGGTGGATCGGCCGAGGTGGGGGCGTCGAGGCGGAGTCGCTTGGGCGGAGGTGAAGCCCAATCCTCATCGTCAGACCACTCGTCCGACTCACTCTCGCTCGCCGTCTCATCCGTCGTCGTCATGTCCAGCACCTCATTGACCACATCTTCCAGCTGGGAGTCCCGCAAAGGTTTCTTAACATCCTTCTTGTCCGACATGGCAGCTGGCGTATGGCGGTAGGCTGGCGTATGGCGGTAGGCTGGCGTATGGCGGTAGGGTGGCGTATGGCGGTAGGCTGGCGTATGGCGGTAGGCTGGCGTATGGCGGCAGGCTGGCGTAGTTAGCTTACGATGCTGAAACCAAGAAATGGAAATAAAGGAAAAACGTAATTGACGTTGATAGTTGTCATGACGCAAGTTCGCCATCACTGGATCCATATAACGTTGGTATAGTTCACCATGACATAGTCATAGTTTTGCATTATCGGATTCCAGATGACGTGAGTATAATGGATTCATGACGGTATAGTTCCGCATTTTGTAATTCAAAAAGGGGAACACCATGACGTAGTCATAGTATGGCATTATAAGAATATATATATTTATACCTTGTGGCTCTTTGGCCAAACACCCTGGGGAACAAGAACAACACAACAGGGAAGGGGACAAGAAAAAAAAAAGTATATATATACGGTATATACCTTTATATAAAAAATAAATATAGTCCAAATAAATCCCAATATATATAAAATAACTATATAAATACTCGATTATGGGCCCTGCCCTTGCTCTGGACCTAGGGGGTGGTCCCATTGACACCCTGGGGAACAGCAAAAAAAAAAAATATATATATAAATGAAACAAAATTATAAATAAAATAAAATGATAGGCCTATAAATAAAATAAATAAAAACTATAATAAATAAAAATATATATAAAATAACTATATAAATACTCGATTATGGGCCCTGCCCTTGCTCTAGACATAGGGGGTGGTCCCATTGACACCCTGGGGAACATTAACAATAACAAAAACAAATATATATAAATGAAACAAAATTATAAATAAAATAAAATGATAGGCCTATAAATAAAATAAATAAAATCTATAATAAATAAAAATATATATAAAATAACTATATAAATACTCGATTATTGGCCCTGCCCTTGCTCTGGACATAGGGGGTGGTCCCATTGACACCCTGGGGAACCGGAACAATACAAAAAAAAAATATATATAAATGAAACAAAATTATAAATAAAATAAAATGATAGGCCTATAAATAAAATAAATAAAATCTATAATAAATAAAAATATATATAAAATAACTATATAAATACTCGATTATGGGCCCTGCCCTTGCTCTGGACATAGGGGGTGGTCCAATGGACACCCTGGGGAACAGGAACAAAAACAAAAAAAATATATAAATGAAACAAAATTATAAATAAAATAAAGTGATAGGCCTATAAATAAAATAAATAAAACCTATAATAAATAAAAATATATATAAAATAACTATATAAATACTCGATTATGGGCCCTGCCCTTGCTCTGGACATAGGGGGTGGTCCCATTGACACCCTGGGGAACAGGAACAATAACAAAAACAAAATATATAAATGAAACAAAATTATAAATAAAATAAAATGATAGGCCTATAAATAAAATAAATAAAAACTATAATAAATACAAATATATATAAAATAACTATATAAATACTCGATTATGGGCCCTGCCCTTGCTATGGACATAGGGGGTGGTCCAATGGACACCCTGGGGAACAGGAACAATAACAAAAAAAATATATAAATGAAACAAAATTATAAATAAAATAAAATGATAGGCCTATAAATAAAATAAATAAAAACTATAATAAATAAAAATATATATAAAATAACTATATAAATACTCGATTATGGGCCCTGCCCTTGCTCTGGACCTAGGGAGTGGTCCCATTGACACCCTGGGGAACAGGAACAATAAACAAAAAAATATGTAAATGAAACAAAATTATAAATAGGCTAAAATAAAATGATATAAATAAAATAAATAAAACTTATAATAAATCACAATAAAGAAAAATAAGCCTATATATAAAATAACAATAGAAATACTCGAATATATATATATATATATATATATATATATATATATATATATATATATATATATATATATATATATATATAATATATAATTATATAAAATAAAGATAGGCCTAGCCCAAGCCTAAACATATAAAATATCCCAGCTGTGAGGAAAAGGTAAAAGGTCAAGGAGTGCTGACCCACAGAGGGCAAGTAATTATGGGATTAGCTTAGGTACTTTACCCAGACATCTGTGGCTGTCCAAAGGTTCACTTCTGTAGTGTAGAGTACAGTGGCGCATAAAAGTCTTGTATTTTTTATGTCAGGCTATTTACCGTGACATATTTGTACTTACCGTGACATTTTTGTCTAAAAAAATTGTTTATTATCTATCCACACTTCACTGTTAGTTACTTCACTCAAATAAAACTGTGTATTCACTAAAAATTGCCCAAATTGGGCATAAAATAATGCCAAAAATGGGCAAAACACAACTATATTTCGTAATTACAGCTTTATTATACTTCGTATGTAGTATTTATTCATAAATATATTGGTCTTTCAAGCGAAAATAAAGGTTTTAGGGCAATATATATACGACACACATGTATAGCCTAGCTTACATTCGTAATCACAAACCTAACATAAGTTAGGAATGTGACTACGAATGCTTACTACACTAACCCTACGAATATGATATAAATAATATTATTATTCACATTTCACAACACTTCCACTGGGTCCATTCTAGCCGCCTAAAAATCACATGGCTGGCTATGGAGAGGCGAACAACGAGGCACAGAGTCACAAATCACGAGTTATATACATAAAATATAAATAGATAGCCACAAATTGATGATACACTGCCTCTTAGTACATAAATAATCAAGATTTGCCCGCCTGAAACCCGCTCCATGGCGGGCAATGGAGGCGAGACGAGATTTAAAGGTCCGGGAGTACTACCTCACAGACTGGCGGCCGGCTCACAACTGGTGAAACAAAGCCCCGCACTCCTTACACAGGGACGCTAGGGGGTTGCCAGATATTTCATTTTGTAACTTACTGATGGCTAACTTACCAGCCAAAAATGTGTCCAAATCGCGTCATAAACTTATTTACCACGAATATTTCTAACATACAGGTGGCATTATGACGCGATTGCGTCATATGACCACTCATCGAGGGGTGGCGTTATGACGCGATCGCGTCCTAAAAATGCGAGAGGGTTAAGAGAAGATGGATAAAGTACTTGGAAGAAAATAATTTACTTACTGTATGACAATTTGGATTCAGAGAGGGAAAATCATGTGTTACTAATCTGCTGAGCTTTTATGATAGGATATTAGATATACTACAAGAGAGAGAAGGATGGGCGGACTGTGTGTATCTTGATATAAAGAAGGCCTTTGACAGAGTTCCTCATAGTAGACTTAGATGGAAGTTGAAGAAGTTTGGAGGGGTTCAGGGTAATTTGTTGAAGTGGATGGAGGACTATCTCTTGGGAAGACAGATGAGAACCATGATAAGAGACAGCTTATCAACATGGAGGGATGTTACAAGCGGAGTTCCACAGGGATCAGTGTTGGCCCCAATTATGTTTCTGGTGTATATAAATGACATGCCAGAGAAAATAAATGCATACATGAATATGTTTGCTGACGATGCAAAAATTATGAAACATATAGTGGACGAAAACAGTTGTAGAGAGATACAGAGTGATCTGGATAAGATAGATCAGTGGAGCAAGATGTGGAAATTAGATTTTAACAAAGATAAATGTCATGTGATGGAAGGAGGTGTGAGTAAAAGAAGACCTCATTGGGAATATAAACTAGGAGAATGCGTGATTAACCCCTCAGAGAAGGAAAAGGACTTGGGCATTATAATACAGGGAGATCTTTCACCCGAGAGCCATATTAACAAAATAGTGGGAGAAGCTTATGGCCTGTTGAATAAAGTAAAAATAGCATTCAACAATTTGAATGAAGAGATGCTAGTAAATATAATACAATTTATGGTGAGACCTAAATTGGAATATGCGGCAGTGGTGTGGTCACCCCATCTTAAAAAACATATAATTAAGTTGGAGAAAGTACAGAGAGCTGCAACGATGATGATTCCAGAACAAAGAGAACTGACATATTAAGAGAGATTAGAGAGATTGAACTTGCCAACTCTAAGTGAAAGAAGAGAAAGAGGGGATATGATTATGATGTATAAATGTGTTAGGGGATTGGAAAGGATAGACAAGGAGAACTTTATCTAGGAAGATAAAGGGAGGACTAGAGGACATAGTTGCAAGTTAAAGAAAGGCAGATGTAAAGGAGATGTGAGGAAATTCAGCTTTCCGTATAGAAGTATTAATATGTGGAATCAGTTGGATGATGAAGTGGTGGGTGCGGGGAATATCCAAATTTTTAAAGCCAAATTAGACAACAGAATCTTGGGAAGCGGGACAATACGAGCCTAAAAACTCAATTCCTGTATACTAAAATTAGGTGAATTAGGTGAGTACACACACACACATATACACACCAATTAATTTCCCTCTGATCACACAATTATTCGTGAATATGACAGACAAAGTATAATATTGCATATTAAGGCAGCGTGAAGAACGCCTACTATGACTACACAAGACTGTTCCCTCATGTTCTATAATGGCAGCTGCATTAACCCATTCCGTACCGGTGGCGTTATTTTACTTTACTCTGGCTACTAGAAGACGATTTTATTCAGTTTAAAAAGGACCTCTAGCAATTAACAGGCTTCGAACAATCTCACTTAACCCTTTTTACTACCGCGGATCCTACAGAAACTGCATACAACCGTCTAAATATTGCTAGAATACAATTAAAAAGACGTTGCCTGTACAGAAAGGGTTAACCCCTTCTATACCGGTGACGTCCTTTATATTGTATTCTAGCTAAATTTAGACGATTGTGTGCAGTTTAAAAAGGATCTGTAGTAGTAAAAAGGGTTAACTGAGATAGTTCGATGTCTGATCATTACTGGAGGCCCTTAGGAAACTGAAAATCATCTAATAGTAGCCAGAATAAAGTTAAAAGGACGTCGGCGGTACAGAAGGGGTTAATATATTGCCCAGGTAGCTGCCAGGCTGCTAAATATATTCCACCATCATTAGGCAAGTTGAGCGGCGGCGCCAGGCTGGCTATTGGTGGCAATATTGCTCCTACGTCACCAGGGGAATGAGACCACGAATATTATTAAAGACACCAAAGCTCCTTTATTGCGTTTATTTCATAATTTAATGCATTTGCTTGGAAAATTATTTAATAATAGAGGGCAAGGAGGAGGAAGTGAACACACAAAACAAAGTAGCCAAGTGCACTGTGTCACTGTACTTCATTCACTTGGTTCATACACCACAGGGGTATATAGGCACTCTTGTGATAGCCAAAATCAAATTGTTGACAACTTGGGATAAGATACTCACTATCATTCACTGGGACGCCGCAGTAGCATGTAGCTGCACTCACGCTCCAGTTCCATTCCTGGGGGTTTCATTGCTCGGGTTCCCAGGGTAGGCATAAGTGGTGGTCAAGTACTATTCACCCAACATGTCTTGAATCAGTTTTAGAAAATAGTTACTGGTTTGATATGTGGTCACACCAGCTGTACTCCATGATCCTGCATAGATATTTGATACCAAAGGAATTTACACATCTCTCCAAATCACTGTTGAGGGTCCCTGTCTCACAACCATATAATAAGACAGGGTGCACCAGTGATCACTCCTGAGAGCACAGGGGAAAAGAGGGAGGCCTGTTCAACACACTTGACATCACTCGCTGCTCCATTATAGAGTCCAGATACTAGATCAACAATCATTGCTGAAACAACATAGTTGGGGAAGCTCCCACAGTGTTTCCAGATGCACTGAGTCAAATGTCTCTTTCAAATCGACATACAGTAAACTGCAAACAGCCCCTCTCGAAACTGAAGCCAATGTCTACAAGAACCACGAGCTTCAAAATTTGGTCAATCGTTGACTTCTTGGGTGTGAAGCCAGATTGTTCTGGTCTCTGACCTTTTTAACGGGTGGCTCTGAATTTGCTTCAGTTTATAATATGCAAAGACCTTGCCTGTCACTCAGAGCAGTGTAACACAAAGGTAGTTTTTACAGTCCCGTGGTTCACTTTCCCATTCCAGACAGGGATTTAATGTATAAGACTGAATGATACAGCTAGAGAGTGTGAGTGAGTAAGTGCAGGAGGCAGAGGGTTGTGTACGTAGTGTTACGCGATGTCTCGGTGACGTCATGCCACGGCCGGGCCCTCTGAGTGGCTGACCGCCTTGCCGCCCTCCTGCCGCTGCACAAGGTAGTCCCCCCACACTCCTTGCTGCCTTTGTGCCTTCCTTGCTCACAGCTTGCCTGACCAGCATGCCTTTGTGTGATGCTGGGGGGGGTCCCGAGGAGCTACTCTCTTCAGAACTTGCCTGACCAGCATACCCTTCACGCCTCCCTTGCCATCTGTCCCCGACTTCCACCTATAGAACACTTTCTCTCTCTCTCAAATTCTTACCTCTTATGCTTCTAATCTATTTAATATCATAACTCCCCTTTGGTTCTGCACGATTTAATATATCGGCCATCGTATTATATGCTGAAGCTCTCAGATATCTCATGTTTAGTTAGACATTTTGGAGGGGTTAACATTTTGTCTGTAGAGGTTCGACACACTCGCGGTGTCTCCCTACCAATTTCTTGGTTGTCTGCTGGGCTATTTAATGCTAGACTGGGGTGAGGCTATTGATGTTGTGATTTCCGATGTGTACCAGGTTTTGTTGAACCTGTACAATCGCAACGGATACGTGGGAAGCCTAGGTTGTCTTTCTGACTGTGTACCTTGTGAGTTTAGCACTGTGTTGCGAGTGAGGGCTTTTGCCTCTGCCACCCAACACTGTGCTAACTCATTTTTACTTTGACTTGAAGAGGGTCGCCAGGAGAGAACCAGATACTAGCGATCTGGATCTCTCAAGAGAGCACCCCGTCATTTAACGTAATTTGGCCGTACAGTCTTAACACCTTATTGGCGGGCTAGGCGGTCTAGCGGACCGTAGCGCCCAGCGGGGTATTTTTACCCTAATATAGGTTTGACTCCTGTAAGGAGATAAAGAAAACCTAATATTTAGTAGTGGCCCCGTAATCATTGACGAACATGCCTATTACATAAGGCATCCTCTTCAAACACTAATCCGCCGTAGTTTGAATCTACCGCGCAGAGCATTTAAAAACTGAGGAGCCTTCATCATGAGCGCACGCGACCTCACTCATGGCTTCAGTCATTATGAATTGGGTTCTCACTACGAAAAAACTTCGTAAAAAATAAAAACAAAAAGAAAATAAGAATAACTATCCAATAAGCTTTCCATCATATCGTGGATGTACTTGTGTGGATTTCTGACCAGACGCTGAATCAGGCGTCATTCCTCCTTCACTGACATATCAAGTAAACCAAAATCCTTAATACATCAACGAATGGGAAGGGGACGGTCGGGAGGGCCCCAGTCGTCAATGATTACGGGGCTACTACTAAATATTAGGTTTTCTTTATCTCCTTACAGGAGTCAAACCTATAATTTATTAGTGGCCCCTCCATCATTGACGAACATGCCTGATATCTAAGACTGGAGGGGGACATTCGTAATCATATCATAACTCTAGAAAAGCAGATAATAAAAACAACCACATAGTATTCTTACTTTTTGAAAAATGTATTTAATACGGCGTAGGCCGGAAATATACAAGAAAAAGGGGTTCAGGCAGGTGCGTGCTTCAAAGAAGCCTGCCCGACAAAAATGGGTAACCCTGAAGATTCTGAACACAGATCTGTAGTTACAAAAGGCACCCCACTCAACGAGTGGTGACAAAAATAATAAGTTATAAGTTTATATGTGCACATCATAAACCCCAAAATACATGTGGAGATCAATTGCCAATGAACTCCATTGAACTAATATTACATTGCTTTCGCAGCTAAAAATACTATAACAACACCGTTGTTTTGTACTAAACCTTGTACTAGCACAAATTCTCGCAGAGAAATTTTCATATCACATTTTAACCTTAAATTGTATCACAGCTCTCATACTCCGGCGGGGTCTAGGGTGTCCTATGTCAACTGACTGCACCCCCCCCCCCTTCCGTGAAAATAAACATAAGTGACTGCCGGGCCACCTAGACCCTCTGCCTTAAAGCTATACATGGTAAGGAAGGTTTGTCTAGAGCAACTGACAAGTATCTAGAGAGAAACGTATGATTAGACGCCCACAACTGTGTGGACGCAATATCTTCAACTGAAAAGTTTTTCAGGAAACGTAAAGAGGCCGCCCACTTGCGTAAATCGTGGGCCCTACCCACAACGCCGGGATTACTCTCTTTAATGACTTCTACCAGAAGAGAGGCTAATCGCCGTTTAAGTAAGCGTTTACCCGTACTCGCTACCCATAAAGCACCTTGGGGGTTATGAGGAGCTATTCTCAAATATTTGGTTAGAGCTTGCACTGGACATAAATTATGATGCACCTTTCCCCTTTTTAACGCCGGCACCGTGAACTCAGAAAAACACGTGTGCACTATGCTCATTCTTGGCTACAAACGCCGGGGAGGGTGCAATGGAAATTGAATCATTAAGTCTACCAAACCTAAGACAATTAGGTGTGTTGCTCATCGCCGCCAGCTCAGACACTCTGTTTCCGGTGGCCAAAGCCAAAAGGAAAACTGCCTTCTTTAAGATTAAGGCAAAGTCTGCAGTATTTTGATACAGACGAGAATGAAGTAAAGACAAAGCTTTGTCCAGAGACCAAGTAGGCATGAGCTGACAGGGAGGTGGGCGGAGTTTAAAACACGCTCTCATAAATCCTGTTTCCTCCGCCACCGGTATGGATAGACCTGTAAGGTCGAAAAAGGGCACTCTAATCGCAGTTAAGTGATTCTTCAAAGTAACCACAGATAAACGTTTCTGCTCAAACAGATAGTTCAAGTAATTAAAAACCAATGCCACTGAGGGTACAGTTTGTTCCGTTCTAACAATCCAAGAAGTAAAAGCTTTCCAATGAGATTGATATTGTCGCTTAGTAGACTGAGTATATTGATTGAGCAATTTATTGGTCACATCCCTACCGTATGGTGCTAGCCACTTGGCCTCCTGAATGTCCATAATGCAAAAGTCAGCGAGGTCGCTAGGTTGCCAATCGTGTCTAAGTGGAAGTACCCGACCGGGAGCGATACCGGGTCCGGGCACCACATTATTAATTGCTGGTACCACACCTGCGCCGGCCACAGGGGCGCGATTAGCGAGACTAAGCCTCGATAAACTCGTAGTTTGTTCACTACGTGGCACATTAGTGACGCATCTGGCGGCGGAAACAGATAGATGGAGCTCCATCTGTTCCAGTCTGTCACTAGGGCGTCTGGCCCCCCTGCCGGCGTTATCGCCCGGCGGGTGAGGTATAGAGGGAGCTTGTGAGTCTCCTCGGACGCAAAAAGATCCACTTGTGGATGGGAGAGCTCCGCAATCATTAGGTCGAAAATGGGTTGCTTGAGCTCCCATTCTACTGTCGTGCTCTGTCTCCGGGACAGAGCGTCTGCCCAGACGTTCGCTACGCCTGGGAGATAAGATGCGTGAAGATAAATATCTAGACTGCTGGCTAGAACAAAAATCTCTTCCGACACGAGTAGCAACTTCCTTGACCTCGTTGACCCTTGTTTCTGAATACAGTGAACTGCATTCAGATTGTCCATTCTGAAGGCCACCGACTTGCCCCGTAACGCCGGGCCGTGAGCCTGAAGGAAATACAAGGGGACTAGTAACTCTTTGACATTTATGTGAGAGATTTCTAAGTGGGACCAAAGTCCCTGACCCTGGTGCCCCTGATTTGACTGAAATCCCCACCCTATGGTGCCTGACGCATCCGTGTCTACCCATACCGTTGGAGGAGGAGAGGTCCATGACATGATTGAGTTCAATGTTTCCCTCTTCGCCCAGACCGCTAGTAAGGTGTGGATTAATTTTGGTATGGGCCATAATTTTCCCGCCGGTAAGAGTGGGAAATATTTGTTGCCTTCCAATATTAATCGTTTTACTTTCAACCGGCCCAACTTGACAGTTAGCTGAATCCAGTTGAGAGAGCCGACCAGAGACTCCCAGACTCTTCGTGTCGTAGTCAGACTGTGAAGAAACCTGAACAGTTTCCTGCGAAACCTGTTGCGATTGTCCACACTCTGACTCAGAGTGAGAGCGGCGGTGTCCCAGACCAGCCCTATCCACTGAATTACTCTTGAGGGAACAAGGTTTGACTTTACCAGATTTACCTTGAAGCCTAGAGTTTTGACATGATTTAAAATGATATTGACATGTTTTATGCATAATTGTTGTGTCTCTGCCACCACCAGCCAGTCGTCTAGATACCACAACACTCTGATTCCCTTTTTTAACAACGGCATCAGGGCTTGCCGGACTAGTTTCGTGAATAATCGAGGTGCTAGGTTCAAACCGAACGGCATCCTCTGAAAAACAAAATTTTGGTGCCTGATCCTCAAGGCCAGAAACCTTTGAAATCTTTTGTTGACCGACACGTGCCAATAGGCGTCTGTCAGGTCTAGGGAACACATCCAGCCTCCCGGCGGAAGTGTTAGCCTGATTTGATGAACTGTTAACATTCTGAAAGACTCGTTGTAAATGTGAAGATTCAGATAAGACAGGTCTACGACCGGCCTCATCTGAACACTGTCCCGTTTGGGAACCAAAAACAGTTTTGACGTGAATACAGGGTAATCTGGAGGGACCGGGATGATGACATTCTTGGCAATCATCTCCTGGACCAGCGACTCCACCTCTAATGAAACACAATTTGCCGTTGTCGGCTGACGTAAGCGAGGTCGCCGGAGCCACTGCCAAGTGATGCCTTTGCGTGCCACCATCCGTGCCCAGGTTTTTAACGGCCATGCTTGGTGACACGTTCGGAACGACCCAGTTAGCAGACAAGGGTTCGCCGGCTGTACTTCCCTCGGTTCCTCCGGCTTTAAGACAGGCACTGGGAGTGAGAGAGACTTTAGTTTTTTGATGGTGGGTTTGGTGGTGTTGGACGCTTCGCCGGCTGGCTGGTGTGGGCCGAAGACTGGCCCTGCCCCGGCTTATACTGGCCGCGTCCCCTCTGTCCTGAAAACCCTCTCTGTCTATGCCTGAACTGACCCAGGGGGGATTGGGAGGACTTAGGCGGAAGAAACGGCTTAGAACCCCCTGGCTGAGCTTTAGTAGGAGGCTTAGGTTTGGGGAAGTTAAATGCAGGTTTCTTAGCCTGTGCGGGACTGTGCTTCACGGCCTGTGCCATGTTAAACACTGTTCGCCATACATCAGGGGACATTAAAGAAGGAGTAAGTACTGGGGACATTACCACCTGGTTAGCAATGCGATCAGGCAGCTTGCGAACTAATGACATCCTAAGATCCTGTCGTGCTCGCACCGCCTCAAGTAAGGCTGTGCGTATGTCACCTAAGGATTGAATCGACGACTGAAGAATCAGACGCCGGGATAACTCAACTGATCTTCGAGCATCCGCGTCTGCGATTGCCTGAGTAGACCTGAGTAAAGACTTAGCCACCTGTTGAGAAACTATGTACTGTGAAAACAGGCGGAAAGCTTTTCCCCTTAGCCTAAATTCTCTGTCTAGGTGAGAAGGGGTAGGGGTAGTGAATGGTTCCTTTAGTTCACAAAGATTAATCTTAGGGGCAGCTAGAAAAGAAAATAAAGCTGACGGAACTCCGCCGGCAGAACCTACCGGCATGGAGAACCATGAATGTGTATCCTGAGGGATCTGGTGGGAAGATTTAGAAGTGAAAGTGGTTGCAAAGTTTTGAGCCTCTACCTCCCAATCCACCCAAGGTCCTGGTCCCAACTGTCCCACCTTCAACACTGGATTAGCTGTCTCGTCTGTGACGGTCTGTAAATCTAGTTCAGGAGTAAGAGCCGACTTTAGGAGTAAGAGCCGACAGAGCCTTAATATCATTAAACCCATCCAGCTTAGACCAGTCTGAAAAAAGTTTTGAAGCTGAGGCAGGGGGTAAAGCAGGCTTAGATGCATAAACAAAATAATCCTGATGATAATAACTAGGTATAGCCTTGATATTTACGTCCAAAACATTACCCAAGGCATCCAATGCCCTTAATTTCTTTGACTTATTTCCCTGGATAAACCACTCACGTGGTACCGGGAGTTCCCCTGACAAGGTAGGCTGGGCAAGCTCTGGCTTAGAGGGGTTCAAAAGAACCCATGACTCGTCTGGCCCATAAAGCAGGGGCATAGCTACCTTTCTAAGAGGCGCTTTGTCTAGAGGGGGTGGATTAACATCCGTAATGACCCTGACATTTGACGTAGTGAATGCCGCCGTAGCTGGCTTAGATCTCCCTGCCGGTGACAGAGTAGGAGGGTTAGGAATCTTAGATAAATCGATTGACGTTATCAGAGGCCGTACCGCAGAACTTGTCAAGGGAGCCCCCAAGTCCATTGTGGGGTTTTCTCGTTGTTGACTAAAGAATTTAGACAGAGCATGAGTAAGTAACCCATCAATTTCTTGTGCTGTAACAAACTGGTTAGATGCAGAACTTTCAGGTGAATCAGTATTATCATGGGCGGCGTCCAGGCCTGAGCCTGACCCTTGTCCATCCCTATCTGAAATTATTGACACTTCATCTTGTTCCTCCCGATCCTCCTGAGAAGACCCCGCCGAGGCAGGGGCACCTTGTTTCCAAGATAAGTCAGGGATAGAGGATGGGGTCGCCGCGTCCCTGTGGACATCGGCTACTGTGTGACTCGTATGAGTCGGACGTGGATGGTCAGACCCTGGCTGAGCAAACCGCCAAACACCGAGGCTCTGGCCTACGCTCTCTTGAGAGTCTGAAACATTCTCAATTATTGAATTTCCTGAACTTTCCGTTTCTAGGGTTAAAATATCAATAGGTAAATCTTGTTTAGGGACAGGCGCTTCACTATACTCTGAGGCTGTAACAGAAACATTTTCAGGTGTAGAGGTACGATGAGATGCACTAGACTTAGGAGAATGTCGAGAGGACTTCCTATGGGAATCCTTTTTGGAGGATTTGTGGCTACGGTGTGACCGCGAACTAGACCTAGGTTTGGAAGAATCACCACCATGACCACTGGGGGAAGCTTCAGTCTTACACTTCTTACTAGCCGGGGAAGAGGCCCGACTTGAAGACTGCTGTCTGAGAGGTGACCTTGACCTCGATCTCGCCTGCGACGAGGAGGTGGCTGCCGGGGGAGTAGGCTCTCTCGGGCGTTTAGACGTATCCACAGACGATACAGAACCCTGGCTAGTCTCTGTCGGCTTAAAACCCGTTACTCTAGAGGTACGTTTAGGGGGAGGGTGCTCTGACAGCAACTTATCCCAAAGTGGGACGTTGTCACATTGAAGTGACTTATGTGCGACAATGGTAGTGTAGGCCGACATTTGTTGTCTGACCTCTCTCAACGCTACCGCCGCGGTCTTGTCATTGTCACACATGACTTTATTGGCTAATTGGGAGCAAAAGGAACAATTAAGTGTAACCCAGAGACCCCTTGAACGGTCTAGACATCTAACACACCTTATGCAAAGGGTATGCGCAAAAATTGGGATACCCGCGCAAGTAGGGGTAATGCACAGGGCAAAAACTGGGGCCACAGTAGCCATGACAGAGACTGGTGTGAGGAAACTACCGCCGGGTCTGTATTGGTCCGCCGGAGCTCAGCTCTGGAAAAATAAAGAAAAATTTCCAGGAATTAATGCTCATAAGGTTAACCCAAGTGTTCGCATACAAGTGTTAATAACCCGCCGGGTAACGGGATGCAAAGACACAGCTAACACATCTCGCTACGCGGCGGGGTGTAAAGAGGCTAAACAAATCTTCTTAGCTAAAGAACATGAAGAATACCCTCTGATATAATGGTCCAGTATGGCACTTATAGTCTGTAGGAGGTGGTGACTGTCTTAAGATTCAATTTTGTAACAAAGCCCCCCTCATAAAGACGCCGGCCCTTGAAATATTTTAGTAGAATAGCCCAGGGCAGGAATATACGAGATCTGATTTTTTAACGAATTGTCCCAAACGATCGTCGTAAAAATAGAAGGCGGCGATACTGAAAGTATCACCCAATTAAGGTTAATCGAAATTGAATTTGTTTATAAATTCCTTAGTTTCTCCACTTAGGGGCACCCGCCGGGTGTGGGAATCGATTTGGTTAAACCTCACTGAACCTTCAATTGCCGTAAGAGTAAAGGCAGCGATACACAGAGTAACACTCAAATGGATTGGTTAACTATATGAGACCTAAGTCGTTTATCCCACCCTGCTCAGGTGCACCCGCCGGGTGAGAAGTCTAAAAGTTAACCCCACAAGTTCCTGACCCCACTTCTTTGTAAAAGATCGCCGGGGAGGAACGCCTAAACAACAGCTAGGTTTTCCATGTGGTTTGTCGTAAACCAGGTAGAAAAAACCTATAAAAACGAGTGTTCTCAAGAACGTCGTTTTTTATGTATATCTATATAGATATGTAAGGATGGGTACAGCCATCCCGCCGGGAATTTAAAGGAGGCCTGAAACCAGGCACCCACAGAGACGCAGTCCTGGAGAGCCACAGACACCTCCCCACGCCGGGGAACCAGCCAGAGTTAAAAACCACGTGTGGCCCAACACTGCTCATCGGTCAGGATTTTTCATGGTGAAACCGAGAAAAAACCCGCCGGAAGGCAAACCCCACCCTGAACAGACACCATCTGAACAATACGACACGAGGAGAGACACGCACGACTAACCAAGGTCACAACATAATCCGTGGAATTAGCCAATACACAACTAAACCAGGAAACAATTATAGTCCGAGGAATTAGCCAATACACAACTAAAACCCGGATACACATGACACAGTAGGGCATATTTATAAAATAAATAATAACACTAGACATGTGGCAAAGCTACGAGCGGCTGGCTAGGCCTAGGTAGACGGCATGAAAATAGTTGAAATATAAACACACACTGGAATATCACAACAGGAACCACCGCCAACACACCACCGTAGCGATAACTTCCCACCCCGGGAAGCCTGACACGGACCCAGAAAAAACTTCACTAAGTGAAGAAAAATACGCTGGGAACGTCAGCAAACACACAGCTTACCTCATCAGAAGGATAAAAGGCAGCAATAATTAACGCGTAATGAAAGCCGCCTGCATCACCAACTAACACAACTGTGAAAAGTTCACGTGTCCACAACAGGACCACGAGGGTACATCCGAAATAGATGCCCCATACACACGACCCAAAATACACTGCACTGCGGGCAACCAGCCCAGGACACTCCTGCTACGCCTATCCTAACCTTACTCGATACATCCTAGAGTAAACAAATGAGAAAAAACTCACTAGGGACGCAACGAATGCGGAACCAGCGGAGCCTGAAAGGTACGTCCGGGCAGGCTGAGCGCAGAGCAAAGAAGGAGGAATGACGCCTGATTCAGCGTCTGGTCAGAAATCCACACAAGTACATCCACGATATGATGGAAAGCTTATTGGATAGTTATTCTTATTTTCTTTTTGTTTTTATTTTTTACGAAGTTTTTTCGTAGTGAGAACCCAATTCATAATGACTGAAGCCATGAGTGAGGTCGCGTGCGCTCATGATGAAGGCTCCTCAGTTTTTAAATGCTCTGCGCGGTAGATTCAAACTACGGCGGATTAGTGTTTGAAGAGGATGCCTTATGTAATAGGCATGTTCGTCAATGATGGAGGGGCCACTAATAAATATAGGGTTGTTTATGTGATCATTTTCATGCCTAAATAAGACCCAGAGCGTAAAACAAGTATCTATCCCTCTAAGCGCGTAAATAGAGCTTTCCAATGACACCCGAACCATCCTTGTACGACCGCTGGTTCTCTTGCAACGATCGTGCAACACGAGTGCAAAAACCCTGTAATTAGGTAATTTCCCTACATAATTCCCTGTGTAGCGAGTGAGAAAAGGGAGGGAAGGGTGGGAGTCACCTCAGTTGGTCCACCGCGGTGGTCGTGAGCGGTCATAGAGTTGCTAGGCTCCTCACACCGCTCAGCTCTCTCTCTCAGCAACATTACGTGCTGAAAATGGCGCACGACATAAGTTGTGAACCGCCACTTAGTCCAAATTTATTTCACACGACATAAGTTGCGCGCCGCCAATTAAGGGTTAAGGACCTCGCTAGGCTACGAGCCGCTTGCTCAGCCATTGTTTCCTAGCCTACGACATCCCAGCTAGACTTTATTCACCTAGCAGACACCCGATTAGGATTATAAGCTCTTATGTTATGTATGCAGCATTTTTATTCACGTTGATTGTAAGTCTTGGTTGTTGTTGAGTTGCACAACCCGAGCAGGCTTTTGCGTTACCTGAGGAAGTACTTCTTTTGTTGTTGGAGATAATACTATTGCGCATTTATCGTTATTCCCGTGCCAGTTAACACTGTATGTCCCTACACTTGTCATATCTTGTTCCTGCTTTATATAACAGTTCAAAATCCGATTCGATCATCTTAAGCAGCATCAGACTTTCTTCAGAAGATTCCTGTTCAATGCTTTAGGACTTTCATTCACTTTTTTTAATATAGGAGTGACAGTTTATTATTGTTTAGAGTAACTTTAATTATACCTTCTTCTTGTTTGCATTAAATCATTCCAGTGATTTAAATAAGCTCTCTATCTTTTTCCTTGTATACATTATTAACGTAATTGTATGTTGTTGTGATCAGGCTGTAGCAGAGATCATCAGCCTGTAGTAGTAGTGCATTTATACCGAGTTAGAGGATACCCCGCTATCGCAGATTTATCTCTGGAGGGTATAGGTGTTTTTGTGCGCCGGCATTATAAGTTCGAGGGTTGGATCTAGTGTTACCGTTGTGGCTGTGTGCCTTTCTAGTCCAATGATTAAGAGCCCTTGTTTTATACGAGTCCCGGTCGTAACAAATGGCGACCTTGCTCAGGATTTTGTGAACTTAGAGAAATATTGCAGGAGTGTTGTGGTCATTTGTTTTTTTGTTTAAAGGAATATAGTGGACACGGATTTTTTTGGCAAGTAGTATAACACTTAAGAATCTTCAAGCATTTTTGAGTGAATAGTGCTGCATGAGAGTTTGGGTACTCCTTTTTTTTGTATAAACGTTGAGAATTTTCGGTGGACACTATGTCGAACGACGGATCAATGTACAGTGAGGACACAGTACGGGAAGCAGGCTCTGAGGTGCAGAGGCTGGGTTTGTTAGAAGACATTAGAGTAATAACTAGTGAGGAGGATGCAAATGAGTTTCTGGAGATGCCTATTACTGTTGACCGGGTGTCGGGGATTGATTGGTATGGTCTCCAGTGTTTGGCCATGGTCATGGGTCATGCGGGCACTAGCAGCATGACGAGAGGTGACCTGGTGGCCTGGGTGCTCGGCGGGGTGCGTGGGGCTTCGGATGGAGCGGGAGCTGGGGCACCTTCGGCTCAGCACCCATTCCACTGGACTCCTACCATGGCGCCCCCTCGGGCTCCGGAGCCGGGTACGGTCCCGCAAGCCGTTAGCCACTGGCAGCGTGGTTTGCACCTGGGTGGATCAATGGGTGGGTCTCCAATTGTTGCATCTCCTCCTCCTCAAGGTTTAACGGCAGAGATGATCTTCCAGCTTGAGTTGGCTAAGATTGAGCAACGAAAGCATGAATCTGAGCAGCAGATTGAGATGGCTAGGATTCAGCAGCAGCAGCGGGAGGCTGAGCTCAGGATTCAGGCTGAGGAGAGAAAGACCATGTACTGTGCAGACATAGATCTTGAGAAGTCTCGGGTGGAGTCGACAGGGCATTTCTCGGTTCTGGGAATCGAGGTCTTGATCAGTCTTTATCGCACCTTCTTAAGTTAGTCCCTGTATTTGACGAGTCGTGTGTCACCAAATTTTTCATGCGTTTTGAGAAGAAGTGCCGGGAGCACCAATGGCCCGAGGTTAAGAGGGCAGCCCTTGTTTCCTATAGGTTGGTTGGCAAAAGACTCAAGGCATATGATGCGTTGCCCTTGGAGTCTTGCGTCGATTATGAGGTATTGAAGGAAGCTGTTATGCGGGCGTACGAGTTACAACCAGAGACGTACAGATTGAAGTTCCGGGGTGTAATGAAGGGTCGTGAGTGCACCATTCTTGAGCATGCCCGGGATCTGTCCGATGCATTTAGAAACGGGCTGCGTTCTGAGAAGGCATCGACGTTTGAGGAGTTGAAACAGCTGATGCTTCTAGAACAATTTTTCAAGTGTACGGGCGGCGATCTGACGCTGAATCTTAACGAAAAAAAAACGAAAACTCTTCAGGAGGCAGCTGAGATGGCTGACCTTCGGTAATCTTTGATTCGTGGGTGCGGTTCTGCACAGAGAAGTGATGCAGGCAATAAGGAGCGTAACCCTCCCCCTCCCCGAAACACTGATACACATAATTACACTAAGAACAAGAGCAACGACACCAAAACTGACCATAAACCTACTACCGTCCCGTTTAGAAAGGGTCCGGGTCCTTCCTCACCTCAAGGGAAGCCCAAGGGAAAGCTAGAGTGCTTCCATTGTCATAAGGAGGGGCATTTTGCAAGAGCCTGTCCAAGCAAGCTACCTAATGCAGTTGTGTCTTTGGCTCGCAACATTGGGGTGTCCCCGAAGTCGTCTGAGTTTGCCCCGGGTATAACGTCAGAGGCTGGGACACAGCCAGTGGAGAAGAATCCGGAAGGCTCGAACCCTGTCCGCGATGTCTTTTGTGACCATCGAGGGCGTGGCTGCGTGAAGTGGGCTGGTAAGAAGCATGGAGTTGAGCTGTTGCGAGACACGGGTGCTTCTCAGACTTTGTTGAAGAACTTTACTGGTAGACCAATAAACGCGGCACGGGTGGTTGTGGTGCAAGGTATCAATGCTATCAGGTCATACCCGTTGGTCAGGATGGAACTGGAGGTAGATGGTGTGACACGAGAGTTGGATGTTGGAATTGTGGAGAACTTGCCTGTTGGGGGCGTCGACCTCCTTCTCGGCAACGACTTTACGGTGCCTACTTCTGAGGTTTCACCATTAGTCGTTGTCGAGAAGCCGGCCGACGTGAGTAGGGAGGAACAGGAGTGGGTAGAGAAGTGTCAAGTACAACCTATGGCGTGCGTTGTTACAAGATCTCTTGCATCCAAAGTGTCACAGCCTATTCCTCAGTCTTCTGATCAACGGAGGAACGGTTGGAAGAAGACGGCTAATGTTGGTAAAAGTTTGGAGAGTTTAGTACCAGCAGCCCTTCTTGGCGACTCAGTATTGGCACCATTGTTGGAGTCTGGAGAGGCCCCAGGACCTGTCACAGCTAGTGAGGAGGTAGGGCAGGAAGAGACTCCGAGGCAGCAACGTTACACACAGAGAGAAAAAAGGGATGCTCATTTTGATATTGGGGGAGGACATGGGTTGCTTCGGAAGCAATTAGACAGGTTGGCTCCCTCGGATATTAGTAAACTGCAGTTGGATGATCCGGAAGTTCAGAAGTGTGGTAATGGTGCTATTGAGCTCGAGGAGGACGGGGATGCAAAGCCAGGAGATTTTTTTTATATTGAGGGAATATTGTATCGGCGATTTCAAGACCCGAAGAGAAGTTGGGAGGGTGGGTCAGGAGTGGTAGACCAGCTGGTTGTGCCGAGGGCGTGCAGGGATAGCCTACTAAGGTTGGCCCACGATGTGCCGTTGGCAGGACACTTGGGAGTACGCAAGACGGTAGCGGCTTTGGTTAAGTTGTTTTGGTGGCCAGGTTTAAAAGCACAGGTTGTGTCATGGGTGGCAATGTGCAGTACCTGCCAGAAAGTGGGGAAACCGAACCAATGCATCCCAAAGGCTCCGTTACAACCTATTCCTGTCATGGGGCCCCCCTTCAGTAAGGTAGTCATAGACATGGTTGGTCCCCTCCCTCCTACTAGTGCCGGTAATAAATTTCTCCTGACGATAATGGATGTAGCGACCCATTATCCTGATGCATACCCCATGAGGAATGACATGGCAAAGACGGTGGTTAGGAACTTGCTTTTGTACTTTTCCCGGTATGGTTATCCGCAGGAAATACAATCTGACCAGGGGTCTAACTTTACCTCGAACATATTTACACAGACAATGCAGCAACACGGGATTAATACTGTAGTGTCGTCGGCTTATCATCCTGAGAGCCAAGGGGTGTTAGAGAGGTGGCATTCGACCTTAACCCTTCCTCCCCGGGCTGTCTTACCAAATGACGGTCGCCCCTACCCGGGCGATATGGCTGAAAAACGTCTAGGCTTAGGCTACCGTATTTATGTTTATTTTCACTGCTAGAACTTTCCCACTCATCTATAATCGTAGTGCGGTTTTCAATCTGTATTTTGGCATTGAGTAGAGCTCTGTAAGTCAACTGGTTCAGTTGTGATGACGATTTCAGTGGAGCCAATATTGCAGAGATGTTGCCAATATGGGGGCTTTTTAGACACTAATTTCGTCATGACGTCAGAACAATAACATTGAGGAGTCTTCTCCTTCTTGTTTTCGGAGGTGCGGTGACGAACGCTTGGGTTTGTTGACATACGTCGTACGCACGGCGTTCGGACCAAGCTTAATTAGGCTATTAAGCTCATGCCTTAGATAAGGCATACCGGGTAGCGGCCCTTCTTTCGTGCTGTCCTTACCTAAGGCAGACCGGGTAGTAAGGGTTAAAGAGTATGCTCCGTTGTTATTGTCTGGAGAATGGTAAGGACTGGGACCTTGGTCTGCCCTACGTATTGTTCGCTGCGAGAGAGGTACCTGGTTAAATTCTCGTGTTTAGTCCAAATGAGCTTGTATTTGGTCATCGCATCAGAGGCCCTCTCAACATGGTTAAGGAAATCTGGAAGGGTACTACTAAGCCATGTTCTTTATTGAAATATGTTCTCGAGAGCAGAGAACGGATGTTGAAGAGCTTGGAGTTGGCTGGTCGAAACCTGGTGGGATCCCAGGCCCTGATGAAGGACAGGTACGATCAGAAGGTGAAACTCTGGGAGTTTCAGGTGGGTCAGGTGTTGATCTTGCTACCTTTGGTGGGTCATCCCTTATCCGCTAAGTACACTGGTCCTTATAGGGTGGTGGAGAAGATCTCAGATCTTGATTACCTGGTGGCCACTCTAGACAGGAGGAAGAGAAATCAGTTGTGCCACGTAAATCTGATGAAGGAGTATGTGAGACGCCCCCCTGAGCCTCTCACTGTCCCGGTGATGACTTGCAGCGGTCAAGGTGGAGAAGGAGGAAGGGACAGTCATGCTCAGGTGGAGGATAACTGGGATTGTCATGTCTCCGCAGACCAGTGGGCGGGGAACTCGAGACAGGTGGCTCATGAGGCTTTAGAGCACCTGCCTGAGCAACAGCGTGTAGCCGTGCACCACCTGTTCGATTCATACCCTGCTGTGTTTGCAGAGCACCCAGGCCTCACAACTCATGCGGTGCATGATGTGGATGTAGGAGATCACCCACCCTTTAAATCAGTGCCATACCGAGTCCCTCCTATCAAACTCCCAGCACTCAGGGACGAGTTAGCGTATATGTTGGATCGGGGCCTGATAGAAAAGGGTGCAGTTAGGTGGACATCTCCCGTCACTCTGCAGCCCAAGCCTGATGGGAAAGTTCGTTTTTGTGTTGATTTCCGGCAGTTAAACGGTTTAACCCCCACCAATGTTTACCCCCTTCCTCGTGTGGATGACAGTGTCGACAAGATCGGAAAGGCACAGTATTTGACTAAGGTAGACCTAGGGAAAGGTTACTGGCAGGTGCCGCTGTCGGAGCGAGCGAAGGAGGTTTGCGGGTTTGTGGTGGATGGTAACACCTACCGTTGTAACGTCATGCCATATGGACTCAAGAATGCACCAGCGACTTTCCAGAATCTGATGAATGACTTAGTAGCAGAAATACCTAACTGTACTGTGTATTTAGACGACGTGATAATTTATGACGATGACTTTGAAAGTCACTGTGCACACATTGAAGCCTTGTTTAACAAGCTTAGTGAGGCGGGCTTGGTGGTGAATCTGGGAAAGTGTGACTTTGTAAGGGCAACTGTGCAGTATCTAGGATTTGTGGTCGGGAGAGGCCAGGTTTGCCCTCCTCAGAATAAGATACAGGCTATCAATCAGTTCCCTAGACCGACCACCAAGCGGCAGATTATGAGGTTTTTGGGCATGATCGGGTACTATCGCCGCTTCATTCAAGGATATTCAACTGTGTTAGCACCTCTGACTGACTTATTAGCGAAGGATAAGAAGTTTCTGTGGGCGCCGGAGTGTGAAAAGGCATTTTCCCTTGTTAAACACCTTTTATGCACTCATCCAATACTCAGGGCCCCAGACTTCGACAGGCCGTTTCAGTTGGCAACTGATGCCAGCGGGGTTGGGGCTGGTGCCGTCTTGATGCAGACAGACGAAGAGGGCCTGGAACACCCAGTAAGTTTTTTTTCCAAAAAGTTTAATTCAGCCCAGAAGAATTACTCAGTGGTGGAGAAAGAATTACTGGCGATAGTGCTGGCGCTCAGGCACTTCGAGGTGTATGTTCCGGCCTATGGACCAGTCGTGGTAGTGTATACTGAACACCACCCTCTTAAATTTCTCAATCAGTTTCACAATCGGAATATGAGACTGACACGGTGGTCGTTGATGTTACAGGAGTACAATTTAGACATTCGCCATATTGCCGGTAGTGATAACGTGATTGCTGATTGTTTATCGAGGGTGGAGGATCCGAGTTAGGCTACCACAGGTGTGCGGGTTTGTGTGGAGTAAAATTGGCTTGCCCCCTGTAGTGCAGCCGCCATAAACATATTAAAAATAAAAATTCTATAAAAACTCTTTCTTTGATAGTTAAATTTTTTAAGTATGTTATAGCTGAAGTTCTGAGTCGAACCTGTACTTCTCTCAGAAGGCTGGGCTAGTAGAAGCTCGCTCTAGGAGAATAGCAGTATGAATTAAGCTATTGTGTTGGGAGGGGTTTTAATTTTTTTGATGAGAACTGAGCTTTGCCTTTCTTTGTTGCGAAGTGGTGGCGAGTCTTATCGGGGTTCTGCTTGTCATATATGGAGCTCATGGTTGAGCGTCTAATATCTTGGGTGGGGTGTGATGCCTGCAGCTTAGCAGAACGCCACGTGGGCTCAGCCACTCGCTTGGCCACTCGCTAACACTCGCCAGGGCAGTGAATTTGGCTACAGTCTATCTACAATGTTATACTTTCTTTCTTGTGAATCGTCATGTCACGGGCAGTATAGAAGTGATCTTTATTTTCGTCTGTGACAATGCATTATATTTTATATCATCAGTTATAAGTTTAATGTATAAGACTGAATGATACAGCTAGAGAGTGTGAGTGAGTAAGTGCAGGAGGCAGAGGGTTGTGTGCGTAGTGTTACGCGTTGTCTCGGTGACGTCATGCCACGGCCGGGCCCTCTGAGTGGCTGGCCGCCTTGCCGCCCTCCTGCCGCTGCACGAGGTAGTCCCCCCGCACTCCTTGCTGCCTTTGTGCCTTCCTTGCTCAGAGCTTGCCTGACCAGCATACCCTTCACACCTCCCTTGCCATCTGTCCCCGACTTCCACCAATAGAACACTTTCTCTCTCTCTCAACTTCTTACCTCTTATGCTTCTAATCTATTTAATATCATAACTCCCCTTTGGTTCTGCACGATTTCATATATCGGCCATCGTATTATATGCTGAAGCTCTCAGATATCTCATGTTTAGTTAGACATTTTGGAGGGGTTAACATTTTGTCTGTAGAGGTTCGACACACTCGCGATGTCTCCCTACCAATTTCTTGGTTGTCTGCTGGGCTATTTAATGCTAGACTGGGGTGAGGCTATTGATGTTGTGATTTCTGATGTGTACCATGTTTTGTTGAACCTGTACAATCGCAACGGATACGTGGGAAGCCTAGGTTGTCTTTCTGACTGTGTACCTTGTGAGTTTAGCACTGTGTTGCGAGTGAGGGCTTTTGCCTCTGCCACCCAACACTGTGCTAACTCGTTATTGCTTTGACTTGAAGAGGGTCGCCAGGAGAGAACCAGATACTAGCGATCTGGATCTCTCAAGAGAGCACCCCGTCATTTAACGTAATTTGGCCGTACAGTCTTAAGGACCTCGCTAGGCTACGAGCCGCTTGCTCAGCCATTGTTTCCTAGCCTACGACATCCCAGCTAGACTTTATTCACCTAGCAGACACCCGATTAGGATTATAAGCTCTTATGTTATGTATGCAGCATTTTTATTCACGTTGATTGTAAGTCTTGGTTGTTGTTGAGTTGCACAACCCGAGCAGGCTTTTGCGTTACCTGAGGAAGTACTTCTTTTGTTGTTGGAGATAATACTATTGCGCATTTATCGTTATTCCCGTGCCAGTTAACACTGTATGTCCCTACACTTGTCATATCTTGTTCCTGCTTTATATAACAGTACAAAATCCGATTCGATCATCTTAAGCAGCATCAGACTTTCTTCAGAAAATTCCTGTTCGATGCTTTAGGACTTTCATTCACTTTCTTTAATATAGGAGTGACAGTTTATTATTGTTTAGAGTAACTTTAATCATACCTTCTTCTTGTTTGCATTAAATCATTCCAGTGATTTAATTAAGCTCTCTATCTTTTTCCTTGTATACATTATTAACGTAATTGTATGTTGTTGTGATCAGGCTGTATCAGAGATCATCAGCCTGTAGTAGTAGTGCATTTATACCGAGTTAAAGGATACCCCGCTATCGCAGATTTAACTCTGGAGGGTATAGATGTTTTTGTGCGCCGGCATTATAAGTTCAAGGGTTGGATCTAGTGTTACCGTTGTGGCTGTGTACCTTTCTAGTCCAATGATTAAGAGCCCTTGTTTTATACGAGTCCCGGTCGTAACAGTCTCCACTTCCTGGATAAGACTGTTTGACAGCGAGTGACCGAAGTGGTTAAGTATCTCAACCAGCTGTGAACTTCTTGTCAGATGCCTCACAGTCAGAGGTAACACAACATGCTTGTGTGTCTTCACTCTTCCACCTAAAACACAGTGCAGTAGATCCTGGGCAATTGACATGACATGCCGATGATTTTTGTCTGACAGCTTTAACCTTTCTGCAGAAATTTAGTCTCTTCATTATCATCTCCGCATAGTTCCCATGCCAAGAGGTTATATACCAGGTCAGGGATGTTAACATTGTTCTCTATCAGGTCTTCAGCTGTTGGTGGCCATGGGATTTTGTTCCGGACAGCCTTTAATTCTGCTCTGATAATTTGTGCACATCTAAACACTTGATTTGCCTTGTTGTGTTCATCCAACCCAGATACAGGTGCTGGCTGAAAGTCACTCATGGCAGCTGCTGAAACCGCTACTTTCACCGCCTGGCCAGTGGATACATTCTCTGAGAAGACGATCTCAGTCTCAGTTCTTATTTGTGGCTGCCAGAATGACAGTCTGCTGCCGAAGTGCTTCTGGAGTCTGGCTTTGAGTTTCTCAGTGCGGTAATTCAGTGCATCGATGCCAAAATCTGCCAGCAGGTCAATGTATAAGTCCCGTAGGTCTGCCATCTTCATGACATCCAGACCATCAATGATCTTCTCATGTACAACACTCACTAGCTGAATGAATGCTGATTCATATCCGTCACAGGCCTCGGTATCTTTCTCTTTAGGAGTCTTGACATCACGGGTGTAGCTAATGTAGCAATGTTTTGTGATATTTCACCTCAATGGCAATCAGGTCTTTTCCTCTTATTTGCAGTAGAATGTATTGGTCATCTTTCTGCTCTGCAGCTACCAGGAGTCTCTTGCTTGACTGCTCGGTCATACATTGCGTCAAATTTTCACGTTTTCCCCAACTCGACGTTGTGTATGTTGGCAGAAGATGCACGTATCTGGCTTTGTGGATGGTGTCACTGAGCGGGTTTGTCTCACACTGGTACCAACTGTTTCTATACTTATAGACAGACACTGAGATGGATGACCAAGACTTTCAAGGTCCCTCTTAGTCAGCAGTCTTTTGATGAGGGTCTTGTTTGTGTAGGTCTGGTAGCATAACCACCAGCAGGGCCTTCGTCCCAGTGTTCTTTGAGCTGTCTGTGTATAGCATCTTGGCGCTGTTCTGCACTCTCAGGAAGTTTTGTCCAACTTTGTGCTGTGAATGGAGTTAGACTACCAGAAACAGACATCACATGGCACAAACACTGTTTCCAGTCTGGCTCCTGACTATGAACTCGTGTGGCAGAAGCCCCCAGGGAGCCCAGTGATCCAGCCATCTTCAGCAGTCAGTCAACCTGCAATAGTAAGACAATAATTCGAAAATTAATAAAAGTATATAAAATACACCGCATCATCGAAAGTTCGCATCTGAAATATCGTGCAAATTAAAACAGAAAATTAATATGCGATTGATAGAAAATCCATTTTGATACCATTTTTGCTTGAGCTAAAGGTTTGATATTTTTATGAAATCATCTGAAATCAGATATAAACATTATAATCAAAGAAAACAAGGAATGACACTTACATATACTGTATATAAGAAATACTAATAATGTGGCACTTTTCCGCTTTAAAAAGTAAAAATCAGGCATAACGTGGTAGAACAAATTAATTTTCAGAGGAATAAACAAAAGAATATAATTGTTTTTTGTTTCAGTTATGTCCATACATACTTATCCAACCATTTGAGACACCCTGGAACTCCAAGAAAAGTGTTCCTAGCTGACCGATGTAAAGTCATGAAATCGGCTTTTTGGCCGACCCATCGCTTACACAAGGCTCTGGTAAAAATTACCTGCCAGGTTGTGCCAATGACAACAAGTGAAAATGGTGTCTTATATGACTTAGGAACCTGCTGGGAACATCAAACTAAAGTTACAAGGGGGGTGCAACAAAAGTGCACAATTTCTGATTTGGCCTAAATAAATAAATAAATAAATACTGTATATATATATATTTATATATGTATATATATACTGTATATATATATATACACAGTATACAGTATATATACCAAAATAGTAATTAAACATAATGTATTTAATAAAGTAATATACTGTACAGTACATGGTTTAAATTACTAGGAAAAGCAGATACTCTTCAACTTTACACACACTCTCTCTCTCTCTCTCTCTCTCTCTCTCTCCTTTCCGGCAGCACAGGAAGGTTGATATCTTGTATTTCACCGCAGCCAGCGAGACGGACTGATAGCTCGGTGTAGTGCTGATGCAGGGGGATGTATACGTGCATTATGACGGAGGCTGAGAGAGAGAGAGAGAGAGAGAGACAGAGAGAAGAAAAAAAAAAAGTACAAAGCGTACACAGTAATTCAAATAAAAACAGGTCTTGCGACCAATCGACGTTCCTTACCCTTTAAACCACTTTTGTTCAAAGAGTTCAACAGTAGTTTATAGTGGGTAAGGGACAATTGGAAAGGGAAGTACTGCCGTAGGACTCTTGTCCCTGGCAGGGTTAGGAGATGTTAGTTGGGGGGGGGGGGGAATTGTTTTAATAGCATAATACAGCTATGCTGTAAGTGATCCTTTGTGAATCTGTGGAAAAAGTGAGTTACATCTTCGTTAATTATTTATACATGAAGTAATCCTTGATGTAACTGAGAAAAAAGGAGAAAACAAAATAATTAATTATATATGCAATCAGTCACGGGTTTAACCCATTGAGCCCCATCTGAATATGTAACTACTCCAACACCCAGTCCCAGGCATTGTTCATATTTGTTGTTTCTATTTTATTATAATCAAAATTTGGTTGCCCAAGGTGGTCTTTGTGGACTGCCAACTTTGCCCCACATCCTAAGCTACCATGTGTACACATTTGAGACATCTTCCAGGTTATTGAGAGAACAATACGATCCTCATATGGTTTGTTTGTTTTGGAGTAGGTGTCATTATGGTAACTGGGCGTTGAACTCTTTCTAGTTTGTCAAAACCTTTCAGGTAGTCGGGGCACCAGGGTTTATGCAATATTCCAGAAGAGGACGGACTGAGGAATTATAAAGAGTGAGGATGATATCTTCGGATTTATGTTCAAATTGCCTACCTATAAAGCACAATATTTAGTTTGCCTTAAAACTTATGTACATTGTTGACTGGGTTTTAGGTTACTTGATATTGTTACTCCAAAATCGGTTACTGTTTCTACACTGTTATGTTGAGAGTTATTCATTGAATAGCTTGCTTTCTCATTTCGGGTCCCGATATGGAGTATTTTATATTTGTCTGTATTAAAACTCATTTGCCAAATTTTAGTCCAACATGACAACTTATCTAGGTTATTTTGCATATCTCCTACATGCATATTTAAGAGTACAGTGTATGCAATGTTTGTATCATCTGCACACTGAAATTGTACAGGTAAAGCCCTCATTTATGTTGTTTTTGTAATCTAGGAAGATAAATGGCCCAAGTACCGATCCATGGGTTACCCAGCTAGTTACATTGGTCATTATCGATGCAAGATAAATTTGTACATTTCTCCGATAGACAAATTTTATCGATAAATGTCTCGACAGAAGGCCGGTTCCTCTTAAAATACAGGCTTGCTGTCACTCTCCAGGTAAAAATCGTCACGAAAATTACACGTAAAGTCTTAATATTGCCAAATAAATGGGGCGAAAGGTCATAAAATCGGCACCGTATTGGGCCGAACGTCTTAAAATCTGAAAACTAATGGAGCTCAGCATGATGAAGAATTGGGCACCAGAAAAACGACCCATCTCTCCTTAATTTGTACTGGAATATATTGTTACCCTCATAAGCTATCAGTGAAAACCAATCATAAACAACAACAGCAACAAAAAACTACAGAGGACAAGAGTGAGAGACTTGGACTTTGAAATGGTCGTGGCGGAGGGACGAATTGGGGAACAACTTGGTTGATTGTAGGGAGGTACTGGTACAATAAGATAAACTACAATGTAACTACAATAAGATAGATTGTACACCACTTTGTAACTGTCACCTTAATAAAAAAAAAAAAAAAAAAAAAAAAAAAAAAAAAAAATAGAAGGAAACATGCTTACATTACTGAAATGTTTGTGGACATGCAGTAATGCAAGTAATGGTCACTCTTCTGTAAATCTAAAATGGAAAAACACAAAGTAGCAAGCCCTTACTACCACAAGGGGTCGGGAGGATCAGCAAGAGACACAAGCAAGGAAAATGAGGTGACAGGAGAAGAACACATATAACAGTTTGCCCACAAAAATCAAGCGCACAAGCATTCAGAAGCGCCAATCACTCATCAGCCCCAGAAATGAATGGCTTCACCTCAGATGTTATTCTTCCGGACAAGGTCTATTCACGTCAACATCTGTGGTAAAGACCAAACAGTAAAGATTGAATTCACACAACAAACCAGAAGGCGCTGGAGAAAAGCATCGGCTAATATGGAAACACAAAAAGACAGAATACATGATAGAAACCGGCCTTTGCAGAGAGCCCTGAGGGAGAAATTGGGTCCTCGAGTAAGATTATATTATATATAAACCCCATAATAATGATTAGTTTGAAAATACTCATTACTAATAATCAGCATGCTTTTATATCATAGAGAGTCTATTATTATAAGTGACATTATTTATCGGTGAAACACTCTTTATCATATTATCTATCAACCAAATGGAGAGGAATATTTAATTATAATGTGAAACTTGCAAAATAAACAAAACAAAACTGGGACGACACATATAGAAACAAAATAACTAATCAAAATAGGTTTGTGGAAATAACACTTTAATCGCATATAAATGTTAAATAAACTAACACAAACCACCACATAGGGTGTACAACACTACATGAGCAAGTAAATCTGTTTCCCAAGCTAACCAAATGCACATATAACAACGAAACATTTATTTTTTGTTTGATCGGGTACAGTGGTATGTTAAGGGGGAAGTGCTTGGTTTTTGGTCTATATATATATATATATATATATATATATATATATATATATATTGAGAATATATCACAAATACACGTGAGCCACTAAATGTTTCTAGTCTCTCAGTGGGGATCGAACCATCGACCATCAGAACGATAGCCGACGCTTAATCAATTACACCACGACTGCCGTGGTGTAATTGATTAAGCGTCGGCTATCGTTCTGATGGTCGATGGTTCGATCCCCACTGAGAGACTAGAAACACATATATATATATATATTGTGACGCACCCAGTGCTGTGCAACGCAACCTGATTGTACTCTTTGGTACTCGAATGTACCGCCCGTGATCTGGCTACCGTCAGCCACAATGTATATTGAGTGTGACAACTTATAACTATGTTCTTTGTATCTCTGCAAAGGTCTCGTCATGTGCTAACCAGTGGTGGGTTTTGTTTTAAGCCATGTCGAGACCTTCCATTTAATATGTAGTATCAATAGAGAAGTTGATAGATAAGACAATGGGAGTTCAGAGAGAGAGAGTGAGTTAGGCTTCAGAGCAAGAGGGTAGCAACGCGCCGCGCTGCCGGCCGGGTGGTTGCCAGACGTATGGACTGGTTGGCAGCCTTGCGCTTATAGCTAGGCGCGACAGGGTTGGTAGTCCATTGTTGCTGGCCCATGTTGTCGTACAGCACATTGCCTGGAGGCTGGCTGCGTGTTCCATGACCAGGTTGCCTAGAACCTTTGAGATTCTAACATCCCTTGCCCTCCCTCCCAACTTCTCACGGTTGCACTCTTTCTCTCTGACGACATTACTCTCATTTCATTCTTCTCTCTATTTAAATGCATAACCTTCCCTTGAGGTCCTAAAGGAGTTTCAGCACTCACCTCTCGTATTACTCTTAGGACAAGCATATATTTACATGTATTAGATTTAAGGGGTTAATGTGAACAGCGATCTTCGTGATAAGGATAGTTGGTGAACGTTCTACATGTTCACGAGTTATATGCCCCGCTCATCATCCCGTTTGTGACTAGACTGGTGCCATGTGTAAGAGCCCGACCATGCCCAGGAGTTGTCTGTAGAGGGACGAGGACTTAGCCTTGATTTGCATACCGAGCCAGGAGCGAGTGTAGCACCCGAGACTACAGCTCGCTCGTAGTGCCGGTATAGTAGAGTAACGTAATTTATCTGTCCTTGTGTTCTCTACAGTCTTCTCCTGGGTTCTCGCTTTCGGTGCTGGGACTCGTTGTTCCTGTGACTTGGCCTGCTAGCTAGAACACATGGGGATGATGAGTGGGATATATCTTTATTTTACTATGCATTGCAGCTCTCTTTAAGTATATATCTATAACACTTTACAATACACATTACTCATTAATACTTTCATGTATCAATTAACTGCACTGTCGTTTTGCTGCTGTGTCCGGAGTTCTGTTGCGTAGGGCGCATATGGACTCGGATGGGAGACAGAGTGAGAGAAGCGAAGTAGCCTATGCGGTAGTAAGCTACCGGCGCAGTACTGTTGCCTGCAACCTTTTAGTTATTCCAAGTATAGATTCATTATTATAATAAGTGACTACTATTTATGTTCCTCCCATGTGTATTATTAGGTATCTACTGGATCATGAACATCTTGTATGCTACATGCTAGTGCATGTTAGTAGGGGACAGTTAGTGTAGTGCACGCGCTTTCAAGTAGGCGTGTCCATTTGTCATTTAGCATTTCACTGTCATACCTTTAGCCTGCTTCTATTCTACATTATTAGAGGCTTAATATTAACGTAGTTTCTTGAGTATTGCATTTCTTTAGTAATAACGTAACCTATAAATGTCTGAGGGAGTTTAGCCTCATAGCCTACCCCTGTTGTACACTTTCGCCGAGTTAAGGTACCTCGTTACCGTAGACGATAACTCTGTAGGGCGTTGGTGCTTTTGTTGTCTGGAGCATATAGTATTTGGGACTGGAATCGAGCGTGTCGTTGTCACTTAAGCCATTTCTGTCCTACGATCAAGAATCCCGAATATGTATTGCCGATCCAGCCGTAACAAAATGGCGACCTTGCACAAGATTCAGTAGTATCCTATCACATGTTTTATGGAGAACTATTCTATGCTACCTAGTAGAGCTGGCTAGAATTTTCTTGCATATTGGAGGAATTTTTATTGTGTCATTATTGTATTGGTGGACTTGCAGATTGTTTCGTTAGATGTCTAGAGTAGAGTCATTCAAGCATCTTTAACATTTTGTGAGTCGAGACTGCAATTAGTAATAAGCATTTTTTTTTTTTTATGAACAGCAATTGTATAACCAGCACTATGTCTAATGACTCATCATTTACGGGGGAGGATAACACGGTACAGCCTAGTGACCAGCAAGTACAGCAGATATTTAGGGAGGGGAGTGTTATAAGTGGAGAGAGGGATGCCCGGGCATTTTTGCAGACACCTTTGACCGAACAGCGCCTGCAGGCTATTGATTGTTACGGTCTTCGCTGTTTAGCCACGGTTTTGGGGCGGGACTGTCCTGACAGTTGGCCCAAGAAGAATTTGGTGGCATGTTTGTTGGGTGATGGCGATGGGGCGGTGGGTGGAGTGGGGTCTTCTGGGGTTCCCTCCAAGCCTCCATTCCACTCTACCCCTGAGCTGGGCCCTCAGCCAGCGAGTCTTAGCACGATGCAGCAGGAGGGTTCTCAATGGCAAGCTGGCTTACCCGTAAACACGTCTCGGTGTGGATCCCCCATTTTGTGCTCTCCCCCCCCAGGCCTGTCTCCTGAGATGTTATTTCAGCTAGAACTAGCTAAGCTTAAGTTGCGAGAGAGTCAACAGGCTAGTATAGAACGGATTAAGCTGCAGGAGACTCAGATACAACAGGCTAGTATAGAACGGATTAAGCTGCAGGAGACTCAGATACAACAGGCTAGTATAGAACGGATTAAGCTGCAGGAGACTCAGATACAACAGGCTAGTATAGAACGCATAGAGGTTGCTAGAATCCAAGCCAATCAGGATGCAACCAGGTACCAGGCTGAAATGGATGTCGAGAAGTCTAGAGTAGAGACCACGGGGCGTCATCTCGGTGGTGGGCACTGGGTTACAGACTCACTTTCGCATTTAATTAAGTTAGTACCCGCATTTGATGAGACAGCAGTGACTGAGTTTTTTGCTCGTTTCGAAAAGAAGTGTCGTGAGTATGACTGGCCGGAGGTTAAATGGGCTGCATTAGTTTCATCACGTCTAGTGGGTAAGGGGTTGAAAGCCTACGATGCACTGTCACTGGACGAGAGTGTCGTGTATGGACTGGTGAAGGAGGCTGTGCTCCGGGCCTACGAACTGCAACCCGAAACTTATAGATTGAAGTTCCGTGGCGTGAATAAGAAGAGCGATGTCAGTTTTATGGAGCACGCACGGGACTTAACAGATGCATGTAATAACTGGTTTCGGTCCGAGCATGCAGAGTCGGCTGAGGAAATTAAGCAACTTTTCTATCTGGAACAGTTTTACAAATGTACTGGAACCGATCTAACGCTGAACATTAAGGAAAAATGTCCCAAGACAGTAGAGGAGGCTGCCAAGATGGCAGACCTCAGATTATCATTGATTCGTGGTTGCGGTGCCGCTCAGAGGGCTGAGTCAGGGCAGAAGGGGCGCTATACCCCACCCACCAGAGTTTTCGATAATAACAAATCCTATGACACACATAACCACACTAAAAGCATTGCACCTAATAACACCTACAAACACAAGCCTCTCCCGTTTACTAAAGGTCAGGCCCCTTCTTCGCCCGCACAAGGGAAGAAGCCCATTGGGGATGTGAAATGTTACAAATGTCAGAAGCTAGGCCATTATTCACGTGAGTGCCCTAGTAACACTCCCGCTAAGCCGGTGTCATTGGTTCACAGTATCGGTGTGTCTCTGAAGGCTGCAGCAACTGCCCGGGGTAGGTTGTCAGCAGCTGAGGCACACGCGGTAAAGAAGCGTACGGAAGGCTCGACACCTGTCCGGGACACTTTCTGTAGCCATCGGGGACACGGGTTTGTGAGCTGGGGGAGTGAACTACGGAGGGTTGACTTGCTGAGGGATACGGGGGCTTCGCAAACTTTGTTGAGGAACTTCACAGGGAAACCGATAAATGCGGCCAGAGTTGTTGTGGTGCAGGGTATAAATGCTACGAGGTCATACCCACTTGTGAGTTTGGAGTTGAGAGTGGGAGAGGTGTGCAGGGAGCTGGATGTAGGGATCGTTGAGTGTTTGCCAGTTGAGGGCGTCGACCTTCTTCTCGGCAACGACTTTGCGGTGCCCACTTCCGGGATTCCACCCTTAGTCGTTGCCGAGAGGGCGGCCGACGTGGATGGTGAGAATCGGGAATGGGTTGGGAGGTGCCAACAGGATGAGATGGCCTGTGTGATAACCCGATCTCGCTCTGCGGCTCCTGCACAGCCTAGCACTCAACCTCGGGGATAGTGGAGGAAGGATCAGGAGAAGGTTGCTAAGGGCAGGAAAAGGGACATTGATTCTGCTGCACTTCTCGGTGATTCGGTACTTGGACCTATAATAAACACGGGAGTTGACTCTGGCCCAGATATGGTGTGTAACAAGGCAGAGTTGGGTAAGACTTTGCGTGAGGCAAGAGCTGTAGCGAGAGCCACTAAGGCAGTAGAGCCTACTAGCCGGGGTAATGTCTTATTACAAAACCATCTTGATGCATTGACGTCCGGGGACATTAGTGAGCAGCAGCTGCAAGACGCTAGCCTAGCTCGTTATAGCAATGGTGCCATAGAGTTGGAGGAAGATGGGGATGCGAAGCCGGGAGATTTTTTTTTTTTTTTTTTTTTTTTTTTTTTTTTTCTATCTGATTGAGGGAGGCAAAAGGCATAACTGCCTATAGCGAGTGCCTCCCCCATAGTTGAAAGAGTGACAGGGCCAAAATCAAGGGACGTTCGAGCCAAAATGCCTGGACACACGGAGTTTGAAGCAATTTAAGTCATAGGAAGAGGGAAAGACTGATTCTGGGAGAGAGTTCCAGAGCTCAGCTGTTGAGTAGAAGAAAGTTTGAGAGTAACGTTTCACTCTTGGGTTGGAGAGTTGCACAGAGTAGGGGTGGGATTGAGTTGCAAGACGGGTACCACGTGCCCTACGTAAAGGAGGTGGTATGCACTGGGATAGCTCTGAGGAACACTGATTATTATAGTAGCGATAGAATAGCGAGAGAGATGCAACATTGCGGCGGAGAGAGAGATTGCAGAGAGTTGGTGAGTGGACGGGAGTTAATGATACGAAAGGCCTTCCTTTCAACTTTGTCTAGGAGAGCAGTGTGAGAGGAACCTCCCCACACATGTGAACAATACTCAATACAAGGGCGCACTATGCCCCTGTACAGAGCAAGAAGCTGTGCAGGGGAAAGAACCCCCTAAGGCGGTTGAGCACACCCAGCTTCTGGGATGCTGCCTTAGCAAGACTGGTAATATGGTCCTTCCAAATGAGAGCAGAAGAAAAAGAGACACCAAGAATATTGAGAGAAGATGAAGGGTTGATTTTTGTATTGTTGAAGAATAAGGGATAGTCCGCTGGGAGATCTTGACGGGTAGATAGATGGAAATTGGGTTTTGGAAGCATTAAAGTTAACAAGGTTTCTCTGCCCCAATTGGAAATAGTATTTAGATCAGAATTTAAGAGTTCTATGGCTTCATTACGTTTGTCGTTGAGGGATTGCTGGCTGGGGCGTTCTGAAAAACTAATGGAGTAGTGCAAGGTTGAGTCGTCTGCGTATGAATGGATGGGAATTAAGGTACAGTTAAGGAGATCATTTATAAAAATTAGAAAGAGAATAGGAGATAGGACAGAGCCCTGAGGAACACCGGAGTTTTTAGAGTGAGGAAGTGAACAATGGCCGTCCACAACCACGGCTATGGAACGGCCGGAAAGGAAATTAGAGACAAAGGCACAGATGGAGGGATAGAAACCGAAGGAGGGTAGTTTAGAAATTAAAGATTTATGCCAGACTCAACAGGATATTGTACCGCAGATTTCTAGACCCCAAATCGAAGTGGGAGGGCGGTGCGAGGGTAGTAGACCAGGTGGTTGTTCCAAATAAGTATAGAGAGTCCTTATTGTGTCTGGCGCATGATGTGCCGGTGGCGGGTCATTTGGGGGTAACAAAAACATTGGCGGCATTGGGCAGGTTTTTCTGGTGGCCTGGGGTCAAGGCTGATGTCTGTGCATGGGTGGCTGGGTGTGCGACCTGCCAGACAACGGGGAAGCCTAACCAGACAATCCCGAAGGCACCTTTGTTTCCCATACCTGTCACCGGGCCTCCGTTCAGCAAAGTTGTAGTAGATTTGGTTGGCCCTTTCCCGCCTACTAGTAGTGGCAATAAATTCCTGTTGACAATCATGGATGTGGCTACGAGAAACCCGGACGCATACCCCATGAGAAACGGCTCGGCAAAGGCAGTTGTTAGAAACTTATTATTGTTCTGTTCCCGTTATGGATTTCCACGTGAGGTGCATTCAGACCAGGGGAGCAATTTTACATCCAAATTGTTCAAGCAAACCCTTCAGTTGCACGGTATATGTTCTGTAGTGTCGTCAGCCTACCATCCCGAGAGTCAGGGAGTCTTGGAGCGGTGGCACTCGACCCTGAAGAGTATGCTACGCTGTTACTGTGCAGAACATGACACTGATTGGGATTTGGGTCTGCCGTATGTTCTGTTCGCTGCACGTGAAGTCCCAGGAGAGAGCCTGGGGTTCAGTCCAAATCAACTGGTCTTTGGCCATAATGTGAGGGGACCTTTAAGTATGGTGAAAGAGATCTGGGAGGGCGAAGAGAAGCCGGGGTCTGTACTTAATTATGTCCTTGAGAGCCGGGAGAGACTTATAGGTTGCATGGCAGCGGCAGGTAATAACTTGGTTAATGCACAGGCGGTCATGAAGCACCAGTATGACGCCAAGGTGAAGCTTCGGGAGTTTTCGGTGGGTCAGGAGGTAATGTTGCTTTTACCTTTGCCTGGACACCCCCTTTCTGCCAAGTTCATTGGGCCGTATGTGGTGGCTAAGAAACTGTCCGACCTTGATTATCTCGTTGCAACACCTGACCATAGGAAAAAACATCAGTTATGTCATGTTAACCTCATGAAAGAGTATGTGAGACGCCCCTCAGAGCCTCTCACTGTCCCTGTGCTGGCCTGCAGC
The DNA here is from genome assembly GCA_032716605.1 of Paralithodes platypus. NCBI lineage: Eukaryota > Metazoa > Arthropoda > Malacostraca > Decapoda > Lithodidae > Paralithodes > Paralithodes platypus. The sequence goes on along the minus strand of CM064548.1, from coordinate 36,740,400 downwards.
GGCCAGGGTGGAGAAGGAGGTGGGGACAGTCATGCTGCTGAGGAGGATAGCTGGGACTGTGTCATTTCCGCGGAACAGTGGGCGGGGAATACTGAACCAGAGGCTAGGCAAGCTGTAAGTCACCTGCCTGAGCACCAGGGTGCTGCTGTCCTAGGCCTGTTCAGGTCATACCCCTCTGTTTTCGCCGAACACCCAGGTCTCACTACTCAGGTAACGCATGACGTGGACGTCGGTGATAATGTGCCCTTCAAGTCAGTGCCCTACCGTGTGCCCCCGGTAAAGTTGCCAGCTTTACGGGAGGAGTTAAAGTACATGGTTGAGAGAGGGATGATCACTGAAGGTTATGTGAAGTGGACATCACCCGTCACGTTGCAGCCAAAACCTGACGGCAAGGTGCGGTTCTGCATAGATTTTCGTAGGCTAAATGGCTTGACCACTACCAACCCTTACCCTTTGCTTCGAGTTGACGACAGCGTGGACAAGATAGGGAATGCAAAGTACCTTACTAAAATTGATCTTGTAAAAGGCTACTGGCAAGTACCCCTGTCGGACCGAGCTAAGCAAGTTTGTGGTTTTGTGGTAGATGGCAAGACCTACCAATGTAACGTAATGCCTTATGGGCTTAAGAACGCACCTGCCACGTTTTAGAACCTGATGAACGATATTTGTGACGAAATCCCTAACTGCACGGTCTACCTTGATGACGTGATAGTATATGATGACGATTTTGAAAATCACCTAAGGCACTTAGAGACCCTGTTTGGGAAGTTGTACGATGCTGGGCTGGTGGTGAACCTGAGGAAGTGCGAGTTTGTAAAGGCTACTGTGCAGTATCTTGGCTTTGTGGTCGGGTTAGGCCGGGTGTGCCCCCCCCTGAGCAAGATACAGGCTATCAATATGTTTCCCAGGCCCACCACTAAGCGCCAGGTCATGCGGTTCCTAGGTATGATAGGCTATTATAGGCGCTTCATCCGGGGATACTCTACTGTCTTAGCACCGTTAACTGATCTACTGTCGAAGTCAGTGAAGTTCTGTTGGGCTGCGGAGTGTCAGAGGGCTTTCGACCTAGTCAAGCACCTGCTGTGTACACATCCGATTTTGAGGGCCCCAGACTTCTCCAGGAGTTTTCAGCTGGCGACTGATGCCAGCGGTGTGGGTGCCGGGGCAGTGTTACTGCAGACTGATTCCGAGGGCTTGGAACACCCAGTGAGCTTCTTTTCTCGCAAGTTTAATTCGGCACAAAGGAATTACTCGACTATAGAGAAGGAGCTTCTGGCTATCGTTTTGTCGCTCAAACATTTTGAAGTTTATGTTCCAGCCTACGGCCCGGTAGTGACGATTTATACGGACCATCATCCCTTGAAATTCCTAAATCAGTTTCACAATCGGAATATGCGGTTGACCAGGTGGTCCCTAATGCTCCAAGAGTATAATCTCAACATTCAGCATATTGCCGGGAGTGAGAACGTGATAGCAGATTGTCTATCAAGGGTTGATGATCCAAGATAGTCGTCCATGGTGTGTGGGTTGAGCAGGAGTAAAATTAGGCTATCATAACGCCGTCCAAAAAGATTATAAAACAATAAAATAAACGAGAAAACTCTTTAGTTTATTTTAGTTTTGTAAGTCTTTATTGTTGTAGCATGATGCATGCGATATTGTGTTTTATGTATAATTCACACTTCAGTTGTTGTGCACCTTTTGCAATTAGTGGCAGCTAAGGGTAGCAGGTCGGTTGGTTGCCTGTCAGATTTTGATAATGCTTCTAAGGTCGATTATCTAAAATCTCGGGGGGGCTGTGACGCACCCAGTGCTGTGCAACGCAACCTGATTGTACTCCTTGGTACTCGAATGTACCGCCCGTGATCTGGCTACCGTCAGCCGCAATGTATATTGAGTGTGACAACTTATAACTATGTTCTTTGTATCTCTGCAAAGGTCTCGTCATGTGCTAACCAGTGGTGGGTTTTGTTTTAAGCCATGTCGAGACCTTCCATTTAATATGTAGTATCAATAGAGAAGTTGATAGATAAGACAATGGGAGTTCAGAGAGAGAGAGTGAGTTAGGCTTCAGAGCAAGAGGGTAGCAACGCGCCGCGCTGCCGGCCGGGTGGTTGCCAGACGTATGGACTGGTTGGCAGCCTTGCGCTTATAGCTAGGCGCGACAGGGTTGGTAGTCCATTGTTGCTGGCCCATGTTGTCGTTGTCGTACAGCACATTGCCTGGAGGCTGGCTGCGTGTTCCATGACCAGGTTGCCTAGAACCTTTGAGATTCTAACATCCCTTGCCCTCTCTCCCAACTTCTCACGGTTGCACTCTTTCTCTCTGACGACATTACTCTCATTTCATTCTTCTCTCTATTTAAATGCATAACCTTCCCTTGAGGTCCTAAAGGAGTTTCAGCACTCACCTCTCGTATTACTCTTAGGACAAGCATATATTTACATGTATTAGATTTAAGGGGTTAATGTGAACAGCGATCTTCGTGATAAGGATAGTTGGTGAACGTTCTACATGTTCACGAGTTATATGCCCCGCTCATCATCCAATTTGTGACTAGACTGGTGCCATGTGTAAGAGCCCGACCATGCCCAGGAGTTGTCTGTAGAGGGATGAGGACTTAGCCTTGATTTGCATACCGAGCCAGGAGCGAGTGTAGCACCCGAGACTACAGCTCGCTCGTAGTGCCGGTATAGTAGAGTAACGTAATTTATCTGTCCTTGTGTTCTCTACAGTCTTCTCCTGGGTTCTCGCTTTCGGTGCTGGGACTCGTTGTTCCTGTGACTTGGCCTGCTAGCTAGAACACATGGGGATGATGAGTGGGATATATCTTTATTTTACTATGCATTGCAGCTCTCTTTAAGTATATATCTATAACACTTTACAATACACATTACTCACACACAAGACAACACTATTAATACTTTCATGTATCAATTAACTGCACTGTCGTTTTGCTGCTGTGTCCGGAGTTCTGTTGCGTAGGGCGCATACTGACTCGGAGGGGAGACAGAGTGAGAGAAGCGAAGTAGCCTATGCGGTAGTAGGCTACCGGCGCAGTACTGTTGCCTGCAACCTTTTAGTTATTCCAAGTATAGATTCATTATTATAATAAGTGACTACTATTTATGTTCCTCCCATGTGTATTATTAGGTATCTACTGGATCATGAACATCTTGTATGCTACATGCTAGTGCATGTTAGTAGGGGACAGTTAGTGTAGTGCACGCGCTTTCAAGTAGGCGTGTCCATTTGTCATTTAGCATTTCACTGTCATACCTTTAGCCTGCTTCTATTCTACATTATTAGAGGCTTAATATTAACGTAGTTTCTTGAGTATTGCATTTCTTTAGTAATAACGTAACCTATAAATGTCTGAGGGAGTTTAGCCTCATAGCCTACCCCTGTTGTACACTTTCGCCGAGTTAAGGTACCTCGTTACCGTAGACGATAACTCTGTAGGGCGTTGGTGCTTTTGTTGTCTGGAGCATATAGTATTTGGGACTGGAATTGAGCGTGTCGTTGTCACTTAAGCCATTTCTGTCCTATGATCAAGAATCCCGAATATGTATTGCCGATCCAGCCGTAACAATATATATATATATATATATATATATATATATATATATATATATATATATATATATATATATATATATATATATTATATATATATATATATATATATATATATATATATATATATATATATATATATATATATATATATATATATATATATATTATGTTCTCTCCACCAACCAACTTTACTCCTAATCTCGATTAATGAAATTAACAAACACATGTGGCAGTCCGGGGATTCAAACCCAGGACGCTCACACCGAAAATCAACACACTTATGCATTGCACCACGAAGACAATCATAATATTATACTGTATAGTTATATATAATTATATACAGTATATTATTTACTTTTTAGTTTCCTAGCTAGACTTCCATCAAGCTTAGAAAAACGCCTCCTAGACCCCCTTTCAAGATAAATTTGTACATTTTTCGGTAGAAAATTTTCCCGGCCGAAGGCCGGTTCCTTCTAAAATTAAAGGCTTGCTAACGCTCGCCAGGTAAATATAGACACCTAAATGGCACGAAAGGTCTTAGCCTAATATTGACAACAAAATGAGGTGAAAGGTCTCACAATCGCCAAACTAATGGAACGAACGTCTTAAATCCTCATAACATGAGAGGTAAGGTGGTCCTGAATAAAGCTAGGTGGGCCCCCTTAATAATTAGTCACTATCAATGTCCGTGGCTGGTCCGGGTTCGTCATCAAAACAAGGACATATAAGGAAAACTCATTCACATGTTTCACTTTATTTCTTCAATCTTCATTATTTTACTTACAAAGACGTAGAACAAATATAAAGTTATGTTCAAATATTTACTATACCCTGTCCCAAATATGTAGGCCAAAACTTTTGAACATTACCCTCTATACCTCACAAATGGCTTAGGGTATTAGTATTAAGCTAATAATTCTACCATTTAGGAAGGGTCCGGCAGGGACTAGGTTTCGACATGTATAGCCCATTTGTTTTAGTCCTTTTTGAGTTACAGAGGTTAGGGTTCACGATTTCTGGCCTACATAATTGGAAAGCCGACAATCGGACGGCGCGCACAAACACACAAACACACACACTCAACCACATTATCTCTCATTACAACACCCATATGTATCACCGAAGCCACTGTTATTATTCCTTGAAGCATGATTCTCAACACAAAATGTATTATGATGTGTATTTAAATTAGTCTAATATATTATATATTATTAGTAAAATATATTATATTATACAGTATATACAATATATTTATCATATTATAGGTATATTATGACTTTAAAACGACTTTTTTCGTCAATGAGTGGATAAAATATAGCCTCTTGATCACTATCTGTAACATTGTCAACATCATGAAGAAGACTTTTAGTTTGCTCCCTAGACCTCCATCAAGCTTAAGGGGGATGACCTGCTTGTTTCTCTCTTGCTCTGGCTTGCATCCATTCGGCCTCATTCAGCCTACTGTTTTAAGACGTTTATCCCCATCCAAGTGTCGATTTCTTCCTGGCGATCGATAGCAAGCCAACATTGTATGAAGGAAGCCTGTTGTAAATTTTTTGTTAAACATGCTTGCTCGCTGACGCTCAAAAAATGACAACTGGATAGGGATAAACGTCTTAAAACAGTATACTGAATGGGGCCGAATGGAAATAAACCCGGAAAGAGAGGGAGAGAGCGAGAGAGTTAACAGAAAACCGAGGTTGGCTCCCTTTAAGATAATACCCCCAAGATAAATGTGTACAGTTTTCAGTGGACAAAATTCCAGCGAAAGGCCGGCTCGCTATCGCTCGAGAACCTGTACTGTTAGAGAAATCGGCCTTTGTCCGGTTTTACCCTAAACACTATTCTGTCTTTCCTTGCATAAGCCATTTTTCTTGACAATAAACATATACCATCTTCAGTATCATACTCAATGGTTTCTTACCAGTACGTCTACTAAGTTAAGAACATCATTAAATTATTTTTATTTCCATAACAAAACAAATTATTGATTCTGCTTTGTCAGAAATACTTCGCTTTTGAGTATAAACTTAACCCTTGTTTAGCGGGGGCGGACTTAAGTCCGCCTCTAAAAATCTGGACTATGTGGCGGCGTCAGACTTAAGTCTGTGTGCAATTTTGGCGCAATATTGGCTCTGAGAGAGAGACGAGCGACGGGAGGAGCGTAGGTTACCTCATGACCGCTCGCCATGGCCGTCGTGGGCCTACTGACATGTACTCCACACTACTCCACCCTCCCTCCCTCGCTACACACGTAATTATGTAACAAAATGACCGTATTTTAGCAATTTTGCCCTTCGGTTGCACGATCGTTGCAAGACAACCAGTGATCGTAGAAGGATGGTTCTGGTGTCATTGGAAAGCTCAATTTACGCCCTTTCAGGGATACATAATTGTATTACGCTCTGGCTCTTGTTTATGCATGAAAAAGAGCACGGAAACAACGCCATTTATGGTAAAAAATAAAACGCTGGGCGGCACGGTGAAATATACTCCACCACCCGTTCTTTGAGTGTTAAATCCTTAATGGCCGTGTCTTCATTATGAGATGACTCGATCATTAAAATTAGAATACTACATTTCTTCAATTTTACTAGGATGTACAGTATATATATTTTTATTATTATTATTATATATTTTTTTTTGTTAAATACCAGTTTATTTTGCTTGTTGATTGTGTTAAACAGTTTGCAAGGCTTAACAGGCTTGTTAGTCCACCACCCTTACAGTCTACGCAATAAATACATAGATCAAAGGCCTTGAACTTACGGGTCTGTCCATCTGCCTTGACGTGTGTTTATGTCAAGGTTTAGAAATTTGGCAGCTTGCTCCCTCCCCTTCCCATGTTGCAGACGCATTTATTCTTTCTCACACATACTGATACCTGCATCCTATCACACAAAATCTCTCAGCTCTCTCTCTGACACATTTTCTGCGCCCATAATAGCTGCAAGAAATGTTCTTCAGCAAAATGTTGAACATCAGAGGTATGTGGTATATTTTCAGGACATGTTAATCATAAAACCTAAATTGATTGTGCAACTGGTATTCCATTAAACACAAATATTAGGTAAATTATTATTACTTTGATCAAGAAATTGCTCAGCATCAAGCACCATGTATAAATTAAACAGATATTCAATAAATGTTGTCGCCTTCCTATTCTTTACCACTTAAAGCTACCACCAACATTATGGTCTCAGCATCAATTAACATGGATCTTATACCTCGGCAATGAAGTATTCTGTTGATGTTAATTTAAAGGCGTTACATTATTACCAAACATTGATCATTTCACCTCTGGACATTCTACAAAGGTAGAAATGATGTGCAATATGTACATGAGGCTGCTTAGTAACAACCAGATACAACTGTTGACGAGGGTAACTTTCATCCATCCAATAAGGACATTCATAATATAATGATAAGTATTATTATCACAACCTTCAGTTACCTTTTATTCAGGACATCCCTCACCGGGGCATGCACCAATTTTGAAAATACAAGCAACAGTGATGGATGCATATTCAACAATGCTCTATGGAGTATTTGTGCTTGTTGTGCAATTGTGTTGTCATGTAATTTGATCAAGGTGGTCTATTTTAGTGTACGTGTTTTTTTATATTTTTGTTTTATGTAATATACAGTATCTATCTATTGCCTGACGCTGTGATTCCCGAAGGGGCGACCTCAAACGAAACGCCCCCATGCACCTCTGTCCCCAGTCAGTCGACGCCCCTCCTCCCAACCAGCGCCACCTTCATCCATATACTTCTTCATTCCATCTTTCCACCCCTCTCTCGGTTTAACTCTCCCTCTCTGTCCTTCCACCTCGCTCTCGTACACCCTTAGTCATTCTCTCGCTTCCCATACATTCCACATGGCCGAACCATGTCAAGGTGTTCCTTTTCACACTTTCCAGCACATCTACCTCCACACCACAACTCCCTCTTTCTTCCTCATTCGTCGGTCTATCCCTCCATGTAACTCCATACGCACTTCTCAAGTAACTCATTTCCACCCCTCTCACTCTTGGTTTGAGTCTCTCTACCAACGGCGATGCTTCACTTCCGTAAGTAATGTCGGGATTACCACACTGTCATGCAAGGACCTCTTCACTTCCATGCTGACCACCCTATTTCTTGTTACTGCTTTCAGCGTTCCAACAACCCTCTTCCCCTGTTGCACCCTCTCCCGCACTTCTTCATCCATACTACCATCTTTACTCAGCACACTGCCCAGATACTTAAGTGAGCTGACAATCTCCATAGCCTGACCATTCAACTTCACCTCACACTCTGTGGCTTCACCCCTTTCAAAGACCATAACTTTGCTCTTCCCTGCATTTACCGTTATATTCCATTTTTCTCACACTGTTCCACACATATTTACCAGAACCTGCAACTCCCATTCATTACCGCTTATCAGAATAGTATATATTGTGTCTTTTATTGTTGTTGCTTTGTGTATGTATATGTTATTCACTTACGACCTTGAGGATCCTTTAGGATCTCTCGCCAGCTATTCCCCTCCCAGAAGAGAGCATAGAGCTCATATTTTCCGATCTATGGGTAAGGCTGAGGATTCGGCCGAGGATGTGATTGTGTACACATAAAACAATATAATTGGAAAACATAATCTATCTATCTATCTATTGCCTGACGCCGTGATCCCCGAAGGGGTGGCCACGAACGAACCGCCCCCATGCACCTCTGTCCCCAGTCAGTCGACGCCCCTCCCCCCAACCAGCACTGGCCTCGTTCATGTACTTCCTCACTCCATAATAATACTGGTTTTAATAGACCATGTTAACATACTGTATGTTAAACATTCTTGCTCGACTGATTAGGGTCAATAATATCAGCAATCACGTGCTTACTGTATAGCCATATAACTATACCCTGTTCCAAATAAGTAAGCCAAAACTCTTGAACATCAACCCGTGAACGGCGCCAAGAATCTTAAGAGGTTTTGGTGGCGAAAGGCGACGGGACTCTTAAGATCCAAGGCCTAAGAAAAAACTTTTAAAAGACCACAGTAGCACTCAAAATAAAGGAATATGTGATTAAGTGAGATAATTCCCCTCCATGCCTCCTATCACTCCTCCACATGTGTCAAAACCCCCTCCTTCCCCCCTTCAATTATTACCTATTTTTCCTCTTATTCCCTTGTTTAGCGGTTTATTTATCGCGCCAATATCTCCAACCTGTTTCCAAGGTCGTCTACTGCGCATATCGAGAGTGTGGAAAGAGAGAGAAAGCAAGACTGAGAGCTCAGTCTGCCTTTAGGCCTCTGAGAATGAGGATATACGTCGCTTTTGCCTCTCACCTTTTGAGTGGAGGGTCGGCAATAATTTGTCCTTTTCACTCCCCAAATACTATTTCCACTTGTTTTATTGCTGTTACATATTAATATCTTCATATTAAACGTAAAATAGACGCATATGAATAAGTAATAACGATATTTATAGTAAAATTACGATTTTAGGCGGGAATGAAGCCAATTATCGTCGCTTGGCGGGAGGGTTTGAACTACCAATAGCGTGCGCTTCCCGGGTTAACCTCTATAACTCACTAACGACTCGAGTAATCAAGATAATATTTCTACCGTTTGGGAATGGTCAGCTAGGATATAGGTGTGGAAATGTACTGCCTATTTTCTCTAGCCCTTCATGAGTTATAGAGGTTGGGGTTCAGGTTCGCTGGCCAAGTTATTTGGAACAGGGTATACTGCACCACACAACTTACTCACAGTATAAACAATCAATGATAATAATGAGGAACCCGCCATATTACTTAACCATATTTATTGATAACCAAAAATATAATAATACCAACCGTTACTTTTTTCAGAGCATAATAACCTAATTTTCATAAAACACATACGCTAAGTACAGTTGCCCTCATACATTCTGTTCCTCTCCGTAATCTTATACATAGAGAACAAAAATTCATGATTTAATTACGAGTGTAGTATTTTGCAGTAGTTTATACATCTGATTAGTCAACTGATATTTACAAGAATATACACTTGCAATTTATTCGTACTATTTTACTATCATACATGAGATCACGATGAGGAACAGAACCTATGTTGGCAATTGTACATATAAGGCAATTGTTCAACACAACACAAATTCAGAAGTGGCATTTTACCAAAATTATAGACAATATTAAACTTGCAGAACTGCAAAGCGGGTTCCATTTCAATGTGTTATGAATTATCGTGATCATGACAATATAAATGCTATAAGTTAATTCACATTAATCAAACCAGTGATTCTAGTGGTTTGATTTGTTACTGGACAGTTAACCCTTCGAAGATTATGATGCATTATGACAGTTTAGTCTGGCTTATATTAGACGGTATTATTCAGCTTAGGAAGATTTTTGTTTTAAATCGAAGAGTTAATGAACACAGTCTTTATCCTTTTAATTCCCATAGATCTTTCCTAAGCTGTATAAAATAGTCTAATCACAGCCATAATAACTGCTAAAATGCGCGATGATCCTCAATGAATTATTATATATGCACTTGTCTAATATTGTATGGCGTTGCATAATAACCGTGAGGCGTTGTAGGCAGCCAAACAATATAAGAGTTGTATTATGTTTTTCCTTCTAAATGTATCTCTACACAAACTGTGTTTTTTTTTGTTTTATTATCCAGCACTCAAATGTTTACAACCGATAAATGTGCGTTTCAGTTGAGGTAATGGAAGACATTAACATCAATCAATATTAAGCTTTTTTACCTCCATTTTCTGTGCTCTGAGGTAGAGTACAAGCCTTGAAGTGGCTTCGGTCACCTGGGCTTGATTAGTGGTAAGCAAGGAGTGTTCTGTGGGGGCGCTCGGTTATGGCCTTGGCCTTGCTCGGGCAGACAGCCTGGGGAACAGTAACAACAACAACAACAATATATCGAGTTTTCAAAGTTTTCCCTCACATCCTTGCCTGGTTTCAATATTGAGGAATTATCGTAGGGACCTTCTCTGATATACTATTATTACCACCCTTTACATCTGAGGTCAAGCCATTGATTTCGGGTGCTAATGGGTGATTGGTGATTCTGAATGCTTGTATGCTTGTTTCCTGTGGGCAAACTGTTATGTGTTATTCTCTCCTGTCACCTCTTTTTCCTTTCTTGTGTATCTTTCTGATCTTCGCTGCCCCTTGTGAGAGTAAGAGCTGGCTACTGACTGACTGAATTACCACCGTTTACATAGGATAGGTAGATTCACCATAAACCACTTTGATAATAACATTCGTGTTCGATTACTTTATTTTCCTTTCGTTTGCGTGTTATGTCTCTTCTTCATTTTAGATAAAGTTTACACAATCATGCGACACTTTGTTCTTCAGAATTACCATTTGAAAATCATAACTTTTAAAGTAGTTGGGATACTTTTGATACATAATATTTACACATACTGGCACGTTGATTATTCGTAACCAAGAGGTATAAGAATGTTTTAAGGGGGTGGGGGGGGTTGTTTTTTGGTGTATATGTATATTTATATTACAATTTATGTTTTACTTTCCTCGCTAGACCCCCACCAACTTTAATAAAAACAAAAAATCCAATTCATCATTATTGATGAATTTGTACATTTTTCGGTAGAAAATTGTCCCGGCAGAAGGCAGGTTCCTCGTAAAACTACAGGCTCGCTCGCCAGGAAAAAACCTAAATGGCACGAAAGCTCTTAATATTGCCAAAAAAAAAATAGGTAGACAGAATACAAAATCGCAAAACCATTCGAACGAACGTCTAGAAAAACCCCACACCCCCTAACTAAACGGAGAGCCTATCATTAATTATCTACCTATAGTGTAAAGGCTTGGAGTTAGACACAACTTTCCCTACTGGTGTTGAGGTTGTGTGGGAAGAGCTCTGAGGACATGGCCAGACCAGAGGAGGACCGTCTGGATACTGTGGAGGAAGTGGAGGTGGTGGTGGTGGGGGGATCTCTTATGGTTGTTGTGGAGGTCAAGTGGTCTCCCCTGGAGGTCCCTGTTACCCCAGATAACCTCCGGCTCTCCTGGAGAAGGTCCCCTGAGTGAGAACCACTGGGGTTGATGCTACTACTACTATACAGAGGAGTTGTACTGCTATTTATACTACTACTACTATACAGAGGAGTTATACTACTGCTACGAACTGCACTTCTTGTTATATCCATCCCTGGACTAATATCAGGGCTCAAGCTAGTTCCAGTATTTGAGGGTTTATTTGGATATTTAATGGTCCCCCCAGGAGAGGTGAAGCTGTCGTCAGAACTGGGACTGACAAGGGTTCCAGTGATGGGGATGCCTCCGCTACGGTTCTGGCTTAAGGTACCATAGCTGGGGGTTTGGTTGCTAATGCTGCCATAACTCGGGTTATCGTCACCATCAAGCTTAGTACTAATATTAAGTGGATTGTCTCTGTAGCAGTGGACGTTGTGGGCATACTCTACGTTCCTCGTCAGCTTAGAGACCCCTACACCGCCTGTGCAGGGTGGCCCAGCGTATTGGCCAGCCTGGAATAAACAAACACACAAACTGTACATTATCCAGTGTTTATATATGAGAGGTAAACATCTAATTATCTATCTATCTATCTATATGCTCAGGCCCAATCCCCATTTTGGGGGTAGCCGACTCAAGACAGAGCAAGAACAGGGAAAACACAAAAACAACATAAAACAAAAAATAAACACTGATAAAAAACACAAACTCACACACATCCAGGTCACCCAGGAGAAGACCCAGAGACCAGGGTTACCAAGGTCGCTCCAGCACTCCCCCGGCCCCTGACCACCCGGAGAGGTTCCGATCTCGGCAGGCAGACATACAGCGGAGCCAAAGCCACAAGCCCTCCCACCACACTTCCAGGCACACCCTTCATATTAATCGTCCCCCAGGGCCAGGCGCCTGATGGACTATTATCTAGTCGAACTTGCGCCCGACCCCTTACTCCAAATGACCAGTGTTCACTCAACTAATTATACTTGTTCTACATTTCGAGTTTTGTTCATATTTGTTCAAGTGTATTATATGCTCCTGAATGTCTCGTACTGAACGAAAGGATGAGAGTCAATGGTTGTTGTCAAACTTTGTATGTCCGTAAGTAGTCAGTAGTATGTAAGTAGTAGCATGTCAGTAGTAGTATGTCCGTCAAATATATTATGTTAGTAGTAGTAGGTCAGTAGCAGTATGTTTGTAGTAGTATGTCAGTAGTAGTGTGTTAGTAGCAGTACTTCTTTGACTTCCCATGGAATGACTTTTGCTTCCGTGGCCGGGGACCCTCAGAGAATTCTGAACGCATTACCGAGGTAATCCTCTCGGTTATGGAAGCATACATTCCATTTTCTTTCTCTCATTCTGAACTATCCAACTCTAGCTCTTCCCAAGCTTTCTGGCATCTAGCCAAAAACCTCTCCAACAATTTGTCTGCCCTGTCTTTCCCTCCCCTTTTCCACTCTGATGGCACAATAAAGACTTCTTCCTCTGACAAAGCTGAACTCGTTCTCTCAAACGTATACTAGAGACTCCACCTTGGATGATTCCGGTGCTATTCCTCCCTCTCCACTCCCCTGTCTCCTACTTAAGCCTAATATCCTATTCTCTTCTAAAGGTGTATTTTCTACCCTCTCTGGGCTTAATACTAAGAAGGTGTATGGACCGAATGTGTTCCTCCTGTTGTACTCAAAAACTCTTCTTCCGTGCTGACTCCCTGCCTAGGCAAACTCTTTTGGCTTTGTCTATCCTCTAACGTCTTTCCTTCATGCTGGAAGTTCGCTCTTATTCAACCTGTCCAAAGGAAGGGTGACCGCTCTCAACCCTCCAACTATCGTCCAATTGTTCTCATTTGTTGCATCGCTATACATTTTTTAAACTATTTTTAACTCAAAATTTCTTAGGCATTTATCTTCCAATAATCTACTTTCAGATCGCCAGTACGGTTTACTTAAGGAACGCTCTACAGGTGATCTTCTTGACTATCTTACTAACTCTTGGTCATCCTCCTTTCGGGACTTCGGTGAGACTTTTTCTATTGTTCTAGAAATATCGAAAGCCTTCCATAGAGTCTGGCGCAAATCTTTAATTTCCAAACTACCCTCCTTCGATTTTTATCACTCTATCTGTGCCTTTGTCTCTAATTTCCTTTCAGATCGCTCCATAGCTGCAGTTGTGGACGGCCATTGTTCACTTGCTCAACCAACAACTCCAGTGTTCCTCAGGGTTTTGTCCTGTCTCCAATTCTCTTTCTAATATTTATCAATGATCTCTTCAATTGTACCTTTAGTCATATCCACTCATATGCTGATGACTCTACCTTACAGTATTCAACTAGTTTTTCCCATCAACCCAGCTTGCAAACACTCTTAATCAAACATGGTGAGGCCACAGAATGCCTATCTTCTGATCTTTCAATTATACCTGGTTGGGGCAGAGAAAATCTTGTTACTTTCAATGCCTCCAAGACCCAGTTTCTCCCTCTATCTCACCATCACAATCTTCCACAAGACTATCAACTATTCTTCATCAACATACGACTCCTCCATTCATGTTCTCTCAACATTATAGGTGTATCTTTTTCATCTGACTTCTCTTGGAAAGATCATATTACCATTCTTGCTAAAACAGCTTCCCAAAAGTTAGGTGTGCTCAACCGTCTCCGTGGGTTCTTCACCCCTGCACAGCTTCTTGCTTTGTATCGGGGCACAGCGCGCCCCTGTATTGAGTATTTTTGTGTGGGGAGGCTTCACCCATACCGCACTTCTCGAGCGAGTAGAATCAAAAGCAATCAAAAGCACCTCATCAACTCGCCTTCTCTTACTAGTTTCCTACAATCTCTTTCTACACGCCACAATGTTGCATCTATTTCACTCTTCTATTGCTATTACAACAACCAGTGTTCTTTAGAGCTCTCTTAGTGTATACCCCTTCCCTTGCGGCGAGTGTGAGGCACCCGCCATTCAACACAGCCCCATTCCTATTCTGTCCAGCTCTCCAACCCATGAATTGGCAAGTTTTCTGTCTTACTTCTTCTCAACAAGTGAACTCTGGAACTCTCTCCCTTAATCAATCTTTCCTTCATCCTATGACTTAGACTGCTTTAAATTTTGTGTGTCCAGGCATTTTGACTCCATCCCTTGAATTTGGCTCTGTCCCTCTTTTAACTATGGGGAAAACAATCGCTACAGTCAACCTGCCTTCTGTCTCCTCAATACACATAGAAAAAAAAAAAAAAAAAATCAATGGATTAAACTTGCGTGATATTTATGTGAGAAAAGCGCCCATACACATCTGCTGTGTGACTCATAAAATAGACCAATATTTATGAGTTGTACAGCGGATTATTATTATTACAATTATTATTAGTAGTATTTGTATTATTATTATTATTATTATTATTATTACCTTGGTTGTGCATTGTCCTGGTGCTATTGGAGGAAGTCTGGGTGGCTGCTGGCTCTCATCGGCACCTGGCAATTATACAACCATAATATATTACATTACATAAAATACCCCCAGGGGGTAAGGGGGCCTTCATCTAATGGTGGAGGAAAAAAAGAATATGCCTCACGCATTCTACTGCGTGTGTCCGTACAAAGCGACTAATAGGGTGGATGGCGGTAGACTTGTGGACCAACAGCCATTACTATGCAATAAAGTCTTTATCTTAGCACTGTCTTGGTATGGGACTGCCGAGGCTGGTGGGGTGCGGATAGGTGCCACAGGGGACTGAGTCTTACCTGGGCGCTGTTTGGCACCACACCTGTGTCGGCAACAGTGTTTACATATTGGAGCAGTGTTGGGGCATGACTTAATTGTGCTATAGTCCAAATTGCATAATGTGCGGTAGAGTCTAGTTATGGTGCTGTATTTTTGTAGCACTGTTGAGGCTGGTGTGGTTGCATATACTGCAGGTGCAAGTGCTGAAGGGAGAGTCTGATGAGTCTTGCTGAGGCACGGTTAACACTATACCAACATCAGCCACAGTGATGACTTGGTGGGGCAGTGCTGTCGCAGGTCGTTATTGTACTACAGTACACTCCAACTACATAAAGGCAACTCTGCCTGAGCCGTTACAATGTATGGAATGGAAAAATTACGGTAAACCATTGTATGTATGTATGTAATGTATGTATTATATACTGTATATACTGTATATATATATATATATATATATATATATATATATATATATATATATATATATATATATATATATATATATAAATAATACATTAACCTATACATATATATATATATATATTATAATAAAGTAGCTGCTGTCTAACTACTATACTATACAAGATTGGGTCGGATATCATCACTAACTTATTTGTCAGCATAATAGGATACATATTACATATGCTACAGGCACTCACCACTTCTCACCAATATGAGATCGGGTTCCTCTTGTATCTGATCAAAGCCCCCGTGATCACAGCTACTGGTGAGCCCCTTGGTGCTCTTGTGACACACCAAGCGTGGCTGCTGTCGTCCATGATGGTCTTGTGCCTGTCGTAGACGTCTACGGATCACCAGCAGTACCACCAGGGAACAGATGATAAGTGAACCTACAGCACCTGTCACCACCGCCAGCACCACTACCATCATGGTCTGGCTAATACCTCCTACTGAAGATTCGGCCTCTGTTAAGCTGGTTCTCTTTTCAGCCACATCAATAGGAGTATGATGATTGAGAAGGGAGGGTGGGGCAGCACCCTGGGGGTTGGCAGCTCCTACTGCCATTTGGTACTCTGTTCCCGGAGACAACCCGGTCACTACAAAGTGTGGCTCACTGAGGCTCTCTTGTGAGGTCACTACTGGACTTACATGTGGTCGTCCACCTGTCTTCTTTATCTCCCTTACTTCTAGAGTGAACCTTTGATGCAGACCACCACTCCATCCTGCCTCACATGACACAATCACTTCTCCCGCTGCACTGCTAACATTGTGCCCTACACTGCAGTTGTGGACAGGCTCCGGAGCCACTGCAAAAACAGGCACAAATATACTGTCCGTGTATCAAATATACCAAGTACCAATTATTGCATAATATGTTTCAGAAAGGATGATTCAGCTTACAGAATATATTATTGAATTTGTGTATATGAAGTTTGAATCTCTTGCTGTACACTTACCTGCGGGAACAATAAGGAAGACACAAGGCTGAAGCTGCCCTCCCACTTCATTGACGCCCCAGCAGAGCAGCGTACCAAAGTCATGGTGGGTCATCGGTGTATATGTTACGGTGCTTCGGTTCCGCAACACCTGACTCCGGTTACTGGGAATGTTGAGGACCTCGGCTGACGTGTTGAAGGCCCACCGGAAGGATGTGGCGTCTGGGTGTGCGTGTACCCGACAGGTTACGTTAACATGCTCCCTCCGACCACTACCATACGTCCATTGTTGCTGTTCAGCACATGTTGGTCGATCTGCGGGAAAGGTGACGGAACAAGGAATGTAAATTGTGGAGAGAAAATGGTTTGAATAACATGAAACTTAACATTAAATATGCGTTTTATATTGATAAACCACGTTGTGAATGTATATAAATATATATTTGAACAAAAGAAATATGTTTGTATTTTTCTATACCAATAACATGTGTCCATCGATGTACATACAGTGCACAGAAAAGTACAATTTCTTGGCACCTTGGATTGTTCTCATACTACTTCATCGCTGATCATATGTACCTGTTTATTAACTTATTGAACAGGAAATACGAACTAATCTACTATGTAAACGGAATACATATTTTGTGTATATATTGAATGTATCCTGCCGAAAATAGGTACGATCTCACCCATACTGATATTTATAACTACCCTTCCCTCAATAAAAACAAAATTATAATTTTACCAATATTTGGATATTACAATTAATATATGCAAAGCCCCCTTGATTGCCTCACAAAAACATATCGCAGTCCCACAAAAGTAATACATGTGTATTCAACTTAACAGAAATACGTGTGATGTTGTACAATGCCCTTTGAGTACCAGCGAAGTGAGCTATACTTTATTCTAGCTATATGTTGACGATATTATGCACCTTAGTAAGGATCTGTGGTAGTTACAAGGGTTTGTTGAGATATGTTGAAGCCTTTGTAAGCCTTTGTGCTGGAGGTCCTTCCTAAGCTGAATACAATAGTCTAATAATTGCCAAAATATGATATAAAGGACGTCTCTGGTACTGAATGGGATAAAATTAACATTGATGTGTAGATTGTTGATGAACCTATACAAACAAATAACCAATAGTGCAGTACATACTGTACATACATATAATGGTTTGACGCAATGTCCCACTAAATACATTGTAACGGCTCAAACATGGTTGTCTATCAGCAGTTGGAATATAATACAAAGGGATAAATATCCCATGCTTTAAGGGGAGAAGGGCGTATATACAGTATATGCTTCTTTATGTATTTTTTATTATCTGTTTTAGTTTCCTCTCTAGACCTCCATCAAGTTTGAATCCCCCCCCCCCAGACCCTCTTTCAAGATAAAGGTGTACATTTTTCAACAGCAATATGTCCCGGCTGAAAGTCGGTTCCTCTTAAATAACAGGCTCGCTATCACGACGAAAGGTCTTTTAATCGACAAACTAATGGGCCGATTGTCTTTAAATATAAACACTAATAGGGCTACACATGAGGAAGAAGGAAATACCAGAAAAAACGACCCATCTCCTTTTAACTCATAAGCTGCGCAGCTATGGTATTTGAAAGTGCCTGCCATGCGAAGGTATTTTGGTTAATTCCTGATGATAATCGTCAATATACCATATATATATAATTAATACATATCCATATGTGCCTATTTTACTTTTAATATGAACATATGAACATTGGAAAGCAATAAAACAAGTCGTAACAGCAATTGGCTGGTGAAAATTGTATATTTTAACCCCACGGTCGTAATCTGACATTGACCGGCGAGAGACAAACACCCTCCATCTCTCTTGTCTCCCATGGTGCTGAGAGACAAGGGGAGCTCTCAGACTGGCTTTGAGGGTCGGAGATACACTCCTCCATCCTCCCCCTTCTCTCGCACAAAAATACTCGATAAATATCGGGAATAATAGGGAAAATACCAGATAATTGAGGAGGGGAGAAACAGGCAGGGGGCCGGGAGGGGAAGGGGGGGTTGGGCCACATGTGTAGGAGTGGTAGCAAGTAATGGAGGGGAATTATCTCACCTAATCACAAATTACTTTGTTTTGAGTGCCACTGGGATGTATTGAAAGTGTTTTTTTATGCCTTTGATCTTAAGAGTCTGGCCGCATTCGCCCAGTAGAACCTCTTAAGAGTCTGGCCGTAGTCCCTGGGTTAATTGGTCAGCCGGACACCTAATAATACCAATCCTTACATTTAACCGTAAGATGGAGACTGTTGGAGTTAGCCTCGCCCCTGGTGTTGGTAGCCTCACAGGTGTAGTCTCCGGAAGAGTGACGACCAACACCTTGTAGAACTAGACTCCGGTTAGCCACGATCACACGGCCCGAGACATTGTGCACCAACTCTACACCCTGAAAAAAAGGAAAGAAAGGGGCTTATAGAAGTGATCGTGTTTAGCCCCATTAGATTTCAGATTTGATGACGTTCGGCCCATTAGTTTGTTGATTTTAAGACTATTCGCCCATTTTTTGGTCAATATTTAAACCTTTCGTGATGTTTAGGTGTTGTTGTTTTTTTCTGGCGAAAGACAGTGTGCCTGTAATATTGAAAGAACTGGCCTTCGGCCGGGACATTTTTCTACTGAAAACATGTACAAATTAATCTAGAAGGGTGATCTAATGGATGTTTTTTAAGCTTGATGGTGGTCTAGGGATGAAACTAACACCATAATAAATAGATACAAATATAATCAAATAAAAACGCCCATCTCCCCTTAACCCTATGAAGATTTTGACGCATATAATATCTGTTTTCTGGCTATTTCTAGGCGTTTTAATCGGATTCAGAAGGGTATATGGAAGTCAAAACGTTAAGTGATGTAATATTTACCCTTTTAATTTCCACAGATCCTTCCTAAGCTGTTTAAAATTGTCTTATGAAAGCCGAACTAAAGTGTCACAGCGTGTCATAATCCTCAATGGGTTAATATTTTTTTAAATTTTTTGGTAGAAAATATCCCAGCCAAAAGCAAGTTCCTCCTAAATTATTGACAAGCGATAAGGATAACAAGTCCAAGCTGGACTACAGGTCCAATGCGCATGGCGCGGCGCATGGGATGATATGTTAAAAAAAGGGCCCTGTTACAGCCTAGAGGATAGATTGGAGTACAAGTACAAAGGAGTACAAAGAAAATCAAGCAACAACAGGTCTAGTGACCCTTCTAGGTTGCTTGTCCTCCAAAACACTGAGGATCAAGTGTCCAAACAGTGGTTTAGAGTGGGTAAGGGAACATTGGAAAGGGAATTACTGCCCTGGAACTAATGTCCGTGGCAGGATTAGGAAGTTAGTAGAGGACAGAAGGGTTAGTAACTGAGGGGGGGATAAAATAAAGTTATTCATTTACAAACGCAGTCAGTCGCGGGTTTGATGAGCGATATTTGTCTAGGCGGAGTTTAAATGAATCAACGGTGATGCAGTTTATAACGTTTCGGGGAAGCCCATTCCACAAGTTGACAACTCGATTGAAGAAGAAATTCTTAGATTCGTGCGAGTTAAAAGATTTACCAATAATTTTGAAACCGTTTCCCCGCGTGTAATTAGATTGGTCGATAGTGAAGTACTTACTACAGTTCATATTGTCGATGCCTTTGATGATTTTGAACACTTGAATTAAGTCACCTCTTAATCTGCGCGGGGTTAAAGGAAATAGATTTAATTCTCTAAGACGCTCTTCCTATGGTTTGTTCTTTAGGCTAGGTATCATTTTGGTAACTCTACGTTGAACTCGTTCTAGCTTGTTTATATCTTTTTGGTAATAAGGGCACCAGGATTGAACGCAGTATTCCAGAAGAGGGCGGACTAAGGAATTGTAAAGGGTTAGGATAACTTCTTTGGATTTATGCTCAAATGACCTGCCTATAAAGCCAATTATTTTGTTTGCCTTCTTAACAACTTCTGAACATTGTTGACTCGGTTTTAGGTTACTCGATATTGTTACTCCCAGATCGGTTTCTCTGTTTACATTCTTAAGCTGAGTGCAATTCATCGAATAGTTTGCTTTCTCATTTAGGTATCCGACATGTAGTACTTTACATTTATCCGCATTGAAACTCATTTGCCAAATTTGGGCCCAACATGACAATTTATCTAGATTGTGTTGCATATCGTCAAGTTGTTCTTTTGAGAGTACGCTATTTGCAATTTTTGTATCGTCAGCAAATTTTGAGATTGTACAGGTGAGACCCTCATCTATGTCGTTGATGTAAATTAGAAAGATAATTGGTCCTAGTACCGATCCCTGGGGTACCCCGCTACTTACATTGGTCCATTTAGATGCCTTACCGTTTATGACTACCCTTTGCTTTCTGTTGCTGAGCCAATTTTCTATCCATTTCAACACACCGTCTTGTATTCCATGCACTTTTAGTTTTAGCAGTAAACGTTTGTGGGGAACTTTGTCAAAGGCCTTTTGAAAATCAAGGTATATAATATCTACAGCTTTACTCTCATCGTAGAGGTTGAGGGTATCGTGGAAGAAGTCTAAGAGGTTTGTTAAACAGGAACGTTTTTTACGAAAGCCGTGTTGAGTATCTTTAAGTATGTTATTTTCCTGTAAGTGATTTACGAGTCTGTCTCGTATGACCGTTTCTAGCATTTTACATACAACTGAGGTTAAGCTAATTGGACGATAATTACTGGGTAGGGATTTGCTGCCTTTTTTGAATATCGGTGTTATGTTGGCTAGCTTCCAATGATCAGGCATAGTTCCAGACTGCAAGGATTTATTGAATAGTAATGTCAGTGGTTTGGAGAGCTCATACTTAGCTTCCTTTAGAACTCTAGGCGAGATTGTATCAGGTCCTGGCGTTTTATTTACCTTGAGTTTATCTAAACAATTCAATACTTCTCTCTCTGTAACGGTGATATTGCTTAGAACATCTGAATTATCAATCTGAATCGGCGATGGTGTAGGGATATCACTGAGGTCTTCTGTTGTAAAAACTGATGCAAAGAAGGTATTGAGGGCATTACTCATTTGTACTTCGTCTTTGGTGTATTCTCCATTTTCATCGACTAACGGTCCAACAGTTGAAGTAACTACTTTTTTCTTTCTGATATAACTATAGAATTCTTTCGGGTTTGTTTTACTTTGATTCGCAATATGTAACTCTAAGGTTTTTTTACTCTGCTTAATTAACTTTTTGGCTTTGCGTCGTAGCTCTACAAATTTCACCCGTTCTTCGTCATTTTGTGAGGATTTTAATCTATCATTAGCAAATTTTTTAGCAAGCAGGCAGTTGGAAATATCTTTATTCCACCATTTGGGCTTATTATTGTGGCCTGGACGCCGTATTTTCGATGGTATGCAGTCTTGCACTGCTTTTAGGTAAGTGGTTTCGAATAACTTCCAAGATGTATTTATGTCGTTATTGTTAATTAAAAAGCTACAGTCAGTTTCTTTAAACATAGCTCTAAGTTTATGGAAGTTTGCTTTCTTGAAATTAGGGACTTTTTCGATGCTACTATTTGGTTCGTTACTAGTAAACTTTAAAGTGAAAGTTATCTACGATGGTCGCTGTTACTGAATTCATCACCAACATTCAAATTCTCTATCAATTCTTCTTTTGTTGCAAGTACAATGTCAAGAACGTTATTACCACGGGTCGGCGTTCGAACAAATTGATAAAGCGAATTCTCTTGCAAGTTCGTATACAAGTCATGTCCGGAGTGTGAAGTAAGAGTATCGCCCCACTTGGTCACAGGTAAATTAAAGTCGCCAAAAATTACGGTATCTTGTGAGTTACTTACATCTGCAATTTGTTCGTAAATTTCTCGGTCAGTTTGCACTGGTTGAGCTGGAGGTCTGTATATTAACGCAAGTATTATTTTTGTACCTTTATTATTCTTTATTAGCACAAAAGATGTGTGGACGTTCACAATTTGAGGTTTTGACACGAGGGTCGGGTTAAGACTTTCTTTGGTATAATATAAAACGCCACCTCCATTTTTATTTATTCGGTATATACACCTTTACCTTTACCTTTGGATGTGTTCGCCGCTCTTCTAGCGGCACCAAGGAGCGCGACGCCCCTCGTTATGGGTGGTGATTTGGTGCAGTAGACTGTTTGAAGCGACAGCTTCAATAATATCCACCAAATATTGTGTAAATCGGTTCATAATTTTGAGAGCCGCCAACGCTATGCGCTCTATTGATTGCCTCCAATTTATAATCACTTCCTACTTGGAGCACATCCAATCTGCTCACCAAATGGACATGGGTTCATAACCTTTGAGATATCTTTTTTACAGACTATCAGACAATTGAAGGCAAAAACATGTTGTTACCTTCGTCAACTTCGTTGACGTAAATAACAATAAGAGGCACTCTGGAAAGTGCGAACCCCTGCCTAAGCTGGCGGAGGAATGCACTCTACTGATTGCCTCTTAAATTGAATTACTTCTCCCTAGGTCACCATATCTTATCTGCTCACCATATTTCATGGTTATCGGTTCATAACTTTTGAGAGATATTTTTACAGACAAACAAATAAACGGAGGCAAAAACATAATTTCCGTCCAACTTCGTTGGCAGAGGTAATTAGAGAGGCACTCTGGTAAGTGCGTACCTCCGCCTACGCTGGCAGAGGTATGCGCTCTACCTACTCCCGCCTAAATTGAATTGCTTCTCCCTTTGTGCATATCCTATCTGCCCAGCAAGTTTCATGAACATCGGTTCATAACTTTGTGACCCGTAGACGGTGGCGGAGGTATGTGCTCTACCAATCACCTCCACAATTTAATGACTTCTTCCTTTGGTGCATATCCTATCTGGCCTCCAACTTTTGTGACAATCTGATTATAGCTTTTTGATAGGCTATACATTGTTTATAGACAGACAAACAAATAAAGAAACAGACAAAAGGACAAACAAATGGAGGCAAAAACATAACCTCCTTCTAACTTCGGTGGCGGAGGTAATTTAAATCATATGCAGTTGCACGTAATGTATGTCATTACCACCAGATCACATTTTCTGTCACTCCTGCAGAAGGGAACCAACAGCGGGGAGCCATGGGCAAAATTTGAAAATAGGACTCCGACCAATATGTCTAAGAAATAGATGAGATTATGCACATGTGCAAGTAATAGTGAGTACTATCTCCAAAATATAACTGTTTGCAATTTCTATCACTCCTGTAGAAGGGGGCCTGTGGGGGGGAGCCATGCCCGATATAGTGTATCCAATTATTAATTGAAAGTATTTGTATGTACATTATATGTGTTTCATTAATCACATAGATATATCCAATCTCATTGTATGTCACTCCTGTAGAAGGGAGCCAGTAGCAAAGCGCTTTGGGGTAAAGTTGGAGATTGGACTCCGTTATGGTCAAGGAATAGATCAGACTACAGTATACAGCATGCATCTGAATTAAATGGGCAAAGCACCCCAAAAGACAGCCGATTACATTTTCCATCAAATCCTGTAGAAGGGGCCCTATAGTTAACCGCCAAGGGTAACATATTTTATAAGTGCCCTCTATGAAATATGCCTTAGCAATATTCAAACAGGTGGCCATTTAACTTTTCACCACTACTGCAGAAGGCGCCGATTAGCGGGGCGCCATGAACATAATTTTAGAAAAGGGTCCTGTTACGGCCTAGAGGATATATTCGAGTACATGCGTGTGTTGGTTCGTTAAATTTGGTTAAGTAATAACCGAGAAATATATTTTGTTGATAAGCTTCTCACTACTGGAGAAGGTGGCTGTTTGGAGGGCGCCCAGGGCGGAATTGAAACAAAGGGCTCCGTTACGGCCTAGAGGGTAATACTTAATAAGCATGTTTAAGGTAATTAAATTTGGTTTGATAATTACCTAGAAAAAGTAATTTTATATAAACGTCACACTACTGCAGAAGTTGGCGATTTGAGGGGTCCCCATGCCATAATAAAAAATAGGGGGATCCGTTATGGCCTAGACTAGATGATAGAGCAGCGTATATGTATGTGAAAAATAATTAAATTTGGTTAAGTATTAACCGAGAAATAGCACTTTTTAATACACGTCGCCATAACAACAACAACAACAACGACATGAGTAAACCCTAGAGATCCTTCGCTTCGCTCGTGGACCTAAAAAGACACTTAAAATGCACGAAAGTCTATTGATTAAGGGGAGAAAGTCTATTGATATTGATAACAAAATGTGATGAAAATTCTTACAATCGACAAACTAAAGGGGCAAACTTCCTAAAATATCACAACTAATAGGGCTAAATATTAGGGAGACGGGGGTCCAGAAAAGCAACCACCTCCCCAATATAAACAGGAATATTGAAACTTGAGGCTTCAGGTGTACAGTCGACCAAATAAGTGATGTCACGGCACCAAGTATATTTCGATCAACAATTGGTATCTGCGCTATCTAAGGTTTAAATCATCGTTCAGAGTGAGATATGCAACCATGTTCCTATCTTTACACACCCTATTCAACATCTGACAGGCACACAGCGAGCAAAACGTAATGACAACGGCGACATGACTTATTTGGCCGACTGTTCTTCCTCGCAATTGCCGCCCAACTCAAGACTCTTATGCCCCTTTCCCACTGATGCGACTTCATACGATTTTCATCGCATACACCAAGAAATGGGCACATTCGTGACATGTCGCAACAAAATCTTGAACCCTCGCATTATAATCGTTTGACTCGCAAGGCCTCGCAAGGGCCCTCGCGGGTCATCGCAAATTTTTAGATTGTTCAAAAATTTGGGACGAGGACTTGCGAGGGGTCGGAACCCTCGCAAGCGTCGTTGAACATTGCGGAGGGATCGGCGAGGCCCTCGGAGATCCTCGGCGACATCGGCGAGACATCGACGAGGGTGTCGCACGAAAAAAAAGCGTCGCCGAGAGAATACCCGCCACGGGTATACTTCGCAGAGGCGTGCAAAGGGCTGTGCGACGTAGATAAATTATCGGAAAACAACTCGCCGAGGCCAAAGAGCACCTTCGGCGAGGTGGGTAAAAAAAAAGGATTAGGCCTATAGTAAACCTGTCAACCCTTTTTTCTATGCAGCTCTTGTAAGGGGGTTCACCTGTTTTTTTTTCTCTGTCTCTCCTTCTCTGTCTTTCTCTGGCTTGTATCCATTCGGCCCCATTCAGCCAACTGTTTTAAGACGTTTACCCCATCCAAGTATCGATATCTTCCTGGCGAGCGATAGCGAACCAGCATTGTTTGGAGAAATTCGGCTTTGCCGGAGACATTTTTCTATCAAAAAATTTACAAATTTAGCTTGCTCTCAAAACAAAGAATATATATGTTGGTTCGCTACCGCTCACCAGGAAAATTATGAAACCTGGATGGGGGTAAATGTCTTAAAACAGTAGGCTGAATGGGGCCGAACGAATACAAGGCAAAGAGAGAGGGAGAGAAAGAGAAAAAAAAAAGAGAGGAGAGAGGGAGAGAAAGAGAAAACAAAAAAAGCGAGGTGAGCTCAATTAAGCCGTAACGTAAACATACAAACATACGGCAAGGACATTGCCAATCTCCGAAGTAAGAGGAGATGGGTCGCTTTTCTGGTCCCCTTTCTTCCTCATGGTTAACCCCATTAGTTTTCAAATTTTATGACGTTCGGCCCATTAGTTTGGCGATTTTAAGATATTTCACCCCATTTCGTTGTCAATATTAAGACTTTTTGTGTCATTTAGGCGTCGAGTTTTTCCTGGCTAGCGATAGCGAGCCTGTACTTTTTGAGGAAACGGCCTTCGGCCAGGATATTTTTCTATCGAAAAATTTACAAATTGATCTTGAATGAGGGTGTTGGGGGTGCTTTATATGCTTGATGGAGGTCTAGGGATGAAACTAAATAAATCATGAACAAATATATAAATGAGCAAATATTACGCCCATCCCCCCTTAGGGAAACGGACCGTTTGTTTGGTCATTCATTCCTTTATTTCTTAGTTTCCTCACTAGACCTCCATCAAACTTAAAACAAAAAACTCAAGACCCCCCTTCAAGATAAATTTGTACATTTTCGACGAGATGGGTTGAGTATCGCTTATTTCGCCGAAGACGTCGCAGAACATACGTCGAGGATTCGTTCATCCTTCACATTATTTCGCAATATTTTATTCAAATGTGACAGTTCTCGCCGAGAAATCGGCGAACCATCGCTCAATTTGCCGATGACGTCGCATAATGTCGCCGATTAAGTCGTATTTATTGGCGACATCGTCGCCGAGTGTAAACTTGTCAACGGTATTAAATAGTCAAAATCGTTGACGTCGCACAAATTCTTATATATTGGCTACTAAGATGATTATATTCAGTTTTAAAAGGGCCTCTAGCAATTAGTAATTACAAAATATTTTAATTAACCATTTGTACTACCCCAGATCCTTCTTAAGCTGCATACATTCGTCTAAATATAACTAGAATAAACTTAAAAAGACGTGCCGATCACAGAACTGGATACATCGTGCACCACCTCTACATCCATAAAGAAAGGGTTATTGAGGTGATGGAAGAGCTGTAAAACATGATTAAGGGGAGATGGGTGGTTTTTCTAGATTCCCTTCTCCCTCATGTTTAGCCACATTAGTGTTCAGATATTAAGATGTTTCCCCATTAGTTTGTTAATTTTAAGACTTTCCGCCCCATTTCCTTGTCAATATTACAACCTTTCGTGTTATTTAGGTGTCTACTTTTGTCCTGGCGAACGATAGTGAGCCTATAATTTTAGAAGAACCGGCCTTTGGCCGGGAAATTTGTCTATCGATAAATTTACAAATTGATCTAGAAGAGGGATATAAGTTTGATGGAGATATAGGGAGGAAAATAGAACAAAAATTATTAATACATTAACAAATTTATCAAAAAGTTAACCATCACTCCTTAACCGATTCAGCACGATGACGTAATATTTTTCTTGTTTTGGTTACCATTAGAAGATTTTCTACTTCTGGGACTCAAAGGGCTAAATACCATCTCGGAAAAATCCTCTGAATAACATGGGTCCTTCTTAGACTGCATAACAATAACATGGGTCCTTCTTAGACTGCATAACAATAACATGGGTCCTTCTTAGACTGCATAACAATAACATAGGTCCTTCTTAGACTGCATAACAATAACATGGGTCCTTCTTAGACTGCATAACAATAACATGGGTCCTTCTTAGACTGCATAACAATAACATGGGTCCTTCTTAGACTGCATAACAATAACATGGGTCCTTCTTAGACTGCATAACAATAACATGGGTCCTTCTTAGACTGCATAACAATAACATGGGTCCTTCTTAGACTGCATAACAATTACATGGGTCCTTCTTAGACTGCATAACAATAACATGGGTCCTTCTTAGACTGCATAACAATAACATGGGTCCTTCTTAGACTGCATAACAATTCCGAACTTTAGCTAGAATAAATGGAACAAAAACATGTCCTGGTGCTGAAGGGGTTAAGGCGGAATATTGAAGGCCATTATCGCACCACTGGTTAATTCATGGTCGAATCTTTAATTTATTCATTATTTTTCTAGTGTCCTCCCCAGACCTCAATCAAACTTTAAAAATACAACCATTAGACCCCCCTTCTAGATTAATTTGTACATGTTTCGGTAGAAAAATGTCCCGGCCGGTTCAACCAAAATATCATGATCACTATCGTTCGCCAGGAAAAAAAATGACACCTAAATAGCACGAATGGTCTTAATATTGACAAGACAATATGGCGGAAGGTCATACAATCGACAAACTAATGGGGCTAAGCACAAGGGAGAAAGTGGTCCAGAAAACCGGCCCATCTCCCCTTAAGTAGGAATATTGTAGGTCATAATTGCACCAATGTTCCTCCCTGAACCTGAAGAAACAGTTTTTGTTGATTATAGTATAAGTAAAACCCTACCATGCTGAAGTAATGAAACTAGAGTGTGCGGGCCTCGCGTATTATATGTCATAACCGATTCAGTGTCCCCAAAGATGTTTGGAAAAAAAGAGATGACTGATTTAGTGGTGTCCTCATATCATAAATTGAGTGTTCACAAGTTATTTATTTAAGTAGGTTAGAGGATAGCCTAGCCGCACACCACTGAAGACAAATAATGATAATAAGATACATAGAGACCTCGGAGTCGGACGGACCCTAAATTAAGTGATCAATCTTAAGTCCTGATATAAACTGGCACAGGTAGTCCTTCTCAATGAGGATAGGTTCGCTTAGGGGCACTTTGTGAAAGACCACCCTTATAAAGGGGAGTAAGGCATCCGGCAATAGATAGATTGATCGACAAGTTATTTGGTTGGTGCCATTAGTTATTGTGCGGCAGAGCACAAGCTGCTGAACGCCTGACCCAAACCCTGCCAATTATCTGCCATGTTAAATGTCAGAATTACAGTTCATTCACAGCAATCAGTTCCATCCTACATCTGACACAAATCCCATTACCACGTAAAAAATTACATCCAATATCGTTATCGTGAGAGGGCTTCACTGGGAACATATCAAACGGAAATCTTTGCTCAAGCGCCGAAAATACAGGCATTATTTTCGGCACACAAAACAGGTTCTGGCAAATCAGATGTATGCACTTAACTGGGAAAATCAGCCTTTATGCGCCGCGTTCCAAGAACTAAACGGCAGAATTGGCTATTAACCTATAAACGGCGAGGGGGGGGGTATTGAACCCGGTCCCCATGGGCGAGCATATAGGCTCCATTCAGGCCTATAATCGTCATTTTACGATAAATATCGTTATTACTTATTCATATGAGCCTATTTTACCTTCACTATGAAGATAGTAACTTGTAACAACAATAAAACAAGTGAAAATATATAATTTTTCTGGTCAAAATCGCGAATATAGATGGACCAGCCCATTCATGAATTATGGAGAAAATTGAGGCAACCCCTCCCTCCACGAGGCCTCGAGCCACTCTGAGCCTACTCATACACACACTCGGTTGTGTAACACACCCGCTAGGCACGTAAGCACATCCTTCACACATTTTGCTAATGTTAGCACCAAAATATACCAACGAATTAGGGAATAACAGGGAAAATAGGTGATAATTGAAGGGGGAGGGGAAAAGGAGGAAGGAGGGGATGTGGAGGAGTGATATGTGGTATAGGGAAAAAAAAAAAAAATTGTTTAGTGCTGCTGGGGCCATTTAAATGTTTTTTTTAGGCCTCCCTCTGAGCTTTGCCTCCCTCGCCCAGTAAAACCTCTTATGAGCTTTGCCGCCGTTTACGGGTTAATAATAAATTAAACCATAATTTTTTGTATAAGTGATCAAAATGTAATCGTAAATGAATAAGATGAACATTTGAACATAAATATTACAATCGTGGATATTAACACACAAAGAGCGGGTGGTAGGGTATTTTACACTGCCGCTCAGCGTTTTTTTTTTTACCCTAAATAGGGTTGTTTCCGTGCTCATTTTCATGCATAAACAAGACACAGAGCGTAAAACAAGTATCTATCCCTGAAAGGGCATAAACAGAGCTTTCCAATGACACCCGAACCATCCTTGTACGACCACTGGTTCTCTTGCAACGATCGTGCAACACGAGTGCAAAACAACGAAAATAAGGTAATTTCCCTACATAATTCCCTGTGTAGCGAGTGAGAGGAGGGGGAGGAAAGTAGAATACAGTTCAGTACGTCCACGGTGGTCATAAGGTTACTACGCTCATCCCACCGCTCAGCTCTCTCTCTCAGCAACATTACTTGCTGAAAATGGCACTCGACAGCTGTCGTGCACCGCCACATAGTCCAAATTTATTTAACTCGACAGATGTCGTGCGCCGTTGGTTAAGGGTTAATGATACAAATTTGGGTATAATACAGTGTATAAATCCCGTCAGGAATCAGCAGAATAAATAGACAGTAAGGTTCTCACTGATGGTATATAACAACACATATTTAAGCTTGTAATATTCATAGATATAATTACGACACTATAAATTTATCTATCTATCTATTGCCTGACGCCGTGATCCCCGAAGGGGTGGCAACGAACGAACTGCCCCCATGCACTTCTGTCCCCAGTCAGTCGACGCCCCTCCCCCCAACCAGCACCGCCTTCGTTCATATACTTCCTCACTCCATCCTTCCACCTCTCTATCGGTCTACCTCCCTCTCTGTCCCTCCACCTCGCTCTCATACACTCTTAGTCATTCTCTCGCTTTCCATACGTTCCATATGGCCGAACCATCTCAAGTTGTTCCTTTTCACACTTTCCAGCACATCTACCTCCACACCACACTTCCTTATTAGTCTGTCTATCCCTCCATGTAACTCTGCACGCATTTCTTAAGTAATTCATTTCCACTGCTCTCACTCTTGGTCTGAGTCTCTCAACCAACGTCCATGCTTTGCTTCCGTAAGTCAGTGTTGGGATTACCACACTGTCATGCAAGGACTTCTTCACTTCCATACTGACCACCCTATTTCTTGTTACTGCTTTCAGTGTTCCTACAACCCTCTTCCCCTGTTGTACCCTCTCCCGCACTTCTTCATCCATAGTCCCATCTTTACTCAACACACTGGCCAGATACTTAAAAGAGTTGACGATCTCCATAGCCTGACCATTCAGCTTCACCTCACACTCTGTGACTTCACCCCTTTCAAAGACCATAACCTTGCTCTTCCACACATTTACCTTCAAATTACATTTTTCGCACACAGTTCCAAACTCATTTACCAGACCCTGCACCTCCCATTCATTATCACTCATCAGAACTGTATCATCCGCAAACAGCAGTGTACGTAGCTTCCACTCAATTCCCTCCCTTTTCAGCGATACACCAACATCCACTGCTCTTGATAGTATTTCTTTCATGACTCCATCCATATATACAGTAAACAACCACGGGGACATCACACACCCCTGTTTCAAACCAACATTCAGGTCAAAGAACTCGCTCTGCTCACTCTTCACACGTACTGCCGCCTTTGCACCCTTATACATGCTCTTCACTGCTTTCAGCAACTTGCCACCTACTCCGTATATTCTAAGTACTTTCCACAAACCTTCTCTATCCACTCTGTCATAGGCCTTCTCCAAGTACATAAAGGCAACATATGCCTTTTGTTTCTTCTCCAGATATTTCTCCACAACACAATTCAGGGTAAAAATCTGATCTACACATCCTCTTCCCTTCCTAAAACCTCCCTGCTCGTCGCCTATCCATTTCTCCGTTCTCACTCTCACTCTCTCAATCACTACCCTACTGTATACCTTCCCTACTACGCTTAGAAGACGTATTCCTCTGTGGTTATCACACACTCCTCTTTCCCCTTTGCCCTTATATAGGGGGACTATTATGCCAGTCTTCCAGTCATTGGGTGTACTCCCCTTCTCCCATGCTAGTTTGCACATTTTCCATACCCATGCGATCACTATCTCACCACCATACCTCAACATTTCCCCACACACTCCATCTGTTCCTGGTGCTTTCCCCAACTTCACTCTTTTCATGGCTTCCCACACTTCTGACCTCCTGATCCCCACCTCCTCCTCCACTACTTCTCTTCTTCTCCCTCCCATACTATATCCAGTTATGTTTGCTGGCTCTTCATTCCTTACATTTAGCAACTCACTGAAGTACTCCCTCCATCTTTCGACTCTCTCTTGCTTCTCGGCTAGCATTCTCCCATTCTTATCTTTCACACCCTTACTGTTTCCCTTGCTACCTTCCCTAACTTTCTTGACTTCTTTCCAGAACAGTTTCTTACTCTCCATCCATTTTACACTCAGATTCCTTCCAAATTCCTCATCTACTCTTCTCTTACTTTCCTTCACTACTCTCTTCAACACCCTCTTACTCTCCACGTACCTCGCTCGTTTTTGTCTCTCGAAATCTTCATTCCCTCTACTACCCAGCCACTCTCTATATGCTTTCTTCTTTTCTTCAACAGCTATTCTTACCTATTCTGTCCACCATGCTGTACCTTTCACTCTCCTCCCTCTTCTCCTCACTCCACACACCTCCTCACATGCTGCACAGATCTCATCCTTAAACACCTTGCTCATCTCCTCCACTTCCTACATAACTTCCAGGTCGAACCCACCTAGTCGTCTTTCCACTGCTCTCCTGTAATCCTCCCTGACTTCTTCCTCCTGCAACCTCTCCACCCTCCTCACCATTCCACCATCCTCTCGCCTCCCTCCAGCTCTCCTCACCCACTTCTTTTGTATCCTAACCTTAGCTACCACTACATAATGATCAGACAGACCCCCTCCAATACCCCTATACACCCTAGCATCCATCAAAGATATCTTCATTCGTTCATCCACACATACATAATCAATCAATGACTTTCATTCCACCACTGTCTCATCCTCCATCGTCCACACCCGTTTCCACGTGTACCTGTGGATCATTCTGTGTCGGAAGAAGGTGTTAGTTATCCACAACCTCCTCCCCACACATACGTCCACAAGTGCCCTACCATTCTCATTCACCTCTGATGGTACCCCCCACCCTCCCACCACTCCCTCAACTTTCCTATCACCCACCTTACCATTCATATCCCCAATCAGAAATATTCTTTCGTTCTTGTCAAACTTCACAGGCACGCCTCCACAATCATCCAGAACTCTTCTTTCTTTCTTTCAAGTTTATCCTCTGTCGGGGCATACACACACACACAATCACCCACGTTTGTATTCCTACTTTCATTCTCACCCACACATCCTTGAACCCACAGACCCATACTCTCTTACACATTCCTTCCATTTGCTACTTACAAACAAACACGCACCTTCTCTTGCTGTTCCTTCACTCACTCCAGCACACACACCCATTCCACACTCCCATTCTCTCACATCTGAACCTTTCCATTTGGTCTCTGTCATTCCACATACATCCAGCCTGGCATTCACTAGCACTTCCAGAACCTCTCTCTCTTTTGTGCCATCATTCATGCCACTAACATTCCATGTAGCCATTCTCAGAATGTCCGAAGGAATGTCCTTAGTCGGTCGTGGTTCGTCAACATAGGTTCCGTCCACATCCGAGGCTGTTCGTCCGTTTTTCTTTGCTTCGGTAAATACTATAAATACTATACATTCCTTGAAGTTCGCCTTCTCTCTCTCTCTCTTTCTCTCTCTCTCTCTCTCTCTCTCTCTCTCTCTCTCTCTCTCTCTCTCTCTCTCTCTCTCTCTCTCTCCATCCTTCCTTTCCGACAGTTTAAGAAGGCAGACAACTGATATTTTAGTTTGATAAAGTGATAAGCATTCAGCGGGACAGGCTGATCACTCGGTTCAATGATCGGTAGGGCTACAAGGGATATACAGTAAGTGTGTGTTTGCTTTCGGCGATATTGAAATACCTGTATAGTATGCAAGCTAAAATGGAAACAGACACTAAGCTGGAGATTAATGATAATATGAAAGGTAAGCAGAAAGTTTATATGAATACATGTAATCAAATAATTATGATTTAGAACCACAACAGCCTAACTAGATACAGTTTTATGACCGGTAGAACTAAAGGATGTGAAGTTAATTAGGTATTTATGATTATGCCTCCATTTATATGTCTGTTTCTCTGTAGACAAGATATCTCAACATTTTATGAAACGATGTTCATGACATTTGGGGAACGGATAGGATATGTGGCAAGGAAAATGTGATTTAAATTTATGAGGCGATTGGTAGAGTGCCTCCTGCGTGTCTTAACACCTTAAGAGCGGCCTATGCGGTTTATTTATATGTACCGCCCAGCGGGGTGATTTTAGCCAAAATAGGGCTGTTTACGTGATCATATTCATGCCTAAATAAGACCCAGAACGTAAAACAAGTATCTATCCCTGAAAGGGCATAAACAGAGCTTTCGAATGACACCATAACGATCCTTTTATGATGGCTAGTTTTCTTGCAATAACCGTGCAACGCGAGTGCAAAAAGCATGTAATTAGCCACTTTCCCGATACAATTCCTTATATAGCGAGTGAGAGAGGGAGGAGGGAGCTGGGATTCGTGTCAGTATGTTCGCCGCGGTGGTCTGGAGCAGTCATACGCTCGCTACTCTCCTGCCACCACTTGTCTCTCTCTCTCAGCAACATTACGTGCTGAAATTGCCACTCGACCTATGTCGAGCGCCGCCACATAGTCCAGCTTTATTTAACTCGACTTATGTTGCTCGCCGCTAATTAAGGGTTAAGAGGCGACTAAAGAGGTTGGGTCAGTGGGCTTGCGACCCCCCACCCTTGAAAAATGCTTATGCAACGAAGAACAAACCAATAGCCTCGGATATGGACGGACCTAATGTTGACGAACCCCGACAGACTATGGATAATCTTAGAATAGCTACTTGAATGTGAGAGGCGTGAATGATAACACAAAAGAGAGAGAAGTCTTGGAAGTGTTAGTGAATGCCAGGCTGGATGTATGTGGAATGACTGAGACCAAATGGAGGGGTACAGATGTGAGAGATTGGGAGTGAGGAATGGATGTGTGTGCTGGAGTGAGTGAGGGAGTAGCGAGAGAAGGTGCGTGTTGGTTTGTAAGTAATAAATGGAAGGAGCGTGTTAGAGACTATGGGTCTGTAGGTTCAAGGATTGTTTGGGTGAGAATGAACTAGGAATACAAACGTGGGTGATTGTGTGTGTCTATGCTCCGACAGAGGATAAACCTGTAAGAGAGAAAGAGGAGTTCTGGGTGAATGTGGAGGCGTGCCTGGATAGGTTTGGCAAGAACGAAATATTTTTTTCTGATTGGGGATATGAATGGGAAGGTGGGTGATAAGAAAGTTGATGGAGTGGTGGGAGGGTGGAGGGTACCATCAGAGGTGAATGGGAATGGTAGTGCACTTGTGGAGGTATGTGTGTAGAGGAGGCTGTACTGTATATAGCCAACACCTTCTTCCGACACAGAATGATACACAGGTACACATGGAAAGTGATGTGGAGGAAGAAGGTTAAGGATAAGACAGTGGTGGAACGAAAGGCACTGATTGATTATATATGTGTGGATGAACGAATGAAGAAATCTGTGCTGGATGCTAGGGTGTATAGGGGAATCGGAGGGGGTCTGTCTGACCATTATGGAGTAGTAGCTAAAATTAGGATACAAAAGAAGTGGGTGAGGAGAGCTGGAGGGAGGTGAGAGGAAGGTAGAGTGGCGAGGAGGGTGGAGAGGCTACAGGAGGAGGAAATCAGGGAAGAGTACAGGCGAGCAGTAGAAAGACGACTAGGTAGGTTTGACCTGGAAGGTATGGAGAAAGTGGAGGAGATGAGCAAAGTGTTTAAAGAAGAGATCTGTGCAGCATGTGAGGAGGTGTGTGGAGTAAGGACAAGAGGGAGGGGAATGAAGGGTACAGCATGGTGGACAGAAGAGGTAAAAAGGGCTGTGGAAGACAATAAGAAAGTGTATAGAGAGGAGTTGGATAGTAGAGGGAATGAATATTTGGAAAGACAAACGAGCTAGGTACGTGGAGAAAAAGAGAGTGGTGAGTAGTGAAGGGAAGTAAGAGAAGATTAGACGAAGAATTTGGAAGGAATCCGAGTGTAAAATGGAGGGAGTGTAAGAAACTGTTCTGGAAAGAAGTCAAGACAGTTTGGGAATGTATCAAGGGAAACAGTAAGGGTGTGAAAGATAAGAATGGGCGAGTTCTAGCCGAGAAGCAAGAGAGAGTCGAAAGATGGAAGGAGTACTCAACGAATTGCTAAATGTAAGGAATGAAGCACCAGCAAACATAGTTGGATGGGGTATTGGAGGGAGAAGAAAAGAAGTAGTGGAGGAGGAGGTGGGGATCAGGAGGTCATAAGTGTGTGAAGCCATGAAAAAAGTGAAGCTGGGGAAAGCACCAGTAATAGATGGAGTGTGTGGGGAAATGCTGAGGTATGGTGGTGAGATACTGATCGAATGGGTATGGAAAATGTGCAAACTAGCATGGGAGAAGGGGAGTGTACCTGATGACTGAAACACAGGCATAATAGTCCCCCTATATACAGTAAGGGTAAAGGGAAAATAGGGTGTGTGGTTACCACCGAGGATTATGTCTTCTAAGCGTAGTAGGGAAGGTGTACAGTAGGGTAGTGATTGAGAGAGTGAGAGTGAGAACGGAGAAATTGATAGGTGACGAGCAGGGTGGTTTTAGGAAGGGAAGAACATGGGTAGATCAGATTTTTACCCTGAAATGTGTTGTGGAGAAATATCTGGAGAAGCAACAGAAGGTGTATGTTGCCTTTATGGACTTGGAGAAGGCCTATGACAGAGTAGATAGAGAAAGTATGTGGAAAGTACTTAGATTATACGGAATAGATGGTAAGTTGCTGAAAGCAGGGAAGAGCATGTATGAGGGTGCAAAGGCGGCAGTACGTGTGGAGAATGAGCAGAGCGAGTTCTTTGATCTGAATGCTGGGTTGAAACAGGGGTGTGTGATGTCCCAGTGGTTGTTTACTGTATATATGGATGGAGTCATGAAAGAAATACAAGGAAGAGCAGTGGATATTGGTGTATCGCTGATAAGGGAGGGAAATGAGTGGAAACTACCTGTACTGCTGTTTGCTGATGATACAGTTCTGATGAGCGATAATGAATGGGAGTTGCAGGGTCTGGTAAACATGTTTGGAACAGTGTGAGAAAAACTGAATCTGAAGATAAATGCAGGGAAGAGCAAGGTTATGGTCTTCGAAAGGAGTGAAGCCACAGAGTGTGAGGTGAAGGTGAACGGTCAGGCTATGGAGATTGGCAGCTCATTAAACCCTTTCACGTTTTTATGACAGAGGTTGTGTTACGCTGGCCAGCTTGCCAGAATGTGCTCGTACTCGCTAGCGCTCGCCGGGACAGTGAAATGGGCTATAATAATCGTAGAACGATGTTCTTTCTTTCCTAGTATTCATGTTGTCACAGACAGATCAGTGGTGGTCTTTATTCTTGTCTGTGACACTTGGAAGTATTTTATATCATTGATAGAGTGTAAGAGATGTGGTGTGAATTGCAAGGAGAGAGAGAGCGTAGGAGGCAGCACGGTGGTAGTGTGTGCGTGTGTATGTACGTATGCATTCCTGGCTTGGGCGGGGTTCCCACGCTTGTGATTGGATGGCGGGCCTGGCGTGTCATATGACGCCTGCTCTTCATGACGTAGTCGTCTGTGATTGGAGGCCGCTATCCTAGCATGGTGGTGGGGGATCCTGCCCGCGTGTCTCCTTCAGAGCTTGGCATGGTGTGCTCGGTCCTAGACGTCCCTTGCAATCCGTCCCCAATCTAACCCCCTGTACTACTGTTTCTCTCTCTGAACTTCTTCTTTTCCAATACTTCTCATCTGTATTCAATTACTTATCCCTTCTGGTTCTGCATACGACTTCCATAGTCGGCCAGTCGTATTACCAGCACCTGTTCTCACATATATGTTTTGCACTAGCTTTAGGGATTACTAGAGTCATAGTCACATGGTATCATAGTATTGGGTGCTTCTAATTATTGAGTTGTTCTTTCCTACTATTTAATGCTAGACAGTGGAGGGTATCCTTGGTCGTTTTCTGAGTTATGTATGTGGCAAGTCAGAGCCTGTACGACTTCGACGGAACTAGGTAGCCGGTAACCCTTGTGCATATTTTTCCTTTGCGAGTGTAGCAGCATACAAGCGAAGGGCTTTTGCCTACTCTTACTTGTATGCTTGCTACCTCATTTTGTTGACCTTTGGTGGAGTGCCAGGGTAAGACCAGATACTTGAGATCTGGACTTACCAAGAGAGCCTCCTAGTCACTTAACGTAACATAAGGGAAATCTGTTCAAGGGGAGACAGTAGGCTACGAGCATGCTTGCGCTCTGCCTAGTTTCCTAGTACCTTTTATGTCACTGCTAGACTTTATTAGTGAGAAAGACAGCATTTTGTTTATTAACTTCAATTGTGTATGCTTTAGGAATTATTTGCGCCTTATTTTAGCCTAGGTTGATGCATAGTGCACAACCCAGTTTGGCTGTTACGTTGGCTAAGGAAGTACTGTTTTGAGTGGCGATTATTATGCTGTCACAGAGTTTTTGCACTCCTTTGTTTCATATATATGTATCCTACTTTTTGGTGTATTTAAGATACACGCTTTAGTGTCCTGCCCCTGTATTATTTCTGTGCTATATTAACGAGCATCTTAGAGCATCAGACGTTTTCAGAAGATTCCATATCTGATCCTACTAGACTTCCAGTGTTTTCATAGAGCATTGAAGAGTTTAGTGTTGAGTTCAGACTCACACTAAAGTTAACGTAAGCATATACTCCTTTATTAAATCTTGTTATAGTTTATTTAAGCATTATTATTACTTGAGAGCATTTTATTAACGTAAAGTACTCCTGTTGTGAGTAACATAAGAACATAAGAAAGAACATAAGAAAATGGGAGTCTGCAGAAAGCCGATTGGCCTAAGCAAGGCAGATCCCTGTCCCACACAACCCCAATTACAAAGCCCAATTATAGGCTCAACACTCTAATACTCTGAGGATCATCTTACCAAACCGGTTAGAGATTAACGCAGGATTACGGGGGTCTGCAGAGCGCTGATTGGCCCAACCCGGCTGATCCCCCTTCACACCCAACCCTTCTCATATGCTTATCCAATTTTTTCTTAACGAAATTTATCTAATTTGAAACCATTGGTACGAGTTCTTTCGCTATCACTGAGCTTTAGTACATTTGTCGTCCCCTGTTAATCCCACTAACCCACTTGAACACCTCTATCATATCCCCTCTAACTCTGCGTCTCTCTAACGAATGTAAACCTAATTTCTTCAACCTTTCTTCATACGGAAAATTTCTAATATTATGGATCATTTTTGTCATTCTACGCTGAATTCTCTCCAATGAATCTATGTCCATTCTGTAATAAGGACACCAAAATTGGACAGCATAATCCATATGTAGGCTTTGCCGTCACCGGAAAGCCTTTGTAGAAGTGCACTAAACCCAGTTAATTGATACCCCGTTGTCCAGTAGATTAACTCTGGAGGGTTTAAGTGTTTTGTTCACCGGCGTAATAGTTCGAGGGTTTGGAATTAGCGTACCGTTGTTGCAGATATAGCCTATCTTCTAGTCCAATATTAAGTGCCCTTGTTTATTTCGTAGTGCCGGTCGTAACAGCTGCCAGATTAGCAATAATAAATAGAGTTCTCTCACTCTTATAATTACCTCTCTAAAATTGTTTTTCTGCCCACAGCTAACTCAAAGACAACTGCAGAGGTTGAAGAAACTAAACTGAAGGTTTCTAAATACCCCTGATGGTAACAAAGGCTTTAAAGTATCCCTAATAGGCTAAAAATTGCGTAAAAAACGTGAGAGGGATAAGTATCTGGGCAGTGTGTAGAGTAAAGATGGGACTATGGATGAAGAAGTGTGGTAGAAGGTGCAACAGGGGAGGAGGGTTGTAGGATGGCTGAAAGCAGTAACCAAAAATAGGGCGGTCAGTATGGAAGTGAAGAAGTCCTTGCATGACAGTGTGGTATTCCCGACACTGACTTACGGAAGCGAAGCGTGGACGTTGGTGGAGAGACTCGGACCAAGAGTGAGAGGGGTGGAAATGAGTTACTTGGGAAGTGCGTGCGGAGTTACATGGAGGGATAGACAGACAAATGAGGAAATAAGAAGGAGGTGTGGTGTGGAGATAGATGTGCTGGGAAGTGTGAAAAGGAACACCTTGAGATGGTTCGGCCATATGGAACGTATGGGAAGCGAGAGAATGATTAAGAGGGTGTATGAGAGCGAGGTGGAAGGACAGAGAGGGAGAAGTAAACCGAAAGAGAGGCGGAAGGATGGAGTGGGGAAATATATGGATGAAGGCGGTGCTGGTTGGGAGGAGGGGTGGTTCGTTCGTGGCCACCCCTTCGGGGATCACGGCGTCAGGCAGTAGACAGATAGATAGATACCTCCGTTAGCGTAGGCAGTGGTGCACGCTGTCCTGAGTGACCTTCTAGTATAATAATGGCAGGTATTTGTTCACATTGCTAGGTTTATGTAAATTAATGAAAACAAACATAATCATAATTATTTGATTTTACAGAAAGGCAAACTACAACTACACATTAAGTGAGGGAGACATTAACACCCCTGCCAGTAAGATGAGTCCAGTCATGGGTTGTTTGAGACCAAAAGCCAGATAAAGACAAAGAGAGTAAGGCTGAAGTGATTAGGGTAATGAGCAAGCTAAGTAGGAAGAAGGTAGAGGGCCACAGATCCAAGGAGATTGATGCTGGATGTCATGCGAGGGGAATAATAAAAGGTGATGGCCAGGGAACACCAATTGGCTTATTGGATAAACTAAGGACAAGATGGTAGTGAACAATATTATACTTTGCAATAGCAAATCAAAAGATGTTGATACAAGCCTACATAATG
The DNA here is from genome assembly GCA_032716605.1 of Paralithodes platypus. Taxonomy (NCBI): domain Eukaryota; kingdom Metazoa; phylum Arthropoda; class Malacostraca; order Decapoda; family Lithodidae; genus Paralithodes; species Paralithodes platypus. Next base: position 36,699,349 of record CM064548.1, on the reverse strand, counting down.
AAAACAACACCGGTTGAGAACGAGCCCTTTACTATAATATAGTAACACTTCGTTTTACAACTTTCCAGTTCGACCTGAAGAAGCTGCAAAACAAAATATGGTGTTTCTCTCCATGTTTCTCTACTTTACATGCAAAGTGACTCTATATCATACACACGTGGGAAGTATGTGAAACAATTAATGTACTTCTGAGGATAACATGCTTGAGGCTAACCTGCAGGAACCATCGTAGGGTGCTGACTGGAGGATTAGCTTCAACCATACACTCGAAGTACACATCGTCCCCCTCCTTGATGTTGTCTAGAGCCAGCTTATGGCCAGCTCGCAGGTCTAACCTCGGCGTGTCTGAAGAAGACCACAAGAGTTTCCAAGTATAGGAATACACATGGGTTAAAGCGTTGAGTAGAGATATGAGATACATGTGAAGATAATAAGATAGATTTGTGATACTAAAAATCATTATTGGAAGTAAGGCACTGTATGCTTCAGTTTGGAATACTTATAATATGTAGTACATAGCAGTATAATATATATATATATATATATATATATACTGATTTCGATTACTTTAAAAAAATATTTTGACAAATATATATACTGTATAACCTTTTCCTTAAAAGTTAATTCTAGGTCAGATGGAATTATCTACATATCTGTATCTAACAGGAAACTCATATGGTTTATCAAAAATGTTCCGCTAATAATGTAACTGCTGCAGTTCATCATTATAAAATTAATTATTCTTCGTCCAGACGAGCATTCTCACCAATTGTACAATTCACTTGACATTGTTTGAAAGTAATTTCAATAGTTCATTCTTGTGCAATTAGTTTAAGTGACCATTTACTTCATTGACACACTTTGACTTACATCATACTGTTGTGTTAGTCAAATATAGCCAGCTCTCCATAACATATGCCCCAGGTTTTGGCAACTGCATATCTACTAACATTCAACATTGAGTTTGATGATGTCCTCCACCACAGCGGTCGGGAGGTCTGGGTTGGTGGCTCTACAGGACAATACCGCACCGTGTTGCTTACGGGTCGGGCTTAGACGGAGGGACGACCGACTCACGTTACCCTCCATCATCACCTATGAGTGAGGTGCAAGTAGACCATCATATTACTACAAGGAAAATATAAATAATAATGATATAAACAAAAATATTTAGGCAATCAGAGATGACAGAATTCGCTCCCATTGTTGTGTTAGAGACTACTACAAAATGTTTGAGGTTCTTTAGCTCTCTCATATATGAATACGCAAATTACATATTCAGGAAGGGTGTCCCTATATACATGGGTACGCAATTTGGGTATTCAATATTTTATAAATCAGTTGTATAAATACTGAATACTCAAAATGTGTATACATTGAGCTACAGTGAGTTTTGATTGTGGCGCAGTGTACCTCCATCCTTGCGGTATGTAGATAGGGCCTGGTGCTCAGTTCGTCTCTGAGGCCAGCACTACGGTGTGGTCAACCGCCCCTTTAAGCATGTCATATACTGAAATAAATTACATATAGGAGCATTATTATAAAAAAGTAAACCTGAAATGCTAAGTTATGGGAGAACATAATATGGTCTCTCATAACTTTGAATTTCAAATTAACTTTTACTAATTATTGTCCTACATGTAATTTTATTCAGTGTAGGCCCTATACATAATATGGCAACATGTATGTAGGTCAAACACTCTTTAAGTAAGATGGCTTTGATGATTATACAATATTTACTCCACATTGTTACTAGATAATATTATCTATTATGAAAGCAGGCAAATATGTATAGAAAATAATTTAAATTAAGAACAATTGAAATTTGATAGTTATAACAGTGTATTCTTCTGTCTTTAAACCTTGCACCCCATGAAGTGTTCTCAGACGTTCATGTGAGGCACCCCCGGGATTGTCCTCAGCATTTTGCTTTTCCTGTCGTAAGCACGGATCTGGTGACACATCAATTGATACATAGCTGATGCTCAGGGTACTATAGCCTATTCGCTTTAAATAGGCAAGAAATCATGACCTCTAACCTCTATAACTAAAAAAACGACTAGAGTAATCGAGCTAATATTTCTACCATTTGGGAAGAGTCAGTCAAGGAATATATGTGAATATTTACAGCCAATTTGCTCTTTTTGAGTTACAGAGGATAGAAGTCATGATTTCTCACCTACTTACAACGAATAGACTATAGCATTCATTCTGCACATAAACCGTCTCACTTGAACCACTTATACAAATACATGGCAGTTGGATGCACTTTAGCCTCATCCATTCACTCGCCCAGCATAGTGGAGCAGCCAATAGCTTCGTTGACCCCAGCCAAGCCCCTGCTGCAAACCACTTGTGTTCCCAGCATAATACACATAAGTATACAGTATGTAAACAGAAAATAGAAACTTTAGTCTGTAAAGACATGCGCTATGGTCTGAAATGAAAATGAAGTCAACCACACTGTCAAGGCCAGAAAGCTGCTGGGGGCGAAATTTTTGTGTCTACTCACAGGCAGAACAGGTACCTTCTCATAATATTTGTTTTTTTCGTTCACTAATCCATTTTCTTACATAGCTATAATAATTTGAGAAAGGCATAACATTGTGAGAATGCCCGAGGGAAGGAGAACAAATATTGCATCTTGCCTGGGGTCCAGGGGTTAAACATTAATCAATATGCCATAAAGGGAGAACAATTCTGAATAACCTATAATGAGCATAATTTTGTTATATCATGAACAAAATAATAAAGCAATTAAAACGCTCTCCACAATAAATACCGCGCAAGTTTAGCATTGCCACCTGTTCTAAAGAATTACCAATTATATCATATAATCATTGAAGCATGATTAATCCATTCAATATTTTGATGCATTATTTCATCATAGTTTTGCTATTGTTAGGCAATTTTGTATAGTTTAGGAAGGGTCTTCTGCAATGAAAAGGGAAAATATCTATCACAACTAGCATATTCAATTATGCAGACCGTTTGTAAGCTTAATAACATTGTCTAACCATAATGATAATGAAATAACTAATGCGACATAGTGTACTGACAATATTAGCCCATTGGTATAACTGACCTGGTCATGGGCGGGCGTCATAAATAGTCCATCCATCCACCAGGAGAGTGTCGCTGGTGGTCGTGATCCCGAGGCCTGACAGATGAGAGTGTAGGTCTCTCCCTCACCCAGCGGAGACCCCTGCCCGGTGATGCCTACCTCCAGGGGGGGAACTGGGGAGACATTCACAGTACCCTTGTCATTAACGAATATCTTAACCCATGTCTGGCGGGGGTGGACTTAAGTCGGGCTAGAGAACCATGGACTATGTGGCGGGGACCGACTTAAGTCTGTGTGCAATTTTGAAGCAATAATGGCTCTGAGAGAGAGACGAGCGGGTGGAGGAGCGTAGGTCGGCTCATGACCGCTCGGCACGGGTCCCGCGCGACTACTGACGTTTACTCCACACACATCCACCCTCCCTCCCTCACTACACAGGGTATTATGTCAAGAAATTACCGTATTTTAGGGATTTTTCCTTCGTCTTGCACGATCGTTGCAAGAGAACGCGTGGTCGTAGGAGGATGGTTCTGGTGTCATTGGAAAGCTGATTAACGCCCTTTCAGGGATACATAATTGTATTATGCTCTGGCTCTTGTTTATGCATGAAAAAGAGCACGGAAACAAGGCCATTTAGGGTAAAACCATCCTCTTGGCGGGTAGTAGAAATTCCTTACGGGCCCGCTCGTAAGGCGTTAAAGCATATTAATTGTGGTCATGTGCTGAACCTTTAATTGTCTTGGTGTAATGGTTAAAGTGTTTAGCCCATTCTGTACCGGTGATGTACAGTCGCGCTAATAAGTGATGTCTCGGCACCAAGTATGTTTTGATCAATAATTGGTACCAGCAATATCTAAGCTTCATTTCTTCATATCGAGTGAAATATATAAACATGTTCCTACACTTACCCACCCTAATCAACATCTGACAGACATTAATACAACACAGAGCAAGCCAAACGTAATGCCAACTGGGACATGACTTATTTGCGCGACCGTACTTTTCATTATATTCTAGCAACTATTAGACGATTTTGTTCAACTTAGGAAGGATGTCTACCGAATAAAAAGCTACAGACTATCTCAATTAATCCTTTGAGCTACCATATATCCTTCCTAAGCTTCATTAAATCGTCTAAATGTAGCTAGACAAATGTTTAAAATACGTCGCCGGTACAGAAGGGGTTAAGTGTAGGTTTCTCCCTCCCCCAGCGGAGACACTCACAGTACCTGTGTGATATATGAATGTCTTATCCCCTTGAGGATAATGACGCATTCAAACAATTTATTCTGGCTATCAATCGATGATTTTATTCAGGTTTGGAAGGAATTGTGGGAGTCAAAGGGATGATTGATACAGTGTCTATCCTTTTGACTGCTAGAGGGCCTTTCAAAACTGAATGAAATCGTCCGAGGATAGCAAGAATAAAATGCCAACATTCTTCATAATCCTCAGAGGGTTAATGAATGCAATTACAGTTTTCACAAACATTAAAACCATTCCATAAAATAGTACCATACTGTATGATGGCTAACGTCTTTTGATGTAATTCAGCTTAGGAATAAGCTTGATGTCAAAAGGATGAATAAGCCGCCTCGTTTATCCATTTGCTTGCCACAGATAATTCGTAGGTATAAGAAAATCGTCTAATTAATCATGTCCATAATAACTGAATATGATTGTCACGTAATGAAAGTGGTATATTGGCATATTTGTTTTGGTCTATTAATTTATATATTCATATATTTTTTAGTTTCCTCGCTAGACCTCCATCAAGCTTAAAAAACACATCCTAGACCACTCTTCAAGATATATTTTTACATATTTCGGTACAAACATTTCCCGGCTCGCTATCGCTCGCCAGGATATAATCGACACCTAAAGGGCATGAACAAGGTCTTAAAATTGACAACGAAATGAGGTGAAAGATGTCAAAATCGTCAAGCTATATGGCCGAACGTCTTATAATCTAAAAACCAATGGGGCTAAACATGAAGAACGGGGACCAGAAAGACGGCCCATCTCCCCTTAATCAATTTTCAACTCTGCGAAGCAGAGTGGTATCGCGCAAACAGATCCTGCCCGTATACTGTGCACCACAAGTCGGCTTGTCCGTCGTCCGTCATCGTTCGTCGTCGTCCGTCGTCCATCGTCCGTCTCTCTGTCCGGAGACTCCTCCTAGACCGTTTGATGGATTTTCACCAATTTTCACAGGTATAACCATTTGGTCAATGCAATGGTCAGACAAAATGAAATTTTCAATTTAACTTAAAGGTTAACATTAAAGGTCAAGGTTAAAAATAAGGTCAATATTTTTTGTTTTTTAGTTTTTACTCAAATTTCTTCATTTTCACTATACAAGTTACTGGTAACAATGATATCTTATTGACCAAATTTCAGATAAATAGTTTAAACGGCAAGGTCAAATGTCAAAATATGATATTCACTAGAATTTATTATACTAACTGTTAGATTTTCACTAAGCTTACAATACATATTCGGAATACGAAAGCCAAGGTCATACAAGCAACTATACAATTCCATATGAAAGGTCAAGGTCACAGGTCAAGGTCATATATAAGGTCAATATGCTATTTTCTTTACCTTTCATACAAACTTCAAACAAATTTGTGAGATAGTTGCACTTTAAATGAAAAGGAAAACAATACATTTTGACACACATATCATAAAGGTCAAGATAAAGGTCAACTTCAAGGTCAACTATTCTATTGTTTCCACATAGCGATTTTGATAATTTAATTTGACTTTATATTGTCCTTGTCCCAATTTTGGTTTGTGTAGTTTGCAAGTTTTACATTTTAATTAATATATATTATGCAACTAATTGATGGATTTTACTGAAATTTGACATGCTTATTTCATTTTCCTGGGCAATGTCACTGAAAAAAAATGTATTCTTACATAAAGGTCAAGGTCAAAGGTCAACTTTTAGTATATATTTTGTTTATACTCAAATGTCTTCATTTTCACTATGCAAGTTACTGGTAACCTTGACATTGTATTGACCAGATTTTAGATAAATATTCTAAAGTGTAAGGTCAAAGGTCAAAATAAGTGTTTTACTAATATTTCTTATACTAACTGTTAGATTCTCACTAGGTTTACCATGTAAATTCAGAATACTTAGGTCAAAGTCATACAAGAAACTATACAATTCCATATGAAAGGTCATGGTCAAAGGTCAAGGCCAAATAAAATGTCAATATGCTATTGACTTTACTTTTCATGCAAACTTCACAAATTTTGTGAGATAGTTGCACTTTAAATACAAATGATAATAATAATTTTTGAGACATCATAAAGGTCAAGATAAAGGTCAAAGGTCAAGGTCAACTATTATAATAATATATATGAAACTAACTGATGGGTTTTAATGAAATTAGACATTATTTGATGTTTATGAGTGTCAATGCAAAACAAAATGTACTCATACATATAGGTCAAGGTCACAGGTCAAGGTCAAAGGTCAACTTTTATTATTAATTAAAAAAGATTACTCAAATTTTGGAAAGCTGACTGTGTTAGTTGCTTATTACTTAAATAACATATATATATAGCATTTCACATAAATATTGTAATAATTAAGGTCAAAGGTCAAGGTCAAAACAAGAGTGGTTGTCATTTTCCCTACCATCCTCCTAGCTTGTTTAATGTATTGTCACCAAATTGTACAGGCAAATTAAGTTGGTCAATGTGACGACCACCCAAATATATGTATTTTATTTTTAGTCAAAGGTAAAAGGTCAAGGTCACAATATATGATCACTATTTGTAGTCTATAAGTTTTTATACAAATTTCACCATATTCATAATGCTAGTTTATACGAACATTGGTGTTGCTAACTAAATCCTCAATAAGAATTTCCAAGGTAGAAGGTCAAGGGTCAAGGTTGAAGGTCAAAATAAGATTTTTACTACTATTTCCAATTTAATGTAAGATTCTCATTACGCATATCATGCATATTCAGAATGCTTAGGCCAAGGTCATACAAGAATAAACATAATTCCATTTGATAGGTCAAGGTCACAAGTCAAGGTCAAATATAAAGTCAATATGATAATTTTTGTACTATTCATGTAAACTTCACAACATTTGTTGAGTCAGTTGTGCTTTAAATGAAAACTAATATGTTAAATTTTCAGACATCATGAAGGTCAAGATGAAGATTAAAGGTCAAGGTCAGCTATTCCTTTAATACCTCTGGAACAAGTTAATGATCTTTAATGAAGTTTGGCACGCTTATTTGATTTTCCAGGGTTACATCAATGCAAGCAAAAACTATAATCCTACATGAAGGTCAAAGTCACGGGTCAAACTAAAAAATCAACCTTCATCATAAACAATACTCAAATTTTGATAAGCTGATTGTTAGTTACATTTTACATACATAACATACTGTAAATATCAATTGCATATATATATATATATATATATATATTCAAATGCTTAAGGTCAAAGGTCAAATTCAAAGATCAAAAGAAGAAGTGTTAATAATTTTTCCCAAACTTTTCCTAGACTGTTTAACCTTTTCTGTACCAGCGACACTTTTCTTATCCTATTCAAGCTAGAATTAGACAATTTTGTGGAGCTTGAGAAGGATCTGTAGTGGAAAAAGGGTTAATTAGGATAGTTGAAAGCCTGCTAATTAAGCTGAATAAAATTGTCTAATATTATCCAGTATAAAATGAAAAGAACAGCACTGGTACTGAACGGGTAAATGTATCGTCACCAAACTTTGCAGGTAAATTTGGTTTGTCAACCCCGTCGGGGGCGAGTTTTTTTCGGTGCGAATCTTTCAGTATTCTTGGTGATATTATTTGTGATGATGGTGATAGTAGTAGTGATTATGGTGATAGCACTGATGACAGTAGCAGAGATGGTAGTAACAGCAGGAATAATGGTGATAGCAATGATGATAGTGATAATAGTAATGATAATGGTGATATTTGTAGTGATAATGATGACAGTAGTGATGATGGTAGTAACGATGGTGACAGTAGTAGTGATGATGATGACGGTACTAGTAGTAGTGATGGTGGTGACAGTTGTAGTGATGATGGTGAAAGTACTAGTAGTAGTGATGATGGGAATAGTAGTAGTGATGATGGTGACAGTAGTAATGATGATTGTAAGATGATGGTGATAATAGTAGTGATGATGGTGATAATAGTAGTGATGATGGTGATAGTTGCAGTTATAATGATGACAGTGGTGATTATGTTAGTGACGATGGGTATAGTAATGGTGATGATGACTGCTTTAGTGATGATAGTGACAGTTGTAGTGATGATAGTGACAGTTGTAGTGATGATGGTGATAGCAGTAGTGATGATGGTGATAGTAGTAGTTTTAATGGTGGTAATAGTAGGGATGATGGTAACCCACCGCAGAGTTGGGTATGCCGTTTTGATTTTGGGCAAAGCGGCACTTCTACTTTATTTACAGAAGGAAATCCTTCTTCGTAGTATTTTTTTCATGTATGTGTTCGATAAAATGATATTGATTATGTGTGTGTGTATGTGTGCAGTATGTGTTTGTGAGTGTATGTATGATTAACGATTGAGAATATATTGGGTGTATGGTGTGTTTATGTATGTATGAGAGAGAGAGAGAGAGAGAGAGAGAGAGAGCCTAGCCTCTTGAAGGTGACCTAGGGATATATACATTTAGAAGACTCCAAAGCTCCCGGCAATGATGTTGTTTGTCAGAGGATTCAAGGACCTGGGTCACCATTATAGCCACTTCTGTACCGGCGACGTATTATATATTTCATTCTAGTTATATTTATATTTATATATTTATGGCCTGGTTTTCTGGCCCCTTTCTCCCTCGTGTTACGTCCCATTTGGTTTTAGATTATATGACGTTCTGTTCATTAGTTTGGCGATTTTAAAATTGTTAGGCCCATTTTCTTGTCAATTTTAAGACCTTTCGTGCCATTTAGGTGTCGATTTTTTCCTGGCGAACGATAGCGAGCCTCAAATATTAAGAGAAACAGGCCTTTAGCCAGGCATTTTTCTATCGAAAAATTTACAAATTGATCTTGAAGGGGGGTCTAGGGAGTGTTTTTCTAAGCTTGATGGAGGTCTAGCGAGCAAACCAAGAAATACAGGAATAATTTATCAATAGACCAAAAATATAGGCCATCTCCCCTTGTCACTGTCCTTGGCCCTGTCACGTTTTCATCTCTGGAGGGAGGCACTCACTGCAGGCAGTTCTGCCTTTTGTCTCCCTCATTCACATAAAAAAATAAACGACTTTTTGTAGTTTATGAAGGATCTGTCATAGTAAAAATGGGTAAGTGAGATACTTCGAAGCCTGTTAATTGCTGGTGGCCCTTTTTAAACTGAATGTAATCGTCTAATGCTAGCCAGAACAAAGTTAAAAGGACGGAACTGGTACTGAAAGGGTTAAGGGGAGATGGCCTGTTTTTCTGGTCCCGCTTCTCTCTCGTGTTTAGCCAATTGATTTTTAGATTATATGACGTTGGGCTATTTAGTTTGGCGATTTTAAGACCTTTCGCCCAATTACTTTATCAATATTAAGACTTTTCGTGTCATTTCGTTGTTTTCTTGGCGAGCGATAGCGAGCCTGTAATTTAAGAGGAACCGGCTTTCAGCAGGGACATTTTTCTATAAAAATTTACAAATTAATCTTGAAGGAGGGTTTTGGTTCCTTACTTGGTCTTCAGTGCAAACATTGATTTTATTTTTTGTTATCGTTGTTATTTTAAATCTACTTCAGTTATTCACTTAATATATGCTGAGTACGTTATTTCTCTGTCTTTTCGATATATATATATATATATATATATATATATATATATATATATATATATATATATATAGGATATACAGTATATATGTATATATTTTTTTCTTTCTAAGTGATTGAGGGAGGCAAAAGGCATAACTGCCTATAGCGAGTGCCTCCCCCATAGTTGAAAGAGTGACAGGGCCAAAATCAAGAGACGTTCGAGCCAAAATGCCTGGACACACGGAGTTTGAAGCAATTTAAGTCATAGGAAGAGGGAAAGACTGATTCTGGGAGAGAGTTCCAGAGCTCAGCTGTTGAGTAGAAGAAAGTTTGAGAGTAACGTTTCACTCTTGGGTTGGAGAGTTGCACAGAGTAGGGGTGGGATTGAGTTGCAAGACGGGTACCACGTGCCCTACGTAAAGGAGGTGGTATGCACTGGGATAGCTCTGAGGAACACTGATTATTATAGTAGCGATCGAATAGCGAGAGAGATGCAACATTGCGGCGGAGAGAGAGAGATTGCAGAGAGTTGGTGAGTGGGCGGGAGTTAATGATACGAAAGGCCTTCCTTTCAACTTTGTCTAGGAGATCGGTGTGAGAGGAACCTCCCCACACATGTTAACAATACTCAATACAAGTATATATATATATACTGTATATATATATATAAGTGAATGTAAGCGACTTAATTAGTAAATTTGAACAAAACTCAAACATTATATACTGATATTACAGTGACATTAATATGTTATTCAAAGACAATTATATAATTACACATGTCCACTCAGATTCAAAACCTTCCATTTAATCAAGGCATCATCAATCACTCAAGATGGACATTTGGTTACTGATACTACTGGCAACCATAATTCCCTTAACCCCTTCTGTACCGACGACATCTTTTTAGTTTTCTTCTAGCTATACTTAGGCGATTTTGTGTACTTTAAAAAGGATCTGTGGTAGTAAAAAGGGTCAAGTGAGATCGATCGCAGCTTGTTAATTGCTGGAGGCCCTTTTTAAACTGAATAAAATCGCCTAACAGTAGCCAGAGAAAAGATAAAAATACGACACCGGTAAAGAAGGGGTTAAGGGGTGGATGGTTCATTCTTCTGGCTCCAATTTTCCCACATGTTTTTACATTTTTAGACGTTCTGTGCATCAGTTATATATTATAAAACCTTTCGTCCCACTTGTATATTAATATCAAGACCTTTCGGGTCATTTAGATGTCGATATTTTCCTGGCGTGCGATAGTGAGCCTGTAATTTTAAGAGAAACCGGCCCTTGGCCGGAACATTTATCTGTCGAAACATGTACACATTTATCGTGAAGAGGGGTCTAGGGAGTTGTATTTAAGCTTGATGAATGTCTGGCGAGGAAACTAATAATTAATGAATATATAAATAACTAGACCCCAAAATAACCACTGTCCCCTTAACGTTGAGTTCTTCATTCACATAACAAAGAATTATAATTTTCCCAAATGCATTCTAAGTCAAAGTAATTCCTAAAAACGATTGTGCAGTATGGCGGTTGCAGGGGGTATCACAGTAGTTGGTGTAGGTTGAAGGGGCTGTTGGTATATAAAGTGTATCACAGTAGTTGGTGTAGGTTGAAGGGGGTGTTGGTATATACAGAGTATCACAGTAGTTGGTGTAGGTTGAAGGGGGTGTTGGTATATACAGAGTATCACAGTAGTTGGTGTAGGTTGAAGGGGGTGTTGGTATATAAAGAGTATCACAGTAGTTGGTGTAGGTTGAAGGGGGTGTTGGTATATAAAGAGTGTCACAGTAGTTGGTGTAGGTTGAAGGGGGTGTTGGTATATAAAGAGTATCACAGTAGTTGGTGTAGGTTGAAGGGGGTGTTGGTATATACAGAGTATCACAGTAGTTGGTGTAGGTTGAAGGGGGTGTTGGTATATACAGAGTATCACAGTAGTTGGTGTAGGTTGAAGGGGGTGTTGGTATATAAAGAGTATCACAGTAGTTGGTGTAGGTTGAAGGGGGTGTTGGGATATACAGAGTATCACAGTAGTTGGTGTAGGTTGAAGGGGGTGTTGGAATATAAAGAGTCACAGTAGTTGGTGTAGGTTGAAGGGGGTGTTGGAATATAAAGAGTCACAGTAGTTAGTGTAGGTTGAAGGGGGTGTTGGTATATACAGAGTATCAAAGTAGTTGGTGTAGGTTGAAGGGGGTGTTGGTATATACAGAGTATCAAAGTATTTGGTGTAGGTTGAAGGGGGTGTTGGTATATAAAGAGTATCACAGTAGTTGGTGTAGGTTGAAGGGGGTGTTGGTATATACAGAGTATCACAGTAGTTGGTGTAGGTTGAAGGGGGTGTTGGTATATAAAGAGTATCACAGTAGTTGGTGTAGGTTGAAGGGGGTGTTGGGATATACAGAGTATCACAGTAGTTGGTGTAGGTTGAAGGGGGTGTTGGAATATAAAGAGTCACAGTAGTTGGTGTAGGTTGAAGGGGGTGTTGGAATATAAAGAGTCACAGTAGTTAGTGTAGGTTGAAGGGGGTGTTGGTATATACAGAGTATCAAAGTATTTGGTGTAGGTTGAAGGGGGTGTTGGTATATAAAGAGTATCACAGTAGTTGGTGTAGGTTGAAGGGGGTCTTGGTATATACAGAGTGTTACAGTAGTTGGTGTAGGTTGAAGGGGGTGTTGGTATATACAGAGTATCACAGTAGTTGGTGTAGGTTGAAGGGTGTGTTGGTATATAAAGAGTATCACAGTATTTGGTGTAGGTTGAAGGGGGTGTTGGTATATACATAGTATCACAGTAGTTGGTGTAGGTTGAAGGGGGTGTTGGTATATACAGAGTATCACAGTAGTTGGTGTAGGTTGAAGGGGGTGTTGGTATATAAAGAGTATCACAGTAGTTGGTGTAGGTTGAAGGGGGTGTTGGGATATACAGAGTATCACAGTAGTTGGTGTAGGTTGAAGGGGGTGTTGGTATATAAAGAGTATCACAGTAGTTGGTGTAGGTTGAAGGGGGTGTTGGCATATACAGAGTATCACAGTAGATGGTGTAGAATATAGGCAGGGTAGGCAAGATGGGTGGGACATGGGTCTAGTAAATGGACAGAGCCTGAATAACGAGTAAAGTATAAACATTTTGTCTCATCATATATACTGTATACAGTATATGATAACTGCTAGTGAGCCACGTTAACCCTTACAAGCTACACTCCTTTGCCAGTCCAAGGTAACCAAATTGTTATATATACGTTCTCTTATATTTTATTGGTAATTAGGTTATTTTAGCATGTGTGTTTACTTGATCTAAGATTGAGTTTATATGTCAACTGATACTTCTCAACACAACGAGTATACTAACACACATACATCATACATTCGCTTAGTGTTTATGCTAGTTATGCCACAAGAAACATTTTGGATTGCAAGCCATATCAATTGTTAAAAATATGCTCAGAGAAGTTAACAACATTATTATAAACGCCATATGAGAAAGACCAGTTTATTGACAATGATTGGCCTGATGAAGTTCTATGCTAAACGTCGTCAATATGGTACTCCTTCTCATATGGTATGTACATTCCTATGAATTGTGACAAGTTAACATTTTCCGATAATACAGCTGATGGCCGCATCCCAAGAGATGAGAGAATTAAACAAAAATCAAGATCCAATATGACTTTCTTTCTACAATGTTGTACAGGAAATATTGATTGTGATTAAGGTTGAGGTATCAGGTAATTTAAAGAATTTATAAAGTTCAATAAATTTGTTATCAAGTATACAGCTATCTATGGTGACGCATGATATTCCATATACTATTCGGTACCCTACTCCATATATACACCATATATCTATAGTGATACAGTCCCACAGAATCAAGTAATAAATTGCTGTGAATGGACGAAAAGTAGACAATTAAATAAATGCATCAGAATATAAGTTGGCTCTTATTCATCAATCATATACTGTACATGGTGACAGCCTGGAGGGTGATGACTTGGTTCAGATTATTGGATCAGGTCAGGTTGTGGAGGCCGGTGTTTATGTACCTCATGATTAATTCAATAATCATCTGATTATGGAGCTGAATTGATAGTGAAATCAATTTGTCCCCATAGAATACTGCTCCTACCGATACATTCTAAGCAATAGTCGTTACGCTCAAACGAATTCCAACTCACAGCTCATATCGATGGTGACAGATGTATGGAGAGGCTCCGTTAAGTTTGAGTTAGTAGCCCTGCAGGTGATGACTCGGTACAGGTGCTGGCGACTCAGGTTAGGAAGAGTCAAGATGTTGGTCACGGTCTCGGTGGTGTTCATCTCGCTCAGGTTGTCCAGCAGGGAACCTTCATGCCACCAAGTTACCATGGGTGGGGGACGACCTGATGAGGGAAGAAAAAAGGGAGGTGGGTTTGTGATATTTGAATTATTTTTAATGTGGGAAGACAATTGTTTATCTTGTGTCGGATGGAAGCTGTGGAACCGAGCGTTGATTCCTGAAGTAGATCTTGCTGTGCCCTTAGTTTTATAAAGATAATATATTTTGTTTACATATTCCATTCCTAAAAGTGTCAGATATATCTATGGACTGTGGCAAGGATTAGGTAATGAAATATATTTTCAAAAATTGTGAAGGGGTAAGTCCCTATGTGCTATGCCAATTGGTAATGGAAGAGCAGGGCCTTTAACGTGCTTACTTTGTTACTTGGCATTTGTATTCAGTTTACGTGAAAACCGTGTAAATTGAAACCATCTAGTTCACCGCGATAGTTGACTTACCTCCCTCGGCGCGGCAGGACAGGCCCAGATTGCCCCCAACAGGATAGGGACCAATGATTCCGCTCAGGTTCACCCCAACACCACTTAGGATGGTTACTCTCTCCGGGGGCACTGGGGATGATAAATAATGTAGTTGTTAAAGATATAGTTGACTAGATACAAAACTCAAACACATATGCTATCTCTCTCTCTCTCTCTCACACACACACACACAGACAAAGTATGAATAACATAAATGAGATGTTGGTAAAGATATTAAAACTCCAGTTATTTTGACCAAGGTAGGTGATATTGGCTACCGTTCGAAATTGTAGGCCTGCATTCCTCTGCAGCATTGATGAAGTCTTTCTTTGATCTATTCCATAAAGCTTTTGCTTCAACTTGGTATTTCCCTCCTCAGACTCACAGTTGCCAGTTACTATCTAGCAATTATCTCAATTTTAATATGTACACAAATTGGTCAGTTATGCCTCCGAACATGTTTTTCTTCTAGTGAGCGTCTATAAAAAAATGTCAAGAGTTAAGGCTAATCAAAGAAAAATGTCAAAAGTCTTTCAGGGGTCAAATTCAGTTTCAAAATATGCCACTGAATGCGCAATTCACACCGTAAGCGTGAGAGGGCTAATATTAACTTACCGACGACCAGCAGCTTGACTCTGAGGTTTCTGGTGGGTGATGCTCCGAAGTCCACCCTACAGCGGTACTCCCCGTGGTCGTAGGCCTTAACCTGGGTCACCACCATCCCCTGTGTGGGTCTGGACACCTCAAAACTGGCCCGGTTCCCCAGACCAGACCAATGGAGGGAAGACGACAGAGGACCGTTGCGGGAATCGATACTGTCAGGGAGAAATTTGTGAAGATAAAAATTAACTAATTGTAAATACAATGGAGCCATTATGTACAATGTTTTGTCTATCATTAGATACCTCGAAACAAACCTGCTTACCAAGAGCACATCAATTATGTGAGGAGGACAGTGGATCATTACAGGAGTCAATATAGTCAAGGTGAAAGAAAATGGAGAGATGAGGGAGTCAAAGACTCGAGGCTTCTGTAAGGGAATACAATGATGAATGGTATGCACAGAGACACATTGGAGGGAGGGATAACTTTACACTTTCAAGGTCCGATTACACATTTCTTGTCTGTTGTCTGGTTATTATTAGACGATTATATTCAGCTTAGGAGGTGTATATGGATGTCAAAAGGTTAATTGAGTTTTTACTCATTTAACTCCCATAACTCCATCCTAAGCTGTATATAATCGTCGAATATTAACCAGAGTAAACAGACAAAATGTGTCTTGATTCTCATAGGGTAAAGAATGTGTAAGATAAACAAATCTCTAAGTTATCATTACGTGAGAAGTAACCTTACGAAGTCGAAAAAGGAAACTTATTTAACCCTCTGAAGATTATGACGTATTTTGACAGTTTGTTCTGGATATCATTGGCAATTTAGGAATGATATGTGGGAATTAAAATTATAAAGACTATCTCAATTAACCCTCTGACTTCTATATTTCCTTCCTAATATGAATAATATCATCTAATAATTGCCAAAAAAATATAAAATAAATGAGTCATCGTATCTTCTAAGGATTCATTTGAAATTATCTATATGCACACATATAATCAGTCAAGACTCATAATGAAGGAGTGATAATATGAACTATGAATTCTACAATTGTAAGAATGACCTATTGCATGGATGAAATATAGTGAAGTATATAATTATATTTGTTTATTATTTTATTTATCAATGTTTTTTGTTTCGTCCCTAGCCCTCCATCACGCATAAATAAAGCTCCCCAAGATCCCCCTTTGATATAATTTTCTAAATTTTTAGGTAGGAAAATGTTTGCAGTCAAAGGCAGGTTCCTCCTAAACTACAGGTTCGCTGTCATTTGCCAGAAAAAAAATATGGCACTTAAATGGCACGAAAGGTCTAAACATTGACAAATATATGGGTCTTTTAAAAAAGTCTTACAACCATAAAACCAATGGGGAAAAAGTCCTCAAAACTAAGAGGAATAAACATGAGGGAGGTGTTTCTAAATACTTACCCTTAAACAATACTGCCTGTCCTGGCTCATATGAAAGTAATTAAAAGTGGTGCTCCCAACATATATTGCACGTAGCATTATGACGTATTATGACGTACCAATTTCCCTGGCAACTTGTTCCACTCATTGATTACACTTTAGGTGAAAACATCGAGATTAGAGCTCTTGGTTGTATATTTCATCCCGTTTCCTAGATTGGATGAATGTCAACAGTGACTCAACATCAATGTTGTCAAAGCCCTTTAACCCTCAAACTACGGTACCCGTCATATGACGGGAGAGAGAATATTGGCCACCCATGCCGCGCCCGTCATATGACGGGTACCATTTTGAGGCTATTATGAGCTATAATAGAGATACTGAGTTTTGGGGGGACGATAGGCGGCCTCGGACCGCTCGCAACCGCCATATGGCTCTCACTGGGACATACTGTATCTCATCACCACCTCCCTACTGCTCTCAACAAGGATAAAATCGGGAAAAATACCTCATTTTAGGTTATTTTCGCCTCCGGTTACACGATCGTTGCAAGAGAACCCATGGTCGTACAAGGATGATGCAGGTGTCATTGGAAAGCTCTATTCTCGCCCTTTCAAGGATATATAATTGTATTACACTCTGGCTCTTGTTTATGCAAGAAAAAGAGCATGGGATGAAGCTCGTTTTCGGTATATATACCCGCCCAGCACTACGGTGATGTAAACAACCATGCCCGCTTTTTGGGAGCTACTATCTTGAAATATTCTTAATCTTCTTTTTCTAAGTGAGAACAAATGTAATGTACATAATCTTATGTGATGTGATTTAATTCTTAGTGTTGGTATTAATTTTGTTGGTCTATGCTGTACTGACTCGTGTCCCTTTATGTCTTTGCATAATTATATAAATAGACCAAAATATTACACCATATTCAAGATGGGGCCTCACTATGCTTTTGTATAACGGTACTATAATGTTCTCATTTATATGAGTAAAAGTGTAATTGTTTTATTTGTAATATGTTCCTAGCAGTAAGATTGTCTATGGTTGTATTTGATTAGGTTAGACAGTAGCTTTAATCTGTTTGATGTTTAGTTGGCCCTAGTTGAGTTATACTCGTCAAAATTGTACTGATGAAGTTGTTAAGCGAGAGAGTGAGAAATGAGTATGGTTAGTATCAGCCGTAGACTCCTTTAAAGAAGGACTGGAACGTCACGACCTCAGGGTTTTTAACTTGAGTCTGAAGGATTAACTTGAGTCCTGGGCTAAAATGACTTCTAGAAGGGCTATAGACACGATCTCGGGATCCAAATAGGGTTTTTTGAGGACGGTGAGTTCACTACCGACATTTTCAACACCACCTGGGGTCATCTTCAAGGTCAAAAGGTCAAATTTCAAGGTCAAATTAGTGAATTTTGGTAATTTTTGCCCGTTGTTTGTGTCTAACTTATAAACGGTGAGAGATGGCTGATTGTAATAAGAGGTAAGTTTGTAGAGCTGTCCAAATTTGATATTTATTATCATAGACTCCTTTAAAGAAGGACTGAAACCTCCCATGCTCGGGGTTTGTAACTTGAGTATGAAGGATTAACTTGAGTCCTGGGCTAAAATGACTTCTAGAAGGGCTAGAGACACAATCTCGGAGTCCAAATAAGGGTTTTTGAGGACGGTGAGTTCACTAGCGACATTTTTAACACCACTTGGGGTCATCTTAGAGGTCAAAAGGTCATATTTCAAGGTCAAATTAGTGAATTTTGGTAATTTTTGCCCGTTTTTTGTGTCTAACTCATAAACGGTGAGAGATGGCTGATTGTAATAGGAGACAAGTTTGTAGAGCTGTCCATATTTGATATTTATTATCATATATCGTATTACATAAACATTATATGCATATCACAACACTATGTCTATTACAACTATGTCTATGTCTATCACTAGTTGGAGAGCTATCGCTAGTTGGAAAACTTCTTGCCTCCTGAGGCATCCCACAGCCTTTTCTTTGTCACTTACATTGAGGACATGAGCTTTCAATAGAACGTTAGCTAAAGTAGTACATGCAGCATTACTACTAGATACAGCTGCATCTACAAAGGATAACAGCTCAGCAAAATGAAAGCAGCAACGCATTTTAGTCTTGTCATGCAAATTATAGGTATTATGTACAAAAAAGACGGTTGACATAGTCGGCACACTCAGTCCACCTCTATTCAAATTATCTAGGAACTCAGATGACACCTCGTTACCATCATCATCAATGATCTCCTCCATACTAGTGCTATCACCATATTTATGAACAAGGTGTCCGGCCAAATAAACAACTTTATGCTGAAGGGTATCATCAGACCTCAAGAGTTCCTGAGTGTTTAGAGGAGTGATCTCGTCAATGAGTTCACTTCGCTCAACTGGATTTATGGAAGTAGTACAATTCTTGTCGCAATCAAGCACACGAGAACTAGATTCTGGCATAATGTCATGCTTAACCCACTGAGCCCCAGCTAGTTATGAATAAATATACCACCAGGGACCAGAGGGTTGTCAAATTTTAGTTTTTTTTCAGAAAACGCCAGGAATGGGTTAGAAATGAAGGACCGCCCCCCCAAAAAACGATCCCCTAGGTCATTAAGGGGTCCTACGGTGCACCCGAAAGTTGATTTTACAAGAGTAAAAAATTGAAGGCAAAAATACCCAAAAAACAAGTTTTTGCGCGCTCACGCGCACACAGTTGGACTTTGACAGTTTTCAACCATCGGCATGGTTGCGTGGGATACTTACACAGTTCCCATACAAATCTGAGCCCTCTAGGTGCCATAGGACCGGAGTAATTAACCCCCGACGACACTTGTGGGTCGTGGGGTCTAGCGTTACATACATTACCGACGACACATTGTCGTCGCTGGGGTTCAGTGGGTTAATGAGTGTCTGCATATTTGCAATTATAGCTGCAGCCATATTGTCAACTACATCAATGTAGAAGTTTCCACTGCTCCTTTACCTGGCTTGGCCGAAAAACTTTTTCATGGCTTCATCCGCGAATATAGCAGGAAGAACGTAGTCAAAGTCTTTCTCTGCCAGAAGCAATTTGGCAGCATCCAGATTATTACGTGTGGACACAGTGAAGGCTTTAGCAGTTTGCTGAGTTAGCTTCAGCTTACGACCACCACCTCCTTGCCATGCGCAGGTAGATATAATTTGGCAGGCCTCCTCCAGCCTAGTGAAACTTGTACAGTCTGCTGTCCAAGGCTGTCTGGGTTCGTCGCGCAGATGGATACCAAAATTCACTAATTTGACCTTGAAATATGACCTTTTGACCTTGAAGATGACCCCAGGTGGTGTTGAAAATGTCGCTAGTGAACTTGCCGTCCTCAAAAACCCCTATTTGGACCCCGATATCGTGTCTCTAGCCCTTCTAGAAGTCATTTTAGCCCAGGACTCAAGTTAATCCTACATACTCAAGTTACAAACCCCGAGCATGGGAGGTTTCAGTCCTTCTGTAAAGGAGTCTATGGATACTACATATCAAATTTGTACAGCTCTACAAACTTGCCTCTTATTACAATCAGCCATCTCTCACCGTTTATGAGTTAGACACAAAAAAGCGGGCAAAAATTACCAAAATTCACTAATTTGACCTTGAAATATGACCTTTTGACCTTGAAGATGACCCCAGGTGGTGTTGAAAATGTCGGTAGTGAACTCGCCGTCCTCAAAAATCCCTATTTGGACCCCGAGATCGTGTCTCTAGCCTTTCTAGAAGTCATTTTAGCCCAGGACTCAAGTTAATCCTTCAGACTCAAGTTACAAACCCGAGAGGTTTCAGTCCTTCTTCAAAAGAGTCTATGGTATGAGCCTACCTAATGATTCTATCATCTTACCTGTAGACCGGCTTCCCAGTAACACCACTGTAGACCAACACCAGTATGGGGGAGTCATTGGGTTGGGTTAGGTTGCAGGGTAGTAGTGTTCGGCCCCCTACCACAGCCACCACCTCCTGGGACGCTCCTGTAATACACAAACATACATATATATTATAGCTACTATAAATAGTCAGTAAACTCAAACGCAACTTATATCAACTAATTTTTTTTAATTTTGTTGTCTATATTCCAACTACTCCCACTCGGGCATAGGCTGAGAGCCTGTGTATTCTACCGTTCAACACGGTGAAGCCTGTGAGGTCTTGCTCCAATCTAGGGAGTCAGATATGTGAATCACCCACTCACGGCTCAAAGCAGCCCTATCTCTGAAGCTGCTTCACCCCAGTGCTTCACTATCTCACCCCCCAAACTCGGACACTCACTCTTAGAACGCCACCTGTTGAGCAATTAACTCTCTAGGCATTGCCCCCTTGTAGCATATTTTGAATATGGGAATATTCATACAGTGCTATTTAACCCGTTCAATACCAGCGACGGCAGAGAGCCGTCAGTAGATAAATCACTCCCCAGTCCCAAAGACGGCTGCCAGCCGTGAGTAATATACGATCCTTGTAACTGCCAGTATCAGGCAGTACCTGGTACCACAACGTTTGAGCACTGCTCTAAGACCTTGGCAACACTTCTCAGCTTATATCCAGCCTGCACATGCTGGGAGAGGCATTATTCCTCCATCTTTTGAAGTGGGAGGTTGTTATATCTTGCCTCTGAAGCCATTTTAGCCACATTGCTTGGGACTGGGGGGTAGCTTTATGGTAGTACCCTATGGTACAGTAGGGGTTAATCAGGGAGCAATGAGGGTATTTTTGTTGGCATTTCGGTAGGCTTTGTGGTAATGCACTGATATTAGGTAAAGCACAAATTTTATCGCAATAATATCTTCCCATTGACATATGGGATTTGAATCCGGGTCCATTGGATTACCAGTCCAGTGGCGATACCACTTCACCAAAGCCTCCCCTAACGACATTTTGTTGTATAATGTTTCCCTAGGACATTGTAAGGGAAACGATAAATCCATGATATTGATTTGTGTTGGTTAATTATATAATACCCATGTTTATGTTTGTTTTTGGTATTATTAGACACATTTATGCAGTTTTGGAAGGACATGAGAAAGTTAAGAGATAGATTGTGATAACATCCCCTTTGATTGTATAAGGTAATTCCCAAGTTAAAAATAATAGTATAATCTTAGCTTGAGACATACTAAAATGGATGATTATACTGTAAGGGCTAAACTGGTACATTAATTGAAACACATCCTTAAGGGGGCCCACCTCGATATTTTGTTGTTTTTCTCTCTCTCTCCCTCTTTCTCTGGGTTGGATCCATTTGGCCTCATTCATCCTACTGTCTTAAGACGTTTATCCACATCCAGGTGTCAATTTTCCCTGGCCAGCGGTAGCGAGTCAGCATATTTTAAAACTGTGTTTTGACAGCAGGCTAAATTTGTACATCTTCCTATGGAAAAATGTCTCCGGCGAAGCCGAATTTCTTCATACAATGAAGGTTCGCTATCGATCGCCAAGAAGAAATCGACACCTGGATGGGATTAACGCCTTAAAGCAGTAGGCTGTATGGGGTCCGAATGGATACAAGCCAGAGGAAGAGATAAAAGGAGAGATAACAAAATAGCAGGTCCCCCCCCCCTCCCCTACGATCTGACGCATGACAAATAGGTATCCATAGAGTGACATGTGATGTATTAAGGGGATATGGGTCGTTATTCTGGTCCACCTACGTCCTCATGTATTAGCACCATTAGTTTCCATATTTTGAGACGTTCGCCCCATTAGTTTGGCGATTTTATGACCTTTCGACCCATTTCTTTGTCAGTATTAAGATTTTTCGTGTCATTTAGGTGTCAAGTTGTTCCTGGTAAGCGATAGCAAGCCTTTAATTTAAGAGTAACCAGACTTCGGCCGGGACAATTTATAAATGTTAAAATTTATCTTGAAAGAGGGTCTTGGTGGCGTGTTACTTTTAGCTTGATGGAGGTCTAGGGAAGGGAAAAATAAAAAAAAATAATAACAAATATATGTACATGAACAACAAATCCGCCCACCACCCCTTCGTATTTACTTATTCCAACACGCACACAGAGACGTTGACTTACACAAGTACAGTATATGTAAACCACAGCCTCGCAGATACAGTCAACTCGGAAACACATGTACCTCTGTTATTTTGTCATCAAGTTATTGTCCTCATCATTCTATTGCATCAGCTATATCACATTCTACGATATATCCCATTCCCTTCTCTACTCCACTCCAGTTTCTCCCCTTATCTCCTGCAGACCAACTTGTTATGCACCCCCTCGGTTCTTCTGTCTTTGATCAATACAAGATCTGCATATCTGTAGGCGTGACAGTGTGTTGTAATGGACCGCGACCGTACCTGCAGACAACCACTTTGTTTACACTGACAACAGGGAAACAGCAACGTTTAATCAACCCATTCAATACCGGCAACAACTTTTCATTATACTTTGATATCTAGTCGACGATAATATTCAGCTTGGGAAGGATGTCTATCAATTAAAAAGGCTACAAATAATCTCAATTAATCCTTTTAGCTACCATATATATTTCCTAAACTTCATAAAATCGTCTCAATGATACTGTAACTGGTCATCCTGCAGATAATCAATTTGTTTACACTAAGAACAGGGAACTGAAAACATTTACTTAAGGTGGCTAAATATGGGTTGCGAACGTTAAAGGGGTAGTGCTTGGTTTTTGGTCTATGTATACATCTTACGCTTCCCATACGTTCCACGTGGCCGAACACCTTGAGATGGTTCGGCCATGTGAAACGTATAGGAAGCGAGAGAATGATTAAGAGAGTGTACAAGAGTGAGGTGGAAGGACAGAGATGGAGAGGTAAACTGAGTGAGAGGTGGAAGGATGGAATTAAGTATATGCGTGAAAGCAGTGCTGAATGGGAGGAGGGGCGTCGACTGACTGGGGACAGAGGTGCATGGGGGCGTTTCGTTCGTGGCCACCCCTTTGGGGTTCACGGCGTCCGGCAATAGATAGATAGCAAAATTATACAGGTATATATATATATATATATATATATTATGTATATATATATACTGTATATAAATATATATATATATATACTGTATATATACTGTATATACATTATATATATATATATATATATATATATATATATATATATATACAGTATATGTATATACTGTATATATATATGTATATATATATATTTTTTTTTTTTTTTTTTAGTGTCCTTGGTAGATCTTCATCGAGCTGGAAATAACATCCCCTAGACCCCCTTTGAAGATACATTTTCAGGCTCGCTATCGCAAATATCGACACCCAAAGGGCATGAAAGGTCTTAATATCGACACAGGAATGGGGCGAAAGGTCCTTAACCCTTGTCTAGCGGGTGCTCTGTGGCCGTTTTGGGCCTTTCCAGGCCGTTCTGATGCTATATCAACCATCAGTATGAAAGGAACTGTATTGCGCCGAAAACTAGGTGGAAATCGCTACACAATGACGCCACATACAGCTACGTAGCACTCGTGGAGCACTGACAGTGTTACCTCGAAGATGGAAGTTTAGCTGATTTTGCTACCTTGCTCACTTTTAGCGAACTATTGGTTACACTGTCATCCTCCCGCGCGGTGGGGGAACTGGAGTTAGTGTGGGCCGGGAGGCCACAGATGTCGGATGTATGGATCATTACTATCCCACCCATTTTCACTCGATTTCCACCCTTTTTTCACCCGTTTTTTGCCAGTTTTTTCAACTCGACTTATGTTGCGCGCCGCTCTTTAAGGGTTAAATCAACAAACTAATGGAACGAACTTCTTAAAATCTCAAAACCAATATGCTAAACATGAGGGAGAAGGGGGTTCATAAAAAGCAACTACCTCCCCTTAAATAATAATACTACCAGAGTATAGTTAATATATGTGGGTGGCATGGATAACGCAGGATTTGTTACTGGTATGCACAGACTGTGGACATGAATTAATAAGGTTCAATTATATTGGGTTTGCTGCGAGTAGATATTGTAGTCACACCTGAGTGTGTGTGTGTGTGTGTGTGTTTACCATATCATGTTTACCTAATTGTGTTTTACAGGATTTGAGACAGGTTTCGTACTGGGTAATCTACTAAATGTTACCGTACTTGTGTTTATATGCATGAATACGTTGAGCACACACCAATTGTTTTGCAACCCATTCCCCTCTCTAAGGGGATAGTGGATATTTTGGGGGTCTGTGAATAATTATATTAATTATTGTTAGACCTCCATCAAACTTTAAAAAAAAAAACTCCCTTGACCCCTTTCAAGATAAATTTGTACATTTTTTGATAGAAAAATGTCCCGGACGAAGGCCGGTTTCTCATCAAATTAAAGAATCGCTATCGCTCACCAGGATAAAATCAACACCTAAATGGCACGAAATGTCTTGATATTCATATATAAATGGGATGAAAGGTTTTAACATCAACAAACTAATGGGTCGAACGTCTTAAAATCTGAAAACTAATGGGGAAGCATGAGGAAGAAGGTGGATCAGAAATACGACCCATCTCCCCTTAACGATTCTGTTGGGAAAACCATACATGTCGTGTGATGCCTTCCTTGCTTCTCTTCGGTAGTTTGTAATCATGTCCTCTTGTTGTCCCTGTAGCTGTAGTCAATTTGTGTTGTCAGCTGATGGTAACTTGTCATATGTTCATCTTAAACCATACATGTCTTGTGATGCCTTCCTTGCTTCTCTTCGGTAGTTTGTAATCATGTCCTCTTGTTGTCCCTGTAGCTGTAGTCTATTGTGTTGTCAGCTGATGGTAACTTGTCATATGTTCATCTTAATTACTTATCCATCACGAAGATTTAGTAGCGAAATATGTTGCTAATTCTGAAAGCGTGGCAATAATATGATGCAGAGACAAATTTATTTCATATTTTTCCATTGGGTATCGATAACTCAGCTGCTAAAGGATTCAATTTGCCATCAGCTGGAAATAACCCGACTTATAGCATGATGTAGGCTTCTTTGTCAGTGAACTAAACTCCTTTGGCATACTTGTACATATTTATGAAGTCGCCTCTTTTTCTGTCATGCAGTGAAGTGAGATTTAGGCGATTTAAGGTGAAATGGGCCGTTTTTCTGGTCTCCCTTCTTCCTCATGTTTAGCCCTATTAGTGTTCAGATTCTATTACGTTCGGCCCATTAGTTTGCCCATTTTAAGACCTTTCACCCCATTTATATATCAATGTCAAGACCTTTCATGCCATTTAGGTGTCGATTTTGTCCTGGCGAATGATAGCGAGCATGTCATTTTAAGAGAATATGGCCTTCGGCCGGGACATTTTTCTATCGAGAAATGTACATAATTATCTTGAAGGGGGGTCGAAGGAGTGTTTTTCAAGCTTGATGAAGGTCTGGGCAGGAAACTAAAAATAATAAAAATATAAGT
The DNA here is from genome assembly GCA_032716605.1 of Paralithodes platypus. Taxonomy (NCBI): domain Eukaryota; kingdom Metazoa; phylum Arthropoda; class Malacostraca; order Decapoda; family Lithodidae; genus Paralithodes; species Paralithodes platypus. The sequence goes on along the minus strand of CM064548.1, from coordinate 36,673,291 downwards.
ATATTAGGAAATAGATACCCCATGCCCCCTTAATCTGTGTTCATAGTCCAATGTGCCCATGTTGGGAACCCGTCTTTTTATGCTGCTTTGAATTCTATCCAGTTTATCAATGTGTATATTGTTGTCTAAGGAACTGTGTGACTAGAATCTTTACCATGTCTTCATTAAGGGGAGATGATTCACTTTATGGTCGATTTTTAATATATATATATTATTTTTCTACTTTCCTCCCTAGACCTCCATCATACTTAAACAAATATAAAAAGTAAAACAGGTTCCCCCTTTAAGATATGTTTGTACATTTTTCGGTAAATATATGTCCAGGCCGAAGGCCCGTTACTCTTAAAATTACAGGCTCGCTATCGTTTGCCAGGAAAATATTGACACTTTAATGGCACGAAAGGCCTTAATATTGACAAAGAAATGGGGTGTAAAGTTTTATAATCGCCAAACTCATAGACAAAAAGTCTTAAAATCTAAAAACCAATAGGGCTAAACACAAGGGAGAAGCGGGCCATAAAAACCAATAGGGCTAAACACAAGGGAGAAGCGGGCCATAAAAACCGGCCCATCTCCCCTTAATAGAACTTAAAGTAACTTGAACATTAGCCCACCAACCATGTAGCTCTTTTACTAAAGTGGCGCAATATACACAGTAAATGAGTCTTGGTGCCTTTAACGTCTTCTGTTCCGGCGATTTTTTGTTTTAAATTGTGTTCAAGCTATATTTAGACGATTTTGTACCGATTAATCATGAATCAAATTGAAGAACAATATAGGTTTGAATAAATATAGAAAGGATTATAATTGCTAGTTTTTTATTGAAATAATATGTTCTTTTTTAATACCATTGTATTGTTTATATGTCTTGATTATGATACAATTTGGCGGTTAAGAAGGATCTATGGTAACAAAAAGGTTATGTGAGATTGTTCGAAGCCTGTTAATTGCTGGAGGCATTTTTGAAACCGAATATAATCGCCTAATAGTAGCCAGAATATAGTTAAAAGCACGGCAGCGGTACAGAAGGGGTAAATAATAATACTGGGTTCCTTCACCTGGTGATGCAGGTATAATATTGCTGCCCCGGTATGATCTCTTCACCAGACCTGCACCGCCCATCAACTCGCCTAACGATGGTGGAATACATTTAGCAGCCTGGCAGCTACCTCCATAATATACTAATGCAGCTGTAATTATCGAACATCAGGGAACAGTCTTTTGCAACAATTATAGGTTTTCTTCACGCTGCCTCAACGTGTAATATTATACTTTAGCTTTTATAATCACGAATGTGATCGGAGGGAAAAGTGAGGCAGGGAGAAAAGAAATTCCCCTCTTAATAAGCTGTGTGTTATGGCCTGTGGGAGCCGTTCCACCTGCAGGTGCCTGGTTATGACTTATATAATGAAAGCGTCAGGGATGAGTTGCGATATTCCCAGCTTATTACACATTATGCTGATTATTGATGCTGAAAGTTAAATAAGCAGCTGCGAAGACAGGGAGCCACGCGTAATATGCAGTATATGATGTTGACGCTAGCAAACGATACAAGACTATATCAAATTGGTAGGTAAATCCATAGTCGAAAACAAATAATTAATATTGCCTACAATATATATATATATATATATGCAGTATATATATATATATATATATAGCTATGTCAATTTTCGCTAGTACATTAAAAACGTTACATATTTTTAAATGTCCATACAAGAAATAGTAACGAATCCAAGACTGTAACAGAGAGTTGGTTTAACCCGGCGGCTACGACGTTCCTTCCACAATGGTTTACTGGGGAGCTGCAGGATTTGTTCTGGTAGATGAGATTTCAAATTCTTACCAAAACCTTGCATGTAGGCCCATGCAGCTAATTGGTTCAGCAATAGACCTATATGGCAACTCTAGCACTTACCATGGAGCCCTCACGCCCCTCTCCCTTGTGGCCCGATGAAATAACCAACCCTCCTTCTGGCGGTGTCAGCGGCAGTGGGAGACACAGTGTGGCTGACAGAAAGCCCTCTTACCTTTACTTTAAGTTCTAAGGACGTGGGGCCCCTGCACCCATACAGGCACGAAAGGCATGTGTATGGGGTTGCACGTATTAAGAGACCACTGACCTCTGCCTTCGGTTACAACACTACCACCACCCATGTTATCACCACTACCACCCACACCGCCTCTACTGCTGGTAGTTCAGGGTATTCTATAGCAACAAAGAGCGGCTCTGGGGCCTCAGGAATTGCGGGGTAACTTGTAGGAAAGAGAAGGGCATGATTTCCTAATATAAAAAGACCACCTGCTTCTGCTACTCACCCCCCCCCCCGTGCCTCTACCACCACCACCACCCACACCTGCACCACCCGCCCCTGCTGCCGCCCATGCCACGCCCAGGCTGCATGGTTATGGTGCGAGGAAACACCGGTCAGGCAACACAAACCACTGACTCCCTCCAAGTATGACACCCTACATTTCTCTGGATGGGGCTCGTCAGCCTTGGTCAGCAACCCATCTTGGGGAGACAACCTTATAAAAATCAGAGTGGATGGAATTCATTAGCCTTGGTTGACAACCTATCTAGGGGAGTAAACCTTATGCAAAATGTGGAAGGGCGGCGCTCTCATCGATGCCACTTGCAGGTAACAAACTCTATATAATAGATACAATAGATAGAGAATATAAGGCAGAAGTATTGACGGTAAACTGTTGACCATCGGAAAGTGACGATGACATTTCTGATATCTCCATTACCCAGATTCCCCTCTCCCATATAATGCCTATTTTGATAAATGTCCAACTCTCTAAGCCAACAGTGAACTGATTTTCACAGTCTTTCTTCTATTCAACAAGTAAGCTTTGGAACTCTCTGCCTCTTCCCCTTTTTCTGGAAACCTTTCTCCCTCATGTTTAGTACCATTGGTTTTCAGATTGTAAGACGTTCGCACCATTAATTTGGGAATTTGAAGAACTTTTGCCCCATTTCTGTCAATTTCAAAACTTTTCGTGCCATTTAGGTGTCAATTTCTGCCTGGCGAGTGATAGCGGTGAGCCCGTAATTTAAGAGGAACTGGCCTTTGGCCGGGAGATTTTTCTGCCGAAAAATTTACGAATTTATCCTGAAAGTGGGTTTAGGTGGTGTAATTTTAAGCTTGATGGAGGTCTAGGGAATAAACTATAAACCTCCCCTTAAGACTACCTACTTCAGGTCGATGACACTACACACATATATCATGCATATAAACATTCCACTTCATTTCAAATAGACATGTGGGATCCACAATATTGATTGAGTTTCTGTTTATCATTAGACGAATTTATACAGCTCAGAAAGGATGTGTGTGAATTAAAAGGGTAAAAACTATTTCAATTAAGGGGAGATGGGCCGATTTTCTGGACCAGTTTCTCCCTCGTGTTTAGCCCCTGTAGTTTTGAGATTCAGCCTACTCTTTTAAGACGTTTGTCCCAATCCAGGTGTCGATATATACCTTGCGAGCGATAGTGAACCACCATATTTTGGATAGTATGTTAGACTGCTGGCTAAATTTGTATATGTTTCGATAGAAAAATATCTCCGGCGAAGCCAGATTTCTCCATAAAATGCTGGCTCGCGAAAAAATGGATACATGGATGTCTTAAAACAGTAGGCTGAACGGGGCTGAATTGATACAGCCAAGAAAGAGAACAACAGCAGGTGACCCCCCTTAAGTATTGTCCGTCATCCTACTGTTACGTCCTGGGATATATAAACACTGGGCTCTTTCTATTGGACTAGGTATGCGGCAACAAGCAACAACGGAAAACGCTAGATCCAACCCTTATCTATAAACCCAGGCAACAAACCACCCTAAACCGTCAAGAGTCCTGCCTGGACAACAAGGTATCCTATGACTCGGTTACAGGGTGCACGCACTATAGACTGCTGATAGTCAAGCAGGCTATATAAAAGATCACACAATTAAGTTGACTTAAAGCTTCAAGGAAAAGATAGATAACGGAATTAAATTGCAGAAACAATTTAATAACAAACTAGAAGAAAGTACATTTAACGTTACGTTAATTAATACAATTAATCACCCCTGCGTGAAAGAAGGTGAAAGCAAACAGTCCTCAAAACATCGTACCGGTAGACAAGATGCGGGGTTCTAAACTGCATGCGGCTACTGTAGGATCTGATGCTTAGCAAAGAAAGTACGTTATGGATTTAGAGAACTCTCAACTCATAAGCAGGAATAAATACTAGTGATAGGACCTACAGTGTATAATGGCATAGGTATAATTAAATAAAGGCAGCAACTCGCAACATAACCACATACAGGTGTGCTTCTCACTCTTAGTCAGGCAAGCTTGCTCGGACAGAGTCTCTAAGCCACACCCTGACTCACAATGCTCACAAAAACGGTAAACTGTGGCACAATAACAAGCATACAGAAATAATAAACCCCTAGCTGTTAATCTGCCAGGTGGCAGAGGTCTAGTTGAAGGATATAGGCTTCGGATACCCGGGCTGAGCCACCTGCTCTAGCCTAGGGACGTTCCCAAGTCTGTGCGCCAATTTACTCTAATTGAAAGGGTGCTCTCTTGAGAGACTCAGATCGCAAGTATCTGACTCTCTCCTGGCGACCCTAAAACAAAAGCAAGACGTGCTAGCGCAGTGCTGAGTGGACTAGGCAAGGGCCCTCACACAACACAACACTAGACACACAGGGACACAGACAAGAAAATGCCCCCAAACTCCCACGGGTATCCTAGTAAAGTCGTGCGGGTCCACCGGACTCGCACCAGCAGATTTTACTTAAAGGATCGCAAAAAGCCTCCCCTCCGGTCTAGCCCCTGCGAACCTGACACAAGAACACACCAGCAAGCATGCAACCACCAAATATGAGACAACAAAAAAGCTTCCTAGGTCTCATTAACAATTACGTCTCTGCATAAGGCCCAAAATCCTATCTAGTTATCTGAGAGCTCGTCGTTAATACAATAATAGATATAAGGTCTATCAAGGGGATGGGATAATTAAATAGATTGGTGAAGTAGTGGAAGGAAGGTATACAAAGTAAGAGAGAAAGTTTCTAAGTGGGGTTGAGAGGGATAGATATCAAGGGGGTCCGAAGGGTACGACAGTGAGGTGAGCTCTGAGTCTTGAATCTGTCTGGACCCCACCCTAGGCATACAAAATACATCCCAGGCTTGGCAACACTCAACACAGTTGCCGGGTCAAAATCGTCTACCCCGTGCGTGAGTCGAAACTAAGCCTAACGTTGCAATCGGATGCATATGGCAACGCTTCAGGCTCGTCCCAAGCTAGACTCTCCGCGCGAAGCAACGTCCCCCAGCCGGTCTCTCTCTCCCACTCGTCTCCTCCCACTCTCACTAGACTTACATCTTATATATTATAATGAAACAATCAACTATCGAGAATAAAATATACTAAGATGCGTTGGTTAAGAATAAGGGCAGCTACAAGCTGTGAAACAACATAAGAATATCCCAGACATTAGTTACGTTGTCGTAGGATATATACTAAGGAAAAGCCTGCCGGCCGGCTGCCGCTAGCCGGTTTCTAAACGGCTGGGCAGCCGACGCGCGCGCACGCCCGCACGTGGCTACTATGTAGAAGCGTCACACCTCCCACAAGATATAAGACCCTTGACTAAGTTCTTCATATCTAACAGAAAACTTCTCATAGTACCACACACTGTTGCGACACAAGGCACTATATATAAACAAAAATAAAGACTGTTGTGCTCCACCGAGCAAGTTCAACTAACTTAGCGACAATAAGCGAAAACATTCAACTTAGATACTGCTACAACATCTTATACAAAATTCTACCCGTTATTAAAAATAAAGAGTTTTTATAAGGTTTTTGCTTTTTTAATTTGTTTTTTTCGGCTGAACTACAGTGACAGCCTATTTTCCTCCACACTCAACCCTCAATCCTGTGGCAGTCTAACCAACATCATCCACCCTTGATAGACAATCCGCTATCACATTATCAGAACCGGCAATATGGAGTATGTCCAGATTATACTCCTGAAGCATGAGTGACCACCTGGTCAGCCTCATATTCCGGTTATGAAACTGATTCAAGAATTTCAGAAGGTGATGATCGGTATAAACCACTACGACTGGTCCGAAAGCAGGAACATATACATCGAAGTGCCTGAGCGCCAGCACTATCGCCAGGAGTTCTTTTTTAATTACAGAGTAATTCCTTTGTGCACTATTGAATTTTTTACTGTAAAAACTCACTGGATGTTCGATACCTTCATCATCTGTCTGTAACAAGACAGCCCCAGCCCCTACGCCACTGGCATCAGTCGCCAGCTGAAAAGGTCTGCTGAAGTCCGGGGCCCTGAGTATGGGGTGGGTACATAACAGGTGTTTCACCAAGGAAAACGCCTCTGCACACTCAGGAGACCACCGGAACTTCTTGTCCTTAGATAATAAGTCAGTTAAAGGTGCAAGTACAGTTGAATAGCCTTTGATGAAGCGACGATAATAGCCTATCATACCTAGAAACCGCATGATTTGTTTCTTAGTCGTAGGCTGGGGAAACTGATCGATGGCTTTGATCTTTGTCTGTGGAGGGCACACCTGACCCATCCCCACCTCGAACCCCAGGTACAAAACTGTGGCTTTGACAAAATCGCACTTACCCAGGTTTACCACCAAACCTGCTTCATTCAGTTTATTAAAAAGCTGTCCGATGTGAGTACAGTAACTGTTAAAATCCTCTTCGTATATTATGACATCATCTAGGTACACCGTACAGTTGGGAATGTCAGCTACAATGTCGTTCATTTATTTCTGAAACGTTGCAGGGGCATTTTTCAGCCCATATGGCATAACATGGCAACGATATGTGGCACCGTCCACCACAAACCCACACACCTCTCGCGCTCGCTCAGACAAGGGCACTTGCCAATAACCCTTAACAAGGTCTATCTTAGTGAGGAACTTGGCTTTTCCTATCTTATCCACACTGTCGTCCACGCGAGGGAGAGGGTAGGCATTTGTGGGGGTTAAACCATTCAACCTGCGGAAATCTATACAAAACCGCACCTTGCCATCTGGTTTGGGCTGCAGTGTGACTTGGGAAGTCCACCTTACTGCACCCTCAGAAATCAGCCCACGTTTCAGCATATAATCCAGCTCTTCCCTAAGTGCTGGTAATTTAATAGGGGGAACACGGTATGGCACTGATTTAAAGGGCGGGTGGTCCCCAACATCGACATCGTGCACCGCTTGAGTAGTGAGGCCAGGATGCTCCGCGAAAACAGCTGGGTTTGAATCAAACAAGTGCTGCACAGCTACACGCTGTTGCTCAGGCAGGTGCACTATCAACTCGTGAGCCACTTGTCTATAATTCCCCGCCCACTGATCCGCGGAAACATGGCAATCCCAATTATCCTCCCCCGCAGCTTGACTGTCCCTTCCTCCTTCTCCACCACGATCGCTGCAGATCAACACCGGGACAGTGAGAGGCTCGGAGGGGCGCCTCACATACTCCTTCATCAGATTTACTTGGCAAAGTTGGTTCTTTTTCTTACGATCAGGAGTAGCTACTAAATAGTCGAGATCAGAAACCTTCCTTACAACCCGATACGGACCAGAATACTTGGCAGACAAGGGGTGTCCCACCAGAGGCAGTAGTATCAGTACCTCCTGATCTACTTCAAACTCCCTCAGCTTCACCTTCTGGTCGTATCTGTCCTTCATCTGAGCTTGTGAACTCTTAAGGTTCCGACCTGCTACCTCCAAGCTCTTTAGCATTCTCTCACGGCTTTCAACTACATACTTTAGAAGCGAGCATGGCTTTGTGACTCCCTCCCAGATCTCCTTGACTATGTGGAGGGGCCCCCTGACCCTGTTTCCAAAAACCAACTCGTTCGGGCTAAATCCCAAGCTCTCCCCAGGTACTTCTCTCGCAGCAAATAAAACGTATGGGAGACCTAGATCCCAGTCCTTCCCATTTTCCATGCAATAACACCGCAACATACTCTTGAGAGTCGAGTGCCACCTTTCCAAAACTCCCTGACTCTCGGGATGGTAGGCAGATGACACCACAGACACTATCCCATGTTGCTGCATGGTCTGCTTAAACAGAGCAGAAGTAAAATTGGATCCCTGATCAGACTGGATCTCCTGAGGGTAGCCATAACGAGAGAAATAGACAAGTAGGTTTTTGACAACAGTCTTAGCCATCCCGTTGCACATGGGGTAAGCATCTGGATACCGTGTTGCTACATCCATTACAGTTAGTAAAAATTTATTGCCGGCACTAGTGGGGGGCAATGGGCCAACCATATCGATAACTATTTTGCTGAAGGGCGGCCCAATGACAGGGATGGGTTGTAACGGGGCTCTCGGGATGACCTGATTGGGTTTCCCAACAACTTGACAAGTGTGACACTGTGACACCCATGACACGACACTCGCCTTGAACCCAGGCCACCAGAAAAGCTTGCTCAGAGCTGCCTCCGTCTTACGTGCCCCCAGGTGCCCTGCCAAAGGTACATCATGAACTAATCTCAATAAGCTCTCACGGCACACCCTCGGTACTACTAACTGGTCCACTAATCCTGACCCGCCATCCCACTTTTTCTTGGGATCCTGATGTCTCCGATACAAGATCCCCTCGGACAAGAAAAAATCACCAGGCTGCGCATCCCCATCGCTCTCCAGTTCGATAGCACCATTACCACACGCCCTGACTTCAGGATCTTCCAGCTGCAAGGAACATATATCAGCAGGTGCGAGATTATCCAAGTTCATCTTAAATAATTTATTTCCACCTCCAATGTCCCGCTGAGCCATCCTTTCCTCACGCTGCGCATAACGATGCTGTCGCAGAGTCTCTTCCTGCCCTGCACCTGCACTAGCGGTGACAGGCCCCGGGGCCTCTCTAGACTCTAACATAGGTGCCAATAATAAGTCACCAAGAAACACTGCTGGCTCAAAACTCTCCAATTGACCAACACTTCCCGTTTTCTTGTGACCTTTCCTCCGCGGTTTGATAGACTGAGGTGGTGGCTGCAAGGCTCCGGATGTCTGAGAACGCGTCACAACACACGCCATAGTTTGTACGCTACACTTCTCAACCCACTCCTGTTCCTCCCTACTAACGCCTTCTCGGCAACGACCAAGGGTGAAACCTTAGAAGCAGGCACCGCAAAGTCGTTGCCGAGGAGGAGGTCGACGCCCCCAACAGGCAATTTCTCTACAATTCCTACATCCAGCTCCTTCGCCACACCACCCACCTCCAGCTCCATCCGCACCAGCGGGTAGGACTTCGTAGCATTGATCCCCTGAACTACCACCACCCGAGCAGCGTTAATCGGCCTACCAGTAAAGTTCTTTAACAAGGTCTGAGAAGCCCCCGTATCACGCAATAGCTTAACTCCTCGCCTTTCGCCAGCCCACCTCACAAAACCATGCCCTCTATGACCCCCAAAGACGTCGCGGACAGGGTTCGAGCCTTCCGGACTCTTGAACACAGGCTGTGTCCCAACATCTGACGAACTACCCTTGGCAAACTCAGAAGATATAGGCGACACCCCTATGCTGCGGGCCAATGACACAACCTTGTTTGGTGGCTTGTTCGGACAAGCATTTGCAAAGTGACTCTCCTTGTGACATGCAAAGCACTCTATAGTCTTTGGTTTCCCTTGGGAGTGGGAGGTACCATTAGACTTCTTATACGGGACGGTATTTGGTTTATGTTCAGTTTTATTGTCAGTGCTAGATGGTTTTGTGTATTTATGTGTATCAAAATTCTTGGGAGGGGGAGGGGTACGATCCTTTGCACCCGACTCACTCCTAGCTGCTGCTCCGCATCCTCGAATTAATGACAGTCGGAGGTCAGCCATTTCTGCTGCCTCCTGGAGAGTTCTAGGATTTTTTTCCTTTATATTTAATGTTAAGTCCCCGCCTGTGCACTTAAAGAACTGCTCCAAGAGAACCAGCTCACTCAACTCCTCAAAAGTAGCTGCCCTCTCAGAATGCAGCCAATGTCGTAGTGCATCAGACAAGTCCCGGGCGTGTTCTAGGAAGATACTATCCTTGCCCTTAGTAACACCCCGAAACTTCAAGCGGTAAGTTTCTGGTTGTAACTCATAGGTCCGTAGCACAGCCTTCTTTAGCTCATCATAAACTACACAGGACTCTAAAGGTAGTGCATCATACGCTTTTAGCCCCTTTCCTAGGAGTCTTGATGAAACTAATGCTGCCCACTTTTCCTGAGGCCACTGGTGTTTCTGACACTTCTTCTCAAATCGCATAAAAAACTCTGTCACACATAATTCATCGAACACAGGAACTAGTTTAAGCAGGTGCGACAATGATTGGTCCCGATGTCTGTTACCTCCCCCAATATTTCGCCCTGTTACCTCCACTCGAGATCTCTCCAGCTCCCTGTCAGACCGATACCTAGTAGACTCTGCCTGCAGTTCAGCCTCTCGTATAGCTGTTCTCTCTGCAGCCTCAGCCTGCACACTAGCCTGTCTCTCGGCAGCCTCAACCTGAGCTCTAGCCTGTCTTTCGGTAGCCTCAACCTGAGCTCTAGCAACCTCAGCCTGCACACTAGCCTGTCTCTCGGCAGCCTCAACCTTGGCCATCACAAGCCGAAACAACAAATCTGGAGTCAACCCTTGAGGAGGGGAAGATGCATTTAATGGGGAGGGTCCCTGTGATTGAATTCCACGCTGCCATTGACCATCAACTTGGGGGTATATACTAAATTCAGGCACCCTGACATTTGATACGGGGGTAGAGTGGAGGGGGGGCTGGGGACCGGGGCCCCCAGTCGCCTCTCCACCCAGGTCTCTCCCTTCTAAACCCAATATCAAAGTCCTCAGATGATCTTTCCTCATGCCACTTAAACCCTGGTGACCCTGAAGACCTGCCACACACTTTAAGCAATACTTATTCAGCTTCAACACCCTGGCAGCGGTAAGGGGCACCTCTAAAAATCTTCTAGCACCCTCCTCGCTATTGACTAGCCACTCCACAGGTCTTTCTCCCTCCGAGCCTGTATCGTGACCTGACCCATCACTGTGTTCTGATATATTAGACATGTTTGTGTACTGCAGTAATTATCACGGTTATAGAATGTGCCTTATCTCCTATGCAAGTATGTATATACTAATGTTATTTAAAGTCTTTAATGTGTTATATTGGTTGCTCCAAAAACAAAACTATGTCCACTGTATTCCTCTAATCATAAGGAATCTCAAAACAAATAACCACTATATTCCTCTGTTCAGTAAATCCTATGCAAGGTCGCCATTTGTTACGTCCTGGGATATATAAACACTGGGCTCTTTCTATTGGACTAGGTATGCGGCAACAAGCAACAACGGAAAACGCTAGATCCAACCCTTATCTATAAACCCAGGCAACAAACCACCCTAAACCGTCAAGAGTCCTGCCTGGACAACAAGGTATCCTATGACTCGGTTACAGGGTGCACGCACTATAGACTGCTGATAGTCAAGCAGGCTATATAAAAGATCACACAATTAAGTTGACTTAAAGCTTCAAGGAAAAGATAGATAATGGAATTAAATTGCAGAAACAATTTAATAACAAACTAGAAGAAAGTACATTTAACGTTACGTTAATTAATACAACTAATCACCCCTGCGTGAAAGAAGGTGAAAGCAAACAGTCCTCAAAACATTGTACCGGTAGACAAGATGCGGGGTTCTAAACTGCATGCGGCTACTGTAGGATCTGATGCTTAGCAAAGAAAGTACGTTACATAAGAACATAAGAACATAAGAAAATGGGAGTCTGCAGAAAGCCGATTGGCCTAAGCAAGGCAGATCCCTGTCCCACACAACCCCAATTACAAAGCCCAATTATAGGCTCAACACTCTAATACCCTGAGGATCATCTTACCAAACCGGTTAGAGATTAACGCAGGATTACGGGGGTCTGCAGAGCGCTGATTGGCCCAACCCGGCTGATCCCCCTTCACACCCAACCCTTCTCGTCCATATGCTTATCCAATTTTTTCTTAAAGCTCCCTATCGTTCTTGATCCCACTATATCAATTGGTAGCCTATTCCACCCATCTACAACTCTGTTACCAAACCAATATTTGCCTATATCTTTTCTGAAACGAAATTTATCTAATTTGAAACCATTGGTACGAGTTCTTTCGCTATCACTGAGCTTTAGTACATTTGTCATGTCCCCTTTGTTAATCCCACTAACCCACTTGAACACCTCTATCATATCCCCTCTAACTCTGCGTCTCTCCAACGAATGTAAACCTAATTTCTTCAACCTTTCTTCATACGGAAAATTTCTAATATTATGGATCATTTTGTCATTCTACGCTGAATTCTCTCCAATGAATCTATGTCCATTCTGTAATAAGGACACCAAAATTGGACAGCATAATCCATATGGGGTCTCACTAATGACAAGTAAAGTTTTAAGATAACATCAGCAGTTCTGTTACTCACACTCCTAGAGATGAACCCGAGAATCCTGTTTGCCTTATTACGAACGCTTATACACTGTTTTCTAGGCTTCAAATCATTGCTAACAAACACACCTAGATCTTTCTCGCAGTCTGAATTTTCTAATTCTAAATTAGCTAGTTTATATTTAACATTTGTTTGCATCTTCCCTATCTTTAATACCTTGCATTTGTCAATGTTAAACTTCATCTGCCAATTTACTGACCATTCATGTAAGGTATCTAGATCCCTTTGGAGGCACTCTATATCGCTATCTGAATCAATTGATCTCCCCATTTTAGTATCGTCTGCGAATTTACTTATCCTACTAGTTATACCTAAATCTAGGTCATTTATGTATATAAGAAACAACAGGGGACCTAATACCGATCCCTGGGGGACACCACTTTTGACTGCTCCCCACTCTGACTTGGTACCATTTATGCTGACTCTCTGTTTCCTACCAATTAGCCATGACCTAATCCATCCCAACAACGACCCTCCTATTCCATGTGCCTCAACCTTTCTCATCAATCTCTCATGAGGGACTCTGTCGAAAGCTTTACTGAAATCTAAATATATAATATCATATGACTTGTCACTATCTACTGCTTCATATACCTCTGAGAAAAAGCTAAGCAAATTAGTAAGGCAAGAACGTCCCTGAGTGAATCCATGCTGAGAAGAATTTATTAAGTTAAATTTTACTAAGTGGCTTCTAATTTTCCTAGCAATAATGGACTCTAGCAACTTTCCTATGATTGATGTGAGACTAATGGGACGGTAATTGGATGCTATCGATTTATCACCTTTTTTGAAGATCGGAACTACATTTGCAAGCTTCCAAGCTTCTGGAACTAAACCTGTTTCTAATGACTTGTTAAATATAAATGCTAATGGACTACTTAACTCATCTCTGCATTCTTTTAATACTCTAGCATATACCTCGTCAGGACCAGGCGATTTTTGAGGTTTCAGTCTGTCAATTTCCTTAAGCACATCATTTCTACTTATACTAACTGTACTTAACATATTTTCTATACTATCACTATATACCATATTGACTTCTGGAATCTGTGCCAAATTTTCATTAGTGAAAACGGAAAGAAACTGACTATTTAATGTACTGCACATTTCTAAATCATTTTCTGTTATTTCTCCTATTGAAGTTTTTAGGGGGCCTATTACATCTCTAACTTTAGATTTATATAGTTGGTAAAAAGCTTTAGGGTTATTTTTTGAGTCGCTGGCTATCCTTATTTCATAATTTATTTTTGCTTTCCTGATTTCCTTTTTGACCTGTCTTGATAGAGTCTGATAGTATATATGTAAATGATTTTCACCTTTCTTTATTTTTCGATATATTCCTTTCTTTTTTCCTATAAGATCTATTAGCTTATTAGTCATCCATTTTGGTTGGTTCTGCGTCGATCTAAATCTTCTTTTAGGGATACGGATTTAGAGAACTCTCAACTCATAAGCAGGAATAAATACTAGTGATAAGACCTACAGTGTATAATGGCATAGGTATAATTAAATAAAGGCAGCAACTCGCAACATAACCACATACAGGTGTGCTTCTCACTCTTAGTCAGGCAAGCCTGCTCGGACAGAGTCTCTAAGCCACACCCTGACTCACAATGCTCACAAAAACGGTAAACTGTGGCACAATAACAAGCATACAGAAATAATAAACCCCTAGCTGTTAATCTGTCAGGTGGCAGAGGTCTAGCTGGAAGGATATAGGCTTCAGATACCCGGGCTGAGCCACCTGCTCTAGCCTAGGGACGTTCCCAAGTCTGTGCGCCAAATTACTCTAATTGAAAGGGTGCTCTCTTGAGAGACTCAGATCGCAAGTATCTGACTCTCTCCTGGCGACCCTAAAACAAAAGCAAGACGTGCTAGCGCAGTGCTGAGTGGACTAGGCAAGGGCCCTCACACAACAAAACACTAGACACACAGGGACACAGACAAGAAAATGCCCCCAGACTCCCACGGGTATCCTAGTAAAGTCGTGCGGGTCCACAGGACTCGCACCAGCAGACTTTACTTAAAGGATCGCAAAAAGCCTCCCCTCCGGTCTAGCCCCTGCTAACCTGACACAAGAATACACCAGCAAGCATGAAACCACCAAATATGAGACAACAAAAAAGCTTCCTAGGTCTCATTAACAATTACGTCTCTGCATAAGGCCCAAAATCCTATCTAGTTACCTGAGAGCTCGTCGTTAATACAATAATAGATATAAGGTCTATCAAGGGGATGGGATAATTAAGTAGATTGGTGAAGTAGTGGAAGGAAGGTATACAAAGTAAGAGAGAAAGTTTCTAAGTGGGGTTGAGAGGGATAGATATCAAGGGGGTCCGAAGGGTACGACAGTGAGGTGAGCTCTGAGTCTTGAATCTGTCTGGACCCCACCCTAGGCATACAAAATACATCCCAGGCTTGGCAACACTCAACACAGTTGCCGGGTCAAAATCGTCTACCCCGTGCGTGAGTCGAAACTAAGCCTAACGTTGCAATCGGATGCATATGGCAACGCTTCAGGCTCGTCCCAAGCTAGACTCTCCGCGCGAAGCAACGTCCCCAGCCGGTCTCTCTCTCCCGCTCGTTTCCTCCCACTCTCACTAGACTTACATCTTATATATTATAATGAAATAATGAAACAATCAACTATCGAGAATAAAATATACTAAGATGCGTTAAATGGGGTGAAAGGTCTCAAGAACGCCACACTAATGGAGCGAACGTCTGAAAATCTCAACGCTAATATACTAAACATGAGGGAGAAGGGGATCGAGAAAATACGACCCATCTCCCTTTAATGTATTTTAATTGTCAGTAAGACAGAGTGTATTCCTCTATGAGTACAGTTCTTCTTCACAATAACTCTTGGTTTGGAGTCAGCCTTTATAGAAGAACTGTAGATGACTTTGCATTATATCCTTTTATGTATTTTATTTGAAGAACTTAAGTTGGTAGTGCTTGTTTTTTGGTCCATATATGTATGTATTAATATATTTTTAATATTTAGTTTCCTCGCTAGACCTCCATCAACCTTTAAAAAAAAAAAACCGCTAGACCCCTCTTTCAAGAAAATGTTGTACTTTGTTCGCCTAATTCGCCTGAAAGGTCTTAATATTGACAAAGAAATGAGGTGAAAGGTCTCAAATCGCCAAACTAACGTAATGAACGTGTTAAAATCTCAAAGCTAATATGCTAAACTTGAGTGAGAAGGGGATCCAGAAAAACCGACTACCTCCCCCTTAAGAACATAAGCAAAATAAAAATGTGAAGAAGGTCGCTTGACAAATACAAGGCTGATCCCTTTTATCCCTGCATTACTATTTGTTCTGGCCTAACACCTTCATCCACAAATACAAGGCTGATCCCTTTTATCCCTGCATTACTATTTGTTCTGGCCTAACACCTTTATCCACAAATACAAGGCTGACCCCTTTTATCCCTGCATTACTATTTGTTCTGGTCTAACACCTTCATCCACAAATACAAGGCTGACCCCTTTTATCTCTGCATTACTATTTGTTCTGGCCTAACACCTTCATCCACAAATACAAGACTGACCCCTTTTATCCCTGCATTACTATTTGTTCTGGCCTAACACCTTTATCCACAAATACAAGACTGACACCTTTTATCCCTGCATTACTATTTGTTCTGGCCTAACACCTTCATCCACAAATACAAGACTGACCCCTTTTATCCCTGCATTACTATTTGTTCTGGTCTAACACCTTCATCCACAAATACAAGACTGACCCCTTTTATCCCTGCATTACTATTTGTTCTTGCTTAATAATAAATTATTAATTTGATTTTGTTTTCCGGGTTGGTTGGGTGGACATGCTTGGAGATTATTTCTTTTATGACGGCCTCATCATTTTTGTGTTCAGAGGACATAAAATTGCGGTAGAAGATCTTGATTTCATTGGGGGGGTCAATGTTGGGAGGGCTTTGGGTGTACATTTTTCAAGATGGTGGTTGATGGTGCTGGAGATGTCGGAGTTGGAGTATCCGTTATTTACTAAAACTTGAGATAGTCTTTCCAATTTCTCAAGTTTTAGCAATGAGGTGTGTGTCTGGGTGTATATACATTATACATACATACATATATACATCATTCCTGTATATGTATTTTGTTTTCATATAGCCTGATACAGTATCTCTCCTCTCTCAGCATTATTAAAATTATAATTATGATCCATTGTATTAGCTCTCCTCTGTTGATTTGCACTCAACTTGCTCCATTAGTTTGTCCTTCTTATTTTTTTGTCTGTGGGTGGCCCACGTGAGACAGAGCCCGACTATCGGAAAAAATAAATTCAACAACATAATGTGTGTTATTATTATATAATAATATTACAATGATGTAGTGTAAGCTAATATCAGTGCATGGTATAACTGGATTCAATATAAAATCGTTTGGAGCGAAAACATATTTGTCCTACGATTACCGATTTTTAAATAAGCATCACTGTCTCGAGTCAACCCCCCCCCCCTCAAAAAAAAAAAAAAAAGGACAAATGGGGTAAAAGCCAGAATACCTACATACATTCATACATACAGTACATACAAAATCAAATGTTGGGAGTAAGAACTTCAGGTTTGTTATATTGCTTGTTCTCCTACCACAAGTTATACAAATTATTATCATTTATAGCTCAAAATCATCTTGGAACAAAATACACTGGAAAAGATGATAGTGCGAGTCTCTCTCTCTATATATATATCTATCTATCTCTACTTCTCTGTCTGTCTCTCACCATACAATGTGTTCTCTGTCTGTGTACACAATCTATAGTTTAAGGGGAGATGGGTCGTGTGTCTAGATCCCCTTCTCCTTCTCCTTGTTTAGCCCCATTAGTTTTCAGATTTGAAGACGTTCGCCCCATTAGTTTGGTGATTTTAAGTCCTTTCGCCCCATATATGTGTCAATATTTGGACCTTTCGTGCCATTTAGGTGTCGATTATTTCCTGGCGAGCGGTATCGACGAGCAACAAATGTAATTTTAAGAGAAACCGGCCTTCAGCCGGGACATTTGTCTATCTAAAAATGTACAAATTAATCTTCAAGGGGGTCTAGAGAGTGTTTTTTAAGCTTGATGAAGGTCTAGCTAGGAAAATACAAATTAAGTGAATATAATTATAAAGAAATAGACCCCCCCCCCAAAAAAAAAAAACACTGTATCCTTAATCCATTGAAGATTAACATTAATTACGTCTCAATATTTTGACCATCATCAGACGATTATATGCAGTTTAAGAAGGACCTCTAGGAATCTAAGAGGCTAAAGGCAACTCAATTATCATGACTTCCACTGATCCTTCCTAAGCTAAATAAAACAGTGTACCGATAGCCAGAATAAACTGCTACAACGCGTCATAATCCTCAAGGAGTTTAATACTTGTTTGTAACTAGCGCTTTGGTCAATTAATGTATTTTTTGTTTCATACATTCCTCTCTAGAACTCCATCAAGCTTAAAATAAACACCCCCTAGAGCTCTCTTCAAGATTTTGTTTTTAATTTCTCGGTAAACAAAACAAAAACAAAAAACACAATATACAGTATGTATATATATATATATATATAATATACATATATATATATATATATAATTAAACAGAGGGAACAGAGGTTGTTTGACCCCGACTTTACACTTTTCTCTTCGTCCAATTCCAACTTTTTCATCGGCTCTTCCTTTTTCTTCCACATATTTCTCTTGTGTTTTGCTTGTTTTTGTTTAATAATATTTGGACTTATTCATTTGTTAATGTGTTATTTATTTATTATGTTATATATTTTCCTCCCTAAACCTCCATCAGGCTTAACAAATATCATCACCAAGATCCCCCTTCGAGACAATTATTTGCATGTATCCTCCTTAAATACGGACGTACTGTCGCATTGCTCTCATAGTCGTATGTATGAAATTGCCTTTATATTAAATATAGTTTCCTAACTATAGTTGGTTTCATTTCATCTGACGCCAAACTGAATTTCTTATCAACTATGTTCTCGATAATTATTGGAACTATAAAAAAACTATTACACTCTTGCATCCTATCAATACCAAGTTTTCATAATGTTTGCCTTACTTCTTTAAAACAAAATCGTATAAGTTGAGTAATTGATATAAGAACATTGTCAGATGAAATGAAACCGAGTATAGTCAGTCGTTAGCAGCCAAACCTGCTGTCCCTTAAAGGGGTAGGGAGCACTGTATGTTTCATATTAACTTGACGTTTTTCTGCGTCAAGACCTTGTACTAAAGCTACATCATATAGAATCAATATTTCTGGAAGTGAAATCATGCAACAAATGTTTTATTATCGGCATGATACATAGGCTGCCAAATACTAGAACAACGCAGTTTTTGGAGTCTCTTATTCCTATTTTAGAAATTATATCAGAGTCGAACCTACACTGTTATATCATGGGTGATAGTAACCTAAATGTATTATATTATAACGAAAATGATATCAACGATTTCAGAACTGCAATGTATTCTCATTCTTTGTTCCCGACCAACCGACCAAACCAACTCGAGTTACTCGAACTAGTGCCTCACTAATTGATCCCATTTGGAGTAATGACCTAACTAATTTTAGTCAAAGTGGCATTATTTTTACCTCAATAAGCGATCATTTCCCCATGTTTAGCTCCTTTCAACAACAGAAATCGGATCAACCCCACATGAAAATAACAAAGAGATCATTCAATGACGAATCAGTGTCTAATTTCAAAGAAAAACTAAGAACTCACCCGTGGATGCAAAATATTAGAGACAATAATGTCGACGAAAGTTTTCACATTTATATTGATGGACTTACGCAACTTTATAACGAAATGTTTTCAATCAAATCATATTGCGTGAAAGAAAACTAGTTCAGCAAGTCATACATTACATTAACTATAAGGAATTCAATAAAAGAAAGAAAGAAACTTCAAAAACTATATGCTAAGTGGCCGATAACATATGAACAGAGATGTACACAATATAGACACAATCTTACTTCAATAATTAGAATAGCCATAGAAAATTATCACAAGACCAAGCTAAATAGTTACTCCAATAATGCAAAGAAAACTTGGACAATAATTAACGGTATTATAGGATGAACTAAAAACACCAAACTAGCAATATCTATCAAATTCAATGATAGAGCTACCTCTATACCACTTGAAATTGCCGAAGGATTGTAAATTGCCGAAGGATTATAAAACTTCGATAGGAGAAATGACAGAAAATGATTTAGAAATGTGCAGTACATTAAATAGTCAGTTTCTATCCGTTTTCACTAATGAAAATTTGGCACAGATTCCAGAAGTCCGTAAGGTATATAGAGATAGTATAGAAAATAGGTTAAGTACGGTTACTATAAGTAGAAATGATGTGCTTAAGGAAATTGACAGACTGAAACCTCAGAAATCGCCTGGTCCCGATGAGGTATATGTCAGAGTATTAAAAGAATGCAGAGATGAGTTAAGTTACCCATTAACATTTCTTTTTAACAATTCATTAGAAACAGGTATAGTTCCAGAAGCTTGGAAGCTTGCAAATGTAGTTCCGATTTTCAAAAAAGGTGATAAATCAATAGCATCCAATTACCGTCCCATTAGTCTCACTTCAATCATAGGAAAGCTACTAGAGTCAATTATTGCTAGGAAAATGAGAAACCACTTAGAAACATTTAACTTAATCAATTCTTCTCAGCATGGATTCACACAGGGACGTTCTTGCCTTACTAATTTGCTTAGTTTTTTCTCAGAGGTATATGAAGCAGTAGATAATGACAAGGCATACGATATTATATATTTAGATTTCAGTAAAGCTTTCGACAGAGTCCCTCATGAGAGATTGATGAGAAAGGTTGAGGCACATGGAATAGGTGGGGCGTTGTTGGGATGGATTAGGTCATGGCTAATTGGTAGGAAACAGAGAGTCAGCATAAATAGTACCAAGTCAGAGTGGGGAGCAGTCAAAAGTGGTGTCCCCCAGGGATCGGTATTAGGTCCACTGTTGTTTCTTATATACATAAATGACCTAGATTTAGGTATAACTAGTAGGATAAGTAAATTCGCAGACGATACTAAAATAGGGAGATCAATTGATTCAGATAGCGATATAGAGTGCCTCCAAAGGGATCTAGATACCTTACATGAATGGTCAGTAAATTGGCAGATGAAGTTTAACATTGACAAATGCAAGGTATTAAAGATAGGGAAGATGCAAACAAATGTTAAATATAAACTAGCTAATTTAGAATTAGAACATTCAGATTGCGAGAAAGATCTAGGTGTGTTTGTTAGCAATGATTTGAAGCCTAGAAAACAGTGTATAAGCGTTCGTAATAAGGCAAACAGGATTCTCGGGTTCATCTCTAGGAGTGTGAGTAACAGAACTGCTGATGTTATCTTAAAACTTTACTTGTCATTAGTGAGACCCCATATGGATTATGCTGTCCAATTTTGGTGTCCTTATTACAGAATGGACATAGATTCATTGGAGAGAGTACAGCGTAGAATGACAAAAATGATCCATAATATTAGAAATCTTTCGTATGAAGAAAGGTTGAAGAAATTAGGTTTACATTCGTTAGAGAGACGCAGAGTTAGAGGGGATATGATAGAGGTGTTCAAGTGGGTTAGTGGGATTAACAAAGGGGACATGACAAATGTACTAAAGCTCAGTGATAGCGAAAGAACTCGTACCAATGGTTTCAAATTAGATAAATTTCGTTTCAGAAAAGATATAGGCAAATATTGGTTTGGTAACAGAGTTGTAGATGGGTGGAATGGACTACCAAGTGCTATAGTGGGATCTAAAACTGTAGGGAGCTTTAAGATAAAATTGGATAAGCATATGGACGAGAAGGGTTGGGTGTGAAGGGGGATCAGCCGGGTTGGGCCAATCAGCGCTCTGCAGACCCCCATAATCCTGCGTTAATCTCTAACCGTTTTGGTAAGATGATCCTCAGGGTATTAGAGTGTGAAGCCTATAATTGGGCTTTGTAATTGAATTGGGGTTGTGTGGGACAGGGATCTGCCTTGCTTAGGCCAATCGGCTTTCTGCAGACTCCCATTTTCTTATGTTCTTATGTTCTTATGTTCTTATGTTCTTATGTTCCTATGATTCAATGCATATTTCAGTAATATCGGTTCTAAACTAGCTGAGATGTATCTCCTTCTGATACAAATTTTATTTATTACCTGCCCGAGCCCACTACATTTTCCTTTTAGCTAAATCCAATCTCACAATTTGAAATTATACAAATAGTGCGAGAGCTTAAATTATCATCACCAGGTCATGATATTTCTATAAAGACAATTAAGGAATGTGTATTAGAAATGTCTCCATTTTTAGAATATATAATTAATGAATCGTGTAAACAAGGAACTTTCCCACGCCACCTACAGATCGCACGTGTGATTCCCATACACAAGAGCAGTGACAAAGCTTTTACCAGTCAATTACCGACCTATTTCAATTCTACCAAGCATTAGCAAGATTTTTGAAAAAGCAGTAGGTAACAGGCTAATCAAATACCTTACATCCCACTCCTTACTTTCTGACTCACAATATGGTTATAGACCCCAGTACTCAACCAAACTCGCTATTCACTCTCTCACCCATAATATTTATAATGCTTTAAATAATCAAATGTACCATGTCACAGTTTTTTGTGACCTTTCAAAAACGTTTGATACCTTATCCCACAGCATATTATTACATAAATTATCCAACTACGGCATTAGAGGCCCTTCATTACAATGGTTCAAAATCTATCTAAGTAACAGACAACAGTTTGTATCCTTTAGTAACAAACATCCCTCATTGAGAAGAGTCGCATATGGAGTCCCCAAGGTTCCATTTTGGGTCCAATATTATTTTTAGTTTATATTAATGGCATTGTCCGCTCTACCCCACATTAAATTTATTTTTATACGCAGATGATACCAATATCTTCCTCCATGGTTACCATCTAAACGAAATCAGTGCAATCCTTAACAGAGAGCTTGTTCATGTCTCCAACTGGATCAAAAGTAATAAATTGACGCTTAACGTAACAAAGACTCATTATCTTGTATCACACCCTCCACGTGTTCAACCACAAAACATGAGCATTAAAATAGGAAATCTCATTGTTAACAAAGTAAATTAAACAAAATTCCTTGGAATTATACTAAATGACCAGTTACTATGGAAGTCACAAATATCAGAGATAAAACTTAAACTATCTAAACTAACTGGCATATTATACAAGATTCGTGGGAGTTTAAACGAAGTTAATCTTAAACAGACATATCTCTCCCTAGGATATCCACACATATTATACGGTTCAGCAATTTGAGGTGGAACTCACCAATCTTATCTAAACTATCTTGTTGTTATTCAAAAGAAATTAGTACGGATAATGACCAACAGCCAATACTATCAACATACCAACCCCCTTTACCGCCAACTTCAAATACTGAAAGTAGAAGACATTATTGAACTTCAATCATGTTTATTTGTATATAAATAATTAACCAATATACATTCTATTTGTGCAGGTTTTTCACTGATCAATCATGCCATAGAAACCAGAGGTGTGAATAAATTACATAGGGTTCCTCAATATAGAACTTCCCATATACAACAACATATCATATTTAGCAAACTATTCGATGAATGGCACTCAGCTTAAGAATGTAAACAGAGAAACCGATCTGGGAGTAACAATATCGAGTAACCTAAAACCGAGTCAACAATGTTCAGAAGTTGTTAAGAAGGCAAACAAAATAATTGGCTTTATAGGCAGATCATTTGAGCATAAATCCAAAGAAGTTATCCTAACTCTTTACAATTCCTTAGTCCGCCCTCTTCTGGAATACTGCGTTCAATCCTGGTGCCCTTATTACCAAAAAGATATAAACAAGCTAGAACGAGTTCAACGTAGAGTTACCAAAATGATACCTAGCCTAAAGAACAAATCATACGAAGAGCGTCTTAGAGAATTAAATCTATTTCCTTTAACCCAGCGCAGATTAAGAGGTGACTTAATTCAAGTGTTCAAAATCATCAAAGGCATCGACAATATGGACTGTAGTAATTACTTCACTATCGACCAATCTAATTACACGCGGGGAAACGGTTGCAAAATTATTGGTAAATCTTTTAACTCACACGAATCTAAGAATTTCTTCTTCAATCGAGTTGTCAACTTGTGGAATGGGCTTCCCCGAAACGTTATAGACTGCATCACCGTTGATTCATTTAAACTCCGCCTAGACATATATCTCGCATCAAACCCGCGACTGACTGCGTTTGTAAATGAATAACTTTATTTTATCCCCCCCTCAGTTACTAACCCATCTGTCCCCTACTAACTTCCTAATCCTGCCACGGACATTAGTTCCAGGGTAGTAGTTCCCTTTCCAATGTTCCCTTACCCACTCTAAACCACTGTTTGGACACTTGATCCTCAGTGTCTTGGAGGACAAGCAACCTAGAAGGGTCACTAGATCTGTTATTGCTTGATTTCCTTTGTACTCCTTTGTACTCCTTTGTACTATGGAATGATTTAAATAATGTACTAAGACAAAAACCTAGTCTTGTATCTTTTAAAATTTCAGTTAAACAAGCCTTAATGAATAAATATTAAATATAGTAGGCTACTAGACATCTCACGAATAACATGTACAAGTATATTATAATAAATATTAAATATAGTAGGCTACTATATAGACATCTCACGAATAACATGTACAAGTATATTATAATAGATAAATGGATAAATAAAAGCATGTACTAAAATGACAGATCACAATTTTCACTTGACACTGTATAATATATTTGGGTCTCAAGTGTGTAGTGGTCGTTCCCCGGCCAACCGGCCGCAGGTCTATGTAAAACTAATGTATGTATATAGTTGTGTATGTATAACTAATGTATGTATATAGTTGTGTATGTATAACTAATGTATGTATATAGTTGTGTATGTATAACTAATGTATGTACTGTATATAGTTGTGTATGTAAAACTAATGTATGTATATAGTTGTGTATGTATAACTAATGTATGTATATAGTTGTGTATGTATAACTAATGTATGTATATAGTTGTGTTTGTAAAACTAATGTATGTATATAGTTGTGTATGTATAACTAATGTATGTATATAGTTGTGTATGTATAACTAATGTATGTATAGTTGTATGTATAACTAATGTATGTATATAGTTGTGTATGTATAACTAATGTATGTATATAGTTGTGTATGTATAACTAATGTATGTATATAGTTGTGTATGTATAATGTATGTATATGTATGTATGTATATATAATGGTGTATGTTTGTATGTTGTGTATGTTTTAATGTATGTATATAGTTGTGTATGTCTAATGTATGTATATAGTTGTGTATGTATAACTAATGTATGTATAGTTGTGTATGTATAACTAATGTATATATAGTTGTGTATGTATACTAATGTATGTATATAGTTGTGTATGTATAACTAATGTATGTATAGTTGTGTATGTTAACTAATGTATGTATATAGTTGTGTGTATGTATACTAATGTATGTATAGTTGTGTATGTATAACATGTATGTATATAGTTGTGTATGTATAACTAATGTATGTATATAGTTGTGTATGTATACTATGTATGTATATAGTTGGTATGTATCCTAATGTATGTATAGTGTGTTCTGTATGTATGCTATAGTTGTGTATGTATAACTGGTATGTATATAGTTGTGTATGTATAACTAATGTATGTATATAGTTGTGTATGTATAACTAATGTATGCATATAGTTGTGTATGTATAACTAATGTATGTATATAGTTGTGTATGTATAACTAGTGTATGTGTATAGTTGTGTATGTATAATGTATGTATGTATATAGTTGTGTATGTATACTGTATGTGTATAGTTGTGTATGTATAACTAATGTATGTGTATAGTGTTGTATGTATATGTGATCTAATGTATGTGTATAGTTGTGTATGTATAACTAATGTATGTGTATAGTTGTGTATGTATAACTAATGTATGTGTATAGTTGTGTATGTATAATGTATGTGTATAGTTGTGTATGTATAACTAATGTCTGTGTATAGTTGTGTATGTATAACTAATGTCTGTATATAGTTGTGTATGTATAACTAATGTCTGTATATAGTTGTGTATGTATAACTAATGTCTGTATATAGTTGTGTATGTATAACTATGTCTGTTTATGTTGTATAATAATGTATGTATATAGTTGTGTATGTATAATGTCTGTATATAGTTGTATGTATAACTAATGTCTGTATATAGTTGTGTATGTATAACTAATGTCTGTATATAGTTGTGTATGTATAACTAATGTATGTATATAGTTGTGTATCATGTATATGTGTGTATGTAACTAATGTTGTTGTGTATGTATAACTAATGTATGTATATAGTTGTGTATGTATAACTAATGTATGTATATAGTTGTGTATGTATAACTAATGTATATTGTGTATGTATAACTAATGTATGTATATAGTTGTGGTATTGTATAATAATGTGTATGTATATAGTTGTGTATACTAGTATGTATTAGTATGTATTTGTATGTATATAGTTGTGTATGTATATAGTTTGTTGTATATCTCAATGCATGTATATAGTTGTGTATGTATAACTATGTATGTTATAGTTGTGTTGCATGTATATGTTGTGTCGTATCAAGTATGTATATTTATGTCGTTGTATATAGTTGTGTATAACTAATGTATGTATATAGTTGTGTATGTATATGTATGTTTAGTTGTGTTTATGTATATTGTATGTATATGTGTGTATAACTGTATATATGTGTATAAAATGTATGTATATAGTTGTGTAATGTATGTATATAGTTGTGTATGTATAACTAATGTATGTATATAGTTGTGTATGTATAACTAATGTATGTATATAGTTGTGTATGTATAACTAATGTATATAGTTGTGTATGTATAACTAATGTATGTATATAGTGTGTATGTATGTTGTGTATGTATAACTAATGTATGTATATAGTTGTGTATGTATAAATGTATGTATATTAAGCTTGTATAAATGTATGTATATAGTTGTGTATGTATAACTAATGCATGTATGTTGTGTATGTATGTATTATATAGTTGTGTATGTATAACTAATGCATGTATATAGTTGTGTATGTATAACTAATGCATGTATATAGTTGTGTATGTATAACTAATGCATGTATATAGTTGTGTATGTATAACTAATGTATGTATATAGTGGTTGTAATGCTGTTTGTGTATGTATATGTATATAGTTGTGTATGTATACTAATGCAGTATATAGTTGTGTATGTATAACTATTGGCTGAATACAGATGTGTATGTATGACTAATGAATGTCTATAGTTTTGTATGTATAACTAATGTATGTATATAGTTGTGTATGTATAATGTATGTATATAGTTGTGTATGTATAACTAATGCATGTATATAGTTGTGTATGTATAACTAATGCATGTATATAGTTGTGTATGTATAACTAATGCATGTATATAGTTGTGTATGTATAATGTATATGTTTGTGTAATGTATGTATATAGTTGTGTATGTATAACTAATGTATGTATATAGTTGTGTATGTATAACTAATGTATGTATATAGTTGTGTATGTATAACTAATGTATGTATATAGTTGTGTATGTATAACTAATGTATGTATATAGTTGTGTATGTATAACTAATGTATGTATAGTTGTGTATGTATACTAGTTGTGTATAGTATATAGATGTGTATGTATAACTAATGTATGTATATAGTTGTGTATGTATAACTAATGTATGTATATAGTTGTGTATGTATAACTAATGTATGTATATAGTTGTGTATGTATATAGTTGTGTATGTATATAGTTGTGTATGTAAAACATTTATTTGTTTATTTATGTATTTGTTTATTTGTTTATTTTTATTTTATTTTGTGAATTGTGTGTATAATAATTGTTTTTCTTATCATTATTAAATATTCAGTTGTAATCCATATTTTTTTTATATATACAGATAATATTATATATAATATATATATATATATATATATATATAATCTAATATATAAAATATAAATATATATAAATATATATATATATATATATATAAATATATATATATATATATATATATATATATATATATATATATATATATATATATATATAATATATAATATATATATATATATATATATATATATATATATATATATCGTATTATAGATATATATATATATATATATAATATATATATATATATATATATATATATATAATCAAACTTAAATGTTATCGTGAGTTACCAGACAAATTGAAATAAATCTTATGAAAGGTTCACCAAGATATGTTTCTGGTTCATAAACAAGTTTCGGCGTTAATGAACTCAAGCTTCTGCAATGATATGTATAAGAATCACCACAATTGTATTAATCTGTATCTGGAAGCAACAATAAAAATGTGTATCCTAACAAAATTGTAGAATTTGTATCCTAACAAGAAAAGGCTAGTTGATCCGTTACTAGGATTAGATATTGGAGGTTAGGATTCCCAGTCCCAACCTCAAGGGGCTATCTGCGCCACAAAAGTGATAGGTGGTGGAGTCCATCCCTACGTTATACTGACAATAGGTAGCGCCAACGAACTTGACAATAATCTAGATCCCTGACCTCTCTGTAATTCAAAAAGGACATAGAACAAACTGGCTGTGAATATCCACACCTATTTCCTGATGGACTCTTCCCAAATAATAGAAACGTCAGACCCAATGCTTTTATTAATTTCGAGTTAAAATAATTTAAGATGTCAAGAGTATTGTCAAGTTAGCTGGCGCTACCTTTAATCCTCCATATACTGTATATTGTAAACTATTTATATATGTTGTTTTTGTATATTATACCATAGATTATTCTATGACAAGCTATTAAGGGGCAGGTAGTCGCTTTTTCTGGCCCCCCTTCCCCCTCATGTTTAGCCCCATTAGTTTTCAGATTTTATGACGTTCGGCTAATTAGTTTGGCGATTTTAAGACCTTTTGCCCCAGTTCTTTGTCAATATTAAGACCTTTCGTGCCATTTAAGTGTCGATGTTTTCTTTGGTGAGCGACAACGAGCCTTTTATTTTAGAAGGAACCGGCTTTCGGCCACGACACTTTTCTATCGACAAATTTACAAATTTATCTTGAAAGGGGGAGGTCAAGCGAATAAATGAAAATATAAATTATTTATAAACATGTAGACCAAAAAGCACTACCCCCTTAAGCTATCCAGAAGCTCACTTTATATAGGCATGTTTCCCTCCAACAATATTCAGAGGTGTTTACCTGCGATTCACCTTTTATATCTTACTTAACCTGACAAGCGCGATATAGACCTAGGTGCTAGGGTAGTTATTTGTGCATTTCTAGCCCTGGATTCTGACAGAATTCGTTATATTTACAATATAAAGCATTATTTGTTTTCGGTATGCTTTTATTTTACATATATGATGTATATATGAACCTTCAAGAGTGCTAAAATAAGTGGGAAAAGCATTTGGGTGGTGAAAAACGAAGATATTGGCCACCCGGTCATAATCTCAGGCGAGAGAGAGCCACAGGCAGCCCTCCCCTCTCGCTGTCTGGGAGTCAACTGAGACGAGCGGGGCGGTGTGTGCTGGTGTCTGGGTGTTGCATAACGATCTTTTATGCAACCCACTTGTCCTACATTATCGGGGGAGAGAAAAATAACCGAAAATTGATAAAAAAAAGAGAAAAAATAGGTGATAATTGAGGGGGGGGGGAGGGGGGAATAAGGTGGGGAAGGAGGGGAGGGGGAGGGGTGAGAAACACATGGATGAGTACTAGAGGGGAATTATCTCACCTAGAGACAAAATCCTTTGTTTTGATAGGCCCTTTTTTTTTTGGAAGGCTTTTTTTATGGTCTTGCTTCCGTGAGGCCTATCGCGTTCCCTATAGGAAGCCTTCCGTGAGGCCTATCGCGCTTGCCGGGTTAATGCTACGATGCAATATTTACCCATTCAAGGGAGATTATTATTTGTTTGTTTTTATAATTCAGTTTCCTCCCTGGACTTCCGTCAAACTTGAACAAAATATAACCCCCAGAACCTCTTCAAGATAAATGTGTGCATAAAAATACCCCGACCAAAGGCCGGATCCTTCTACAATGCAGGCTCGCTATAGCTCGCAACAAAAATCAATAAAACAAAACAATAATAAAATTAAACAAATAAAAAATAAACAAATCGACACCTAAAGAGCAGGAAAGCTCGTATATTCAAATTGTGCTGTCTGCAGTGTTAGGTTCATGTTACGCAAGGTACAGTACCATACCACATATTTAACCCCATTAGTTTAGATTATTTCAAAATCGTTCGCCTTATTATTTAGCGATTTCAGACCGTTTGCCCCATTCATTGCCCATATTAAGATCTGTCATGCCATTTAGGTGTCGATTCTTTCCTAGCGAATGATAGCGAGCCTAACATTTAGGAGGAACCGGCCTTCATTTGGAAAATGTTCTGGGATATTTTCTTAGCGAAAACAATGTACAAATTGATCTCGAAAAGTTATATTTTGGGTGTTTTTAAAGTCTGATAGATGTCTAAGGAACAATCCCCCCCCCCCCGTCCTCAACCCTTTGTATTATTTTGCATGTTAGTACACTGAGTTTACCTCATGCTTACAGAAGTGACACTTGTTAACCCCTTCAACACGATGAAGTAATTTTCATCATATTCTGGTTACCAACAAACAATGTT
Source organism: Paralithodes platypus (assembly GCA_032716605.1). Classification (NCBI taxonomy): domain Eukaryota; kingdom Metazoa; phylum Arthropoda; class Malacostraca; order Decapoda; family Lithodidae; genus Paralithodes; species Paralithodes platypus. The sequence goes on along the minus strand of CM064548.1, from coordinate 36,642,987 downwards.
CCTTACCTTATAATCTACCTCTGGGAATCAAAGGGGCAAATACGATCTCAATAAACCCTCAGAATAACACAGCTCCTTCTTAAACTGTATAAAAATCGCTTAATGTCAGCAAAAATCAAAGGTAAAATGTCGTGCTAAAGGGGTTTTAAAAAAGAAACTGTGCTGTCTCCAGGGTTATACGATGTTACACAATGTATAGTTGGTTACCAAACTGTGCTGTCTCCAGGGTTATACGATGTTACACAATGTATAGTTGGTTACCAAACTGTGCTGTCTCCAGGGTTATACGATGTTACACAATGTATAGTTGGTTACCAAACTGTGCTGTCTCCAGGGTTATACGATGTTACACAATGTATAGTTGGATACCAAACTGTGCTGTCTCCAGGGTTATACGATGTTACACAATGTATAGTTGGATACCAAACTCTCTAGGCCACTCATAAGAATTCCTGGGCCCTCTCTCTTTTGTCTTTATTCAATCATAGTTATCTGTATTGATTTTTGGATTAAATTTGATTCCAAATAAATTGAGTATACTGTACTGTGTATATTGAGTATACTGTACTGTATATATTGAGTATACTGTACTGTATATATTGAGTATACTGTACTGTATATATTGAGTATACTGTACTGTATATATTGAGTATACTGTACTGTATATATTGAGTATACTGTACTGTATATATTGAGTATACTGTACGGTATATATTGAGTATACTGTACGGTATATATTGAGTATACTGTACGGTATATATTGAGTATACTGTACTGTATATATTGAGTATACTGTACTGTATATATTGAGTATACTGTACGGTATATATTGAGTATACTGTACGGTATATATTGAGTATACTGTACTGTATATATTGAGTATACTGTACTGTATATATTGAGTATACTGTACTGTATATATTGAGTATACTGTACTGTATATATTGAGTATTCAGTACTGTATATATTGAGTATACTGTACGGTATATATTGAGTATACTGTACTGTATATATTGAGTATACTGTACTGTATATTGAGTATACTGTACGGTATATATTGAGTATACTGTACTGTATATATTGAGTATACTGTACTGTATATATTGAGTATACTGTACGGTATATATTGAGTATACTGTACTGTATATATTGAGTATACTGTACTGTGTATATTGAGTATACTGTACTGTATATATTGAGTATACTGTACGGTATATATTGAGTATACTGTACTGTATATATTGAGTATACTGTACTGTATATATTGTGTATACTGTACTGTATATATTGAGTATACTGTACTGTATATATTGAGTATACTGTACGGTATATATTGAGTATACTGTACGGTATATATTGAGTATACTGTACTGTATATATTGAGTATACTGTACTGTATATATTGAGTATACTGTACTGTATATATTGAGTATACTGTACTGTATATATTGAGTATACTGTACTGTATATATTGAGTATACTGTACTGTATATATTGAGTATACTGTACGGTATATATTGAGTATACTGTACTGTATATATTGAGTATACTGTACTGTATATATTGAGTATACTGTACGGTATATATTGAGTATACTGTACTGTATATATTGAGTATACTGTACTGTATATATTGAGTATACTGTACGGTATATATTGAGTATACTGTACTGTATATATTGAGTATACTGTACTGTATATATTGAGTATACTGTACGGTATATATTGAGTATACTGTACTGTATATATTGAGTATACTGTACTGTGTATATTGAGTATACTGTACTGTATATATTGAGTATACTGTACTGTATATATTGAGTATACTGTACTGTATATATTGAGTATACTGTACTGTATATATTGAGTATACTGTACTGTATATATTGAGTATACTGTACTGTATATATTGCATTATATATCCATTTGGCTGAACGTTTTCTTCATGCTCGTTAATAGTTGAATAATGTCGGTCTTTGGCTTAAGGGGAATGACCTGCTTTTTTTTCTTCTCTTTCTTGGTTGTATCAATTCGGCCCGATTTAGCATACTGTTTTAATACATTTATCCCCATCCATGTGAAGATTTTCTCTTGGCGAGCAACAGCTAGCCAGCATTTTATGGGTAAATCCGGCTTTGGCGGTGACATTTTTCTATCGAAATACGTACACATTGCTCTCCCCCCCCCCCCCGCCTCTCTCTCTCTCTTTCTCTCTCACTCTCACTCTCTCTCTTTCTTTCCAAAAATCCTTGCAGTCTGGAACTATGCTTGATCAGTGGAAGCTCACCAACGTAACACCTATATTAAAAAAAAAACACAGTAAATCCCTACCCAGTAACTATCATCCAATTAGCTTAACCTCAGTTGTATGTAAAATGCTAGAAACACTCATAAGAGAAAGACTCGTAAATCAATTAGAGGAAAATAATATACTTAAAGATACTTAACACAGCTTTCGTAACAAACTTCCTGCTTATCAAACCTCTTGGACTTCTTCCACGATATCCTCAACCTGCATGATGAGAATAAAGCCTGACGATACAAAAATTGCAAATAGCGTACTCTCAAAAGAACAAGTTGACAATATGCAACACAATCTAGATAACTTGTCATGTTGGGCCCAAATTTGGCAAATGAGTTTCAATGCGGATAAACGTAAAGTACTACATATCGGTCATTTGACCATAAATCCAAAGAAGTTATCCTAACTCTTTACAATTCCTTAGTCCTCCCTCTTCTGGAATTCTGCATTCAGATATAGACAAGCTAGAACGAGTTCAACGTAGAGTTACCAATATGATACCTAGCCTAAAGAACAAACCATACAAGGAGCGTCTTAGAGAATTAAATTTATTTCCTTTTAGTGGGGCAGATAACTGGAATAATCGTTCATTTCTGGAACAAGCACCAAAATCGGCACACATACTTCTTGGGGGTTGCTCTTTTGATAAAACCCGTTAGCCACCTAAAAATTCAAGATGGCGGCCATTTTTCAAGATAGCTGCCATTGAATATACAGAAACATTGCATTTCGCAATAAAATCGCAAAGACTTGTCCTATTTGAATGATCTTGGTGTCAAATCATAAATTTTTCACTATGTAGAATCCGAATTTGGAACCATGGACTTACTCGCTAGATTCCTTGTACCATAATATCAGTCCCGGAATCATAATTAGGGTAAAAGGTGCCCATATCATAGGCACCATCAGTCCGATATATTATTGGATGTACATGTAGGCAGTAGGCCTATACTTGTTTGTCACTTATCGTCTTGCTGCCTGGATGAGTATACTACAACGCTTCTAAACCTCGCATCTGCAGCTGCACAGTGCCATTGTGACGTCTACCAGTGTTGGCAGAATCGCCTCTCGTTGGTCACTAGCGCTCGCCAGGGACATCGAAATGGGCTAGTTATCAGAGAATGTTGTTCTTTCTTTCCTAGTAATCGCATTGTCACAGACAGTCCAGTGGTGGTCTTTGTTTTTGTCTGTGACAACAGGTTATATTTTATATCAACAGTAGTGATAATAGTACCAGCGTGTGAATAAGAAAGACTTTCAGAGCGAGGAGGTAGTAAGTGTCTGTATGTATGGGTGCATTCCTGCCTCTCGCTCGCCATTGGATGGCGTGTCTGGCTGTGTCCTATGACGCCTGCTGTCTTGTGACGTCTTGGCCCGTGATTGGCCGACCATCGCACCTTTGCGGTCTCCTGTGTAACTTACCTCCTCCATGAGGGTCCCCAGGAGCTGTCCTCGTCAGAACAGGCTTGGCGCGCGTGCTTCTAACATCCCTTTGCATGCTCTCTCCCGATCACCACCTTTATCACTGTTTCTCTCACTCGATTCTCTCTTTTCATACTCTAACCTTTATTAACTGCACAACACTCCCCTTGGGTTCTGCATACGGTTTTCATAGCCGGCCCATTGTATTGCATGCGCCGTCCTCAGAGATATTTACATGTACTTAGAATAGGTTTGAGGGTTATTAGTTAGTATAGGTTAAGAACTTAGTGTGTCTCCATTATTGATTTAGTGTTTCTGCTCTTTTATTTAATGCTAGACTGGGATAAGGTAACTGTAGTCGTTGTCTCCGATGTGTGTACGGTTTTCTTATACCTATACGACTTCGACCGGTCCTGTGGTTGCCTGGGATGTCTTTTCGGTTGCGTCCTTTGCGAGTGCAGCATTGTGTTGACTGAGGGTTTTGGCCTGTACCAGTTCCACACTTTGCTGCCTCTTTGCTTGTCTTTAGAGGGTCGCCAGGATAGAACCAGATACTTGTGATCTGGATCTATCGAGAGAGCCCCCTAGTCAATTAACGTAACTTAAAGGATGCAGTCTTAACACCTTACGAGTGGCCTATGCGGTTTATTTATATGTACCGCCCAGCGGGGTGTTTTTAGCCAAAATAGGGCTGTTTACGTGATCATTTTCATGCCTAAATAAGACCCAGAACGTAAAACAAGTACCTATCCCTGAAAGGGCATAAACAGAGCTTTCGAATGACACCATAACGATCCTTTTATGATGGCTAGTTTTCTTGCAATAACCGTGCAACACGAGTGCAAAAAGCATGTAATTAGCCACTTTCCCGATATAATTCCTTATATAGCGAGTGAGAGAGGGAGGAGGGAGCTGGTATTCGTGTCAGTATGTTCGCCGCGGTGGTCTGGAGCAGTCATACGCTCGCTACTCTCCTGCCACCACTTGTCTCTCTCTCTCAGCAACATTACGTGCTGAAATTGCCACTCGAGTTATGTCGAGCGCCGCCACATAGTCCAGCTTTATTTAACTCGACTTATGTGGTGAGCCGCTAATTAAGGGTTAAGGACATCGCTTGGCTACGAGCCTGTCTTGCTCAACCCCAGTTCCTTACCTAGAGTATCCCAGCTAGACATTATTAATCGAGTAGACACTTGTTAGTATTTAATATAAGCTCTTTGATATGTGCGCATTATTATTCACAGCATTTATTAGTCTAGGTTGTTGCTGAGCCGCACAACCATAGCAGACTGTTTCGTTGATGAGGAAGTACTTCTTTTAGTGTCGAGCATTGCTACCGTTGCGCATTTATAGTATTCTCGTGTCAGTTAACATTATATTATGTCCTCTCTTTTAGTGTATTCGATTTACATGTGTGGTGTCCTGCCTCCTGCCTTTATATAGTTCTAAATCAGTACGAGCATCTTATGAGCATCAGACTTTCTTCAGAAGTTTCCAGGTCTATGCTGTAGGACTATACTTCACTTTCTTTCAGATAGGAGTGAAGAGTTTATTGTTGTTTAGAGTAACTGTATTGAAGCATATTTTTATTGTATTAAATCTAACAGTGATTTAATTGATCTTTCCATAGATTCCTTTTTATGCATTTTAACGTAACTTGCATCTTGTTTGTTATCAGGCTATACCAGTGCAGGTTAGCCTGAAGTAGAGTACATTTATGCCCAGTTAAGGATACCCTGCTATCGCAGATTAACCCTGGAGGGCATAGGTGTTTTGTTCGCCGGCATATAAGTTCGAGGGTTTGGATCTAGCGTACCGTTGTTGCATAGTGCCCTATTACTAGTCCAATCATTGAGTGCCCTTGTTTTATTCGTAGTCCCGGTCGTAACAAATGGCGACCTTGCCTAGTATCTTATCTTAGTCGTCATAACAAATGGCGACCTTAGTCTAGGATTTAGTGAACTAAGAAATAATTGCAGGATTTTTTTGGTGGAGATATTTTTTTGTTAATCACCGTTTGGGGGTCGATTGTTATTTCTCACAGTTTGGCAGTGGACATTTGTTTTTGAGGAATATTTTGGACACGTTGGAATTTTTTTTTTTAGCAACGTAGTATAGCACTTGAGTTGTCTTCAAGCATGTTTTGAGTGAATAGTGCTACATGAGAGTTTAGGTACTTTTTTTTTTTTTATAAACGTTGAGGATTTCCGGTGGACTCTATGTCGAACCACAGATCAGTGCACAGTGAGGACACAGTACGGGAAGCAGGCGAGGAGGTGGAGAAGGTGGAGTTGTCTAACGGCGTTCGGGTGGTGAACAATGAGGAGGATGCTCGGATTTTTTTGGAGGAGCCTGTGTCAGCGGATCGGGTGTCGGGGCTAGACCGGTACGGACTGCAGTGTGTAGCCACGGTCTTAGGGTTGTCCGGTACTAGCGGTTTGTCGAGAGGTGAGCTGGTTGCCTGGGTGCTCGGTGGGGTGCATGGCTTCGGGTGGAGCGGGAGCTGGGGCACCTTCTGCCCAGCCCCCATTCCACTCGACTCCTATCATGGCACCCCCTCGGACTCCGGAACCGGGTACGTTCCCGCAGGCCGATGCCCGCTGGCGGTTGGGTATGCCTCTAGATGATTCACGGGGTGGGTCCCCAATAGTAGCACCCCCTCCTCAGGGTTTGTCTTCCGAGATGTTGTTTCAGCTTGAACTCGCCAAACTCTAGCAACGATAGTATGAGGTTGAGCTCAGGCAGCAGCAGCAGCAGCGGGAATCTGAGCTTAGGATTCAGCCTGAGGAGAGAAAGGCCATACGTGAGGCTGAGCTTCAGGTTGAGGCTACGAAGTATTGTGCAGACATAGAGCTTGAGAAGTCTCGGGTGGAGTCGACAGAGCAGCGTCTCGGTTCTGGGAATCGAGGTCTTGATCAGTCTTTATCGCACCTTCTTAAGTTAGTCCCTGCATTTGACGAGTCGGGTGTCACCGAGTTTTTCCTGCGTTTTGAGAAGAAGTGCCGGGAGCACCAATGGCCCGAGGTTAAGGGGGCAGCCCTTGTTTCCTCTAGGTTGGTTGGCAAAGGACTCAAGGCATATGATGCGTTGCCCTTGGAGTCTTGCATCGATTATGAGGTATTGAAGGAAGCTGTTCTGCGGGCGTACGAGTTACAACCAGAGACATATAGGTTGAAGTTTCGGGGTGTTACAAAGGGTCGTGAGTGCACTTTTCTAGAACATGCCCAGGAACTGTCTGATGCTTTGAGAAATTGGCTGAGGTCAGAGAAGGTGACGACGTTCGAAGAGCTTGAGCAGTTATTCCTTCTAGAGCAATTTTTTAAATGCACAGGCGGTGACCTGACTTTGAACCTCAAAGAGAAACATCCTAAAACTCTACAAGAGGCAGCTGAGTTGGCTGACCTGAGATTATCACTGATTCGTGGGTGCGGGTCTGCACAATGGACCGATGCAGTTAACAAGGGGCGCAACACTCCACCCCCCCGAGTCAGTGATGCAACATTTAATAACAAAAGTAAGAGCAATGATACTAATTTTGATCACAAACCAAAAACCGTCCCGTTTAAGAAAGGTCAGGGCCCTTCCCCACCTCAGGGGAAGTCCAAGGGTGAAGTAGAGTGTTTTAAGTGTCATAAAAAGGGGCATTTTGCACGTTCCTGCCCTAGTAACCAACCTGCAGCAGTCGTGTCTTTGGCTAGCAACATTGGGGTGTCTCTGAGGTCTTCTGTGTTTACCCGGGGTGATATGTCAGATGCGGGGGCACAGCCAGTGAAGGAGTGTCCGGAAGGCTCGAAACCTGTCCGCGATGCTTTTTGCGACCATAGAGGGTGTGGCTGAGTGAGTTGGGCTGGTTGCAAGCATGGGTTGGAGTTGTTGCGTGATACAGGTGCATCCCAGACTCTGATGAAAAACTTTACAGGCCAACCTATAAACTCGGCACGGGTAGTTGTGGTGCAGGGTATTAATGCTACACAGTCATACCCGTTGGTTCGAGTGGAGCTGGAGGTTGATGGTGTGACACGAGAGATAGATGTTGGAATCGTAGAGAAACTGCCAGTAGAGGGCGTCGACCTTCTTCTCGGCAACGACTTTGCGGTGTCTACTTCTGAGGTTCCACCCTTAGTCGTTGCCGAGAGGGCGGCCGACGTGAGTAGGGAGGGGCAGGAGTTGGTCGAGTGGTGTCAATTACAGCAGATGGCGTGTGTTGTCACCCGATCTCGTGCATCTAAGGTGTCACAGCCTATTCCTCAGTCTCTAGGCCAGCGGAGGAACGGTCGGAAGGAGAAAGCTAAAGTTGGGAGAAGTTTTGTGAGTTTTGATCCAGCGGCTCTTCTTGGCGACTCAGTATTAGCACCAATGTTTAGGTCCGGAGTGGCCCCAGAACCTGTCACACTTGGTGAGGAGGTAGGGCGTGAGAAAACTCTGAGACAACAACGTTACACACTTAAGCAAGTTAGGATCGAGCAGTCCAGTATCGGGGGAGGCCATAAGTTGCTGCGGGAGCACTTAGATAGATTGGCTCCTTCGGATATCTGTCGGCTGCAGATAGATGATCCTGAGCTTCAGAAGTGTAGTAACGGTGCGATTGAACATGATGAGGACGGGGATGCAAAGCCGGGGGACTTCTTTCGTGTGGAGGGCATATTGTACAGGCGTTTTCTAGATCCCAGACGGAGTTGGGAGGGTGGGTCGAGAGTGGTTGACCAGTTGGTAGTGCCTAGTGTGTGCCGTGATAGCCTACTGAGGTTGGCGCATGATGTCCCGTTGGCAGGGCATTTGGGTGTACGTAAGATGGTAGCAGCATTTTCGAAATTGTTTTGGTGGCCAGGTATGAAGGCACATGTGGCATCATGGGTGGCAATGTGCAGTACCTGCCAGACAGTAGGTAAACCAAACCAGTGTATTCCCAAGGCTCCGTTACACCCTATTCCTGTAATCGGGCTACCATTCAGTAAGGTTATAATCGACATGGTTGGCCCTCTACCCCCTACTAGTGCAGGCAACAAGTTCCTCCTCACAATCATGGATGTTGCCACTCGTTATCCGGATGCATACCCCATGCAAAATGGTACTGCTAAGACTGTTGTTCGTAACTTGCTATTGTACTGTTCTAGGTACGGGTACCCGCAGGAATTGCAGTCAGACCAAGGGTCCAACTTTACTTCAAACCTTTTCAAACAGACCATGCAGCAGCACGGTATCAGTACAGTTGTCTCTTCAGCCTATCACGCAGAGAGTCAAGGGGTGTTGGAGAGGTGGCACTCGACTCTGAAAAGCATGCTGCGTTGTTACTGTATTGAGAATGGCAAGGATTGGGATCTTGGCTTGCCCTATGTATTATTCGCTGCTCGGGAGGTACCTGGTGAAAGCCTAGGGTTCAGTCCCAATGAGTTAGTTTTCAGACATCAGGTCAGAGGCCCCCTCAACATGGTTAGAGAAATCTGGGAGGGCACAGCAAAACCATGTTCCATGTTAAAGTATGTCCTCGAGAGTAGAGAGAGAATGCTGAGAAGCCTAGAGTTGGCAGGTAGGAATTTGGTAGGGTCGCAAGCACTTATGAAGGACAGGTACCATGAGAGGACAAAACTCCGGGAGTTTAAGGTGGGGCAGGAGGTGTTGATTCTGTTACCTCTGCCAGGTCATCCGTTGTCTGCCAAGTACGCTGGTCCTTATAAGGTGGTAAAAAGGATCTCTGACCTAGACTATCTTGTGGCTACTCCAGATAGGCGTAAAAAGAATCAGCTGTGCCATGTGAATCTGGTGAAAGAGTTTGTGAGGCGCCCCCCTGAGCCTTTCGCTGTCCCTGTGTTGACCTGCAGCGGTCATGGAGGAGAAGGAGTGAGGGACAGTGAAGCCCAGGTGGAGGATAACTGGGAGTGTCATGTCTCTGCTGACCAGTGGGTGGGGAACTCCAGACAGGTGGCTGACGATGCTCTAGTGCACCTGCCTGAGCAACAGCGTGCAGCCGTGCAGCGCCTGTTTGGTTCATACCCCACTGTGTTTGCAGAGCATCCAGGCCTCACAACTCGAGTGGTGTATGACGTGGACGTGGGAGATCACCCTCCCTTTAAATCAGTACCCTACAGAATTCCACCCATTAAACTCCCAGCCCTCAGAGCGGAGTTTGAGTATATGTTGGAATGGGGGCTGATTGAGAAGGGGGCAGTTAGGTGGACATCTCCTGTCACTCTGCAGCCCAAGCCTGACGGGAAGGTTCGCTTCTGCATTGACTTTCGGAGATTGAACGGGTTGACTCCCACCAATGCTTATCCCCTTCCCCGTGTTGACAATAGTGTAGAGAAGATTGGTAAGGCACAGTTTCTAACTAAGGTAGACCTAGTGAAAGGCTACTGGCAGGTGCCCTTGTCTGAGCGGGCGAAGGGGGTATGCGGGTTTGTGGTTGATGGGAACACCTACCGTTGCAATGTGATGCCGTATGGCCTTAAAAATGCCCCAGCAACCTTCCAGAGTTTATGAATGAGTTAGTAGCTGACATCCCTAACTGCACTGTCTACCTAGATGACGTTATAATCTACGATGACAACTTTGAGTGTCACTGTGTGCACATAGAAGCCTTGTTTCGGAAGCTCAGTGAGGCCAGCTTGGTGGTCAATCTGGGCAAGTGCGACTTTGTCCGGGCATCTGTGCAGTATCTTGGGTTTGTGGTCGGGTTAGGCCAGGTGTGCCCCCCCCAAAAACAAGATACAGGCTATTAACCAGTTCCCCAGGCCGTCCACCAAGCTGCAGATCATGAGATTTTTGGGCATGATCGGTTACTATCGCCGCTTCTTTCGGGGTTATTCTATTGTGTTAGCTCCCCTGACAGATTTGCTAGCAAAAGAGAAAAAGTTCAAGTGGGCACCTGAGTGTGAAAGGGCTTTTTCGCTGGTCAAGCACCTACTATGCACTCACTCAATCCTCAGGGCACCTGACTTTGAAAGATCGTTCCAGCTGGCAACAGATGCCAGCGGTGTAGGGGCTGGTGCCGTCTTAATGCAAACAGACGAGGAAGGTTTGGAGCATCCAGTCAGTTTCTTTTCCAAGAAGTTTAATTCCGCTCAGAAAAACTACTCTGTGGTGGAGAAAGAACTGCTGGCAATAGTGTTGGCGCTCAGGCACTTTGAAGTATATGTTCCTGCCTACGGGCCAGTCGTGGTGATTTACACCGACCACCACCCTCTTAAATTTCTGAACCAATTCCACAACCGGAATATGAGGCTGACACGTTGGTCACTCATGTTGCAAGAATACAATCTAGACATTCGCCATATTGCCGGTTGTGAGAATATGATTGCAGACTGTTTGTCGAGGGTGGAGGATCCGGCGTAGATCACCACAGGTGTGTGGGTTTGAGTGGAGAAAAACCAGGCTTGCCCCTGTAGAGCAGCCTTCAAAAACAACATTAAAATTAAATACAAAATCACATAAAAACTCTTTCTTTTTTATAGTTAATTGTAAGTTGCCAATGTTATAGCTAAAGTCCTAAGTTGAACCTGTCTTTCACTTAGTAGGCTGGGCTCTGTGAAGCTCGCTCAGGGAGCATAGCAGGCTAAATTATTCTATTGTGTTTGGGGGGGGTTGTAAGATTTTATTTATGCTAATATGTTGTTTTATTTAAGATTGAGCTTTGCATTTCATTTCTGGTGGAGTGGCTAGGTGTGGCGGGTCTTGTCGGCATTCTGCCTTGTCAGATATGGTGCTCGCCTAATGTTGAGCGTCCCATATCTTGGGCGGGGTGTGACGTCTACCAGCGTTGGCAGAATCGCCTCTCGTTGGCCACTAGCGCTCGCCAGGGACATCGAAATGGGTTACAGTTATCAGAAAATGTTGTTCTTGCTTTCCTAGTAATCGCATTGTCACAGACAGTCCAGTGGTGGTCTTTGTTGTCGTCTGTGACAACGGGTTATATTTTATATCAACAGTAGTGATAATAGTACCAGCGTGTGTATGAGAAAGACTTTCAGAGCGAGGAGGTAGTAAGTGTCTGTATGTACGGGTGCATTCCTGCCTCTCGCTCGCCATTGGACGGTGTGTCTGGCTGTGTCCTAAGACGCCTGCTGTCTTGTGACGTCTCGGCCCGTGATTGGCCGACCATCGCGCCTTTGCGGTCTCCTGTGTAACTTACCTCCTCCATGAGGGTCCCCAGGACCTGTCCTCATCAGGACAGGCTTGGCGCGCGTGCTTCTAACATCCTTTTGCATACTCTCTCCCGATCACCACCTTTATCACTGTTTCTCTCACTCGATTCTCTCTTTCCATACTCTAACCTTTCTTAACTGCACAACACTCCCCTTGGGTTCTGCATACGGTTTTCATAGCCGGCCCATTGTATTGCATGCGCCGTCCTCAGAGATATTTACATGTACTTAGAATAGGTTTGAGGGTTCTTAGTTAGTATAGGTTAAGAACTTTGTGTGTCTCCATTATTGATTTAGTGTTTCTGCTCTTTTATTTAATGCTAGACTGGGATAAGGTAACTGTAGTCGTTGTCTCCGATGTGTGTACGGTTTGCTTATACCTACACGACTTCGACCGGTCCTGTGGTAGCCTGGGTTGTCTTTTCGGTTGCGTCCTTTGTGAGTGCAGCATTGTGTTGACGGAGGGTTTTGGCTTGTACCAGTTCCACACTTTGCTGCCTCTTTGCTTGTCTTTAGAGGGTCGCCAGGATAGAACCAGATACTTGTGATCTGGATCTATCGAGAGAGCCCCCTAGTCAATTAACGTAACTTAAAGGATGCAGTCTTAAGGACATCGCTAGGCTACGAGCCTGTCTTGCTCAACCCCAGTTCCTTACCTAGAGTATCCCAGCTAGACATTATTAATCGAGTAGACACTTGTTAGTATTTAATATAAGCTCTTTGATATGTGTGCATTATTATTCACAGCATTTATTAGTCTAGGTTGTTGCTGAGCCGCACAACCATAGCAGACTGTTTCGTTGATGAGGAAGTACTTCTTTTAGTGTCGAGCATTTCTACCGTTGCGCATTTATAGTATTCTCGTGTCAGTTAACATTATATGTCCTATCTTTTAGTGTATTCGATTTACACATGTGGTGTCCTGCCTCCTGCCTTTATATAGTTCTAAATCAGTACGAGCACCTTATGAGCATCAGACTTTCTTCAGAAGTTTCCAGGTCTATGCTGTAGGACTATACTTCACTTTCTTTCAGATAGGAGTGAAGAGTTTATTGTTGTTTAGAGTAACTGTATTGAAGCATCTTTTTATTGTATTAAATCTGACAGTGATTTAATTGATCTTTCCATAGATTCCTTTTTATGCATTTTAACGTAACTTGCATCTTGTTTGTTATCAGGCTATACCAGTGCAGGTTAGCCTGAAGTAGAGTACATTTATGCCCAGTTAAGGATACCCCGCTATCGCAGATTAACCCTGGAGGGTATAGGTGTTTTGTTTGCCGGCATATAAGTTCGAGGGTTTGGATGTAGCGTACCGTTGTTGCATAGTGCCCTATTACTAGTCCAATCATTGAGTGCCCTTGTTTTATTCGTAGCCCCGGTCGTAACACCGTGCAGGTCAGACCAAAGCAGTAGCATTTGCATCGACCGCAGCATTCCGACTTGCATCCACACTTGGTCAGCTGCTGGCAACTCTCTGCAATGGGTGGGAGCTCTGTCCAAACGATCTGCCACAGATCTCCTTTCTTGGTCCAGCCCCAGTTGGCAGGAGTCTGCATTCTGGTTGACGTACTGTTGACTGACTCCAGATGCAGCCCGCCTGGTAGGCAGCACGCTTCACATGCTGATTCAGTGCTGCTCGGGTTGGAGGAATGGCTTTGTACGGCCTCTGCTTCCGAGCAACCATGTCCAACCTCGCATCATCGACACCTTCAGCTGTGCTGGATCTGTCGTACATCATGACCATGAACTTCTCCAAGGTCTCCAGGTCTTCATCATCAACTACCGGTGGGTACTGGCTGAGTTTGCTGAAGACACCGGAAGCCTCATCACAAACATCCCAGGTTTGCCAAGCAGACTTCTTCCCTTTGCCACGGAATGCTGAAACGACATCGCAGCCAGTGAAGGCATGGAAGAAGAGCATCCCTTTGCTCTTTTCTGCAAGAGTGCAACACAAGTCATGTACAGGAACCCACCTCAGGTTCTGTCCTTGGCCAAAGGCAACCCACAACTGCTGCAGACCTAGCTCCTGAAGTGCCTGCAGAACACTGACTGCGATGACGACAACATCTGTGTCGTTGGCTTTGACCATGATGACTTCGCTGCCTGCTTCTGTTGCATGCCTGGCATGCACAAAGATCCGCGAGTAAGCTTCTTCATGACTGCACGGTGCCACCCCAGCCAGATTGATAGTGCGGTTGCTGACAGCATCTTCTTCCTTGGTCACAATGACCACATTTGGTGTGGCCACACGTGCAATCTTATCAGCCAGAAAGTTGAACAGCTCGGCTTTGTTGTCATTTTCTCTAAGGAAGTTTCGCCAGTTTGAAACTTGCCCTTCCCTGTCACCCTGCGTCTCACCCCGCGTCCTCGCTTTGATCAAGTTTCAGCTTTCAGACTAGATGGCCGGTAGACATCAAACACAATGTCTGTTCTCTTGTACTTGGTAGAGTATGCTTGTATTCAAGGAAGGACATCGAGCATTGCGTACTCTTCGAACGTCTTTGAACTCCGTGGGGGCAGACTGTTCACCAACGCTGCACCATCAATGATGATGGTGTCGGCGTCTGGCTCTGCCTCAGGGGTTGTAACTTGGCTCTGAAGAATGGTAGTGAGGTGGGATTTCTGACAGGTGTGGAGCTTTCCACCATCACTGAGGGCAGCAGGATGTGACTGGTTCTCATGACGGAAGAACTCCTTCAAGTCTCACTCTCTGCTCTGGCATGATATGAACAGCTTGGAGAACAGTTGACAGACTTCCTTCAGCACTTTTTGCTTTGAAGAGTCAACAGAGGCTGGTACCTGTCGGAAAAAGTCAACCCTGTTCTTCTTGATTGGTTCATAGAAGGTGGATTCTTCTTCCCCTTCCAGTCCCTTCATAAACTCCTGGAAACGGACCTTGCCTTTCTCAAGGTGTGTGCCAATCAGCTCGGTGGCAGTGTGGTGAGCAATATCCTTTGTATCAAGCGAAAGCAGGTCCCGACTCTCCTCCTGGAACGGATTGCACATATCTGTCATGGCTTGGTAGAGCTTTTCTACTTTCTCAAGGAACACTCTTTGTGATCGTTCTGTCTCCTCATGGTGGCTGGTGTGTTCAGTACCCTCTTTGGTCCCACATGCTGCCTCATACTGTGCAACCAAGTGGCTGACTTGAGGACCAGCTATCATCCATCTTCTCAGTGCTGATGGGTCTTCAGTCACGCCGATCACACCCCCGTCTGCTGAGAACTGTCGGCTCGATTTGTGTACAACAAAGTTTCCACTCTGGAACTCCTGAGCCAGCTGAGGATGCTTCTGTTCCAGGGTCACCATGTCTCTGTAGTGGATCGGAAGCCACCGTGCATAGTTTACATTGTTGTTGGCAAAGAAGTACGGTATCAGCTCAGCCAGTGACTGACAGTACAGGAAGAAGTTGGCTTCCCTGAATGATCGGATCAACAAGAGGATCACCAGTTCCATTGACAGCACCATATACCAGAAATGAAACTGGGGATTTTGCAGTTTGCGATGCTCACACCAAGCTTCGAAGCTAGGCACCTCTTCGGGTTGTTCATCTGTCTCTTTCGAGTAGTCCGTGTGGGCTGCCTTCAGAAGCTTGTACAGACTGCATGCTGTTATCTGGTGCATCTGGCGTGTCCTAGTGATGCTCGAAGCTGTCAGAAATGAATCTGCTGTCCCAGGAGATGCTATCCCTGCCTCCAAGAGGGCTCCTGTCCAACCACTGTCCTGGAGTAGAGTTCCAATAGACTTCAGTGCCGCCATCTCAATATGCAAGCCTCCGAACATTATGACGAACTTGTCCTCACCGTAGATTTCAGGCCAGTGCCACTGGACCTGCTTGGCTACTGCATATATTGGCTGGTCAGCAGCAATGACTGGCACCTGACCGGGGTTCAGAACTGCCACTATCTCCTTGATCTTGTCCATCACATGCTTGACTGTAGCAACTGAGTGGGCCTGATCTTGCAGCAGAGGCAAAAGTGATGTAATGCTGACCTCAAATGGCTTTCCTCTCTTCCGTGAAACATGGTGGGCTGACCAAGTCACATCCACTGGCCCATCTGTCACAGTGACCTTCTCCAGCCACTCATACTCCATTGCCAGTTGTGGCCTCAGCAGACTGGTGTCTGGGTGTGTCACACCACTCTGGGGAGGAGAGGGTTTCTTCTTGGTGAAGAAGGCGGGCCGGACATTGGTGAAGGAGTCTGGAAGTTCTGGAACTGTCTTCACTTTCACCTCTCCGAACTTCAGCTGTCCACGCTCTTCACCTTTGTCTTCTTTGGTTGGGTGCTGGAAAACAGAGACGCTGGTTCCATTGAAAGAAATGGTCGCTGTCGTTGCAGTGGGATTGTGGTCTATGTTGTCCATGGCTGATGTGGTGAACAGCCCTTTTCGCAGAACTGGTGGACAGACCACCCCATCCTCCACGTACTTGCTGACTGTTGCATCTCCCAGCTGTGCAGATATCTGTAGCACCCTGTCGTATGAAATGCTGATGCCATGCTCGTTAAGCATTTCCACCAACTTTCTCTTTCTGGTCTTTGTGTAGACGGACATCCCCATGTAAACAGGGAATGGGGTCTCTCCGTCTTTGGAGTGTTTGTGAGTTGCTGCTCCTTCTTTGTACCTTGCGTAGCAGTTGTACTGAAGCAACTGAGCAATTGCTAGATCTGTCTTTGATGCGCCAAACCTCAGTTGAGATTTGATGTCCACTCCGTGTTCAAGCATGGCCATAAACTGAAGAAGAGTGAGTGGAATGGCCTGCTCGATGCACCCCTCATGGAAGGTTCCATCAAATGTGGACTTGTGGTCCAGCATATGTCTTCGCAAGATGTTAGCTGCTTTGCCAAGGATAATAGCTTCACTATAATAGTCAGAGGCTTCTGACAAGACAAAGCCCACATCTTTCTGGAAAGCCAGAAGAACATCCCTTCCCTGCTCGTGCACTTCCAACTCAGGTATTTCTGACAGCAGTTTTTCCTTCAGTCTTGTGGAGTTGACAGCAGGTGCATCAACACCCAGCTGTTCCAGGCGCTGGGCATACAGGTGAACTATGTCTGCAAGTTGGAAGACTGCAGGACCCTCGCCAGATCTGGTGGTCTCCACTAGATATGTGACTAGCTCTGAGAATGCCTGTGGGTGGGCATCCTCTTCGGGTGCACGTTCCTGTTCCAGTCTCTTGGTGGCTCTGAGGTACATCCTCTCTCTATTGTACAGGTCTGTCAAGCATGCAAAATGGTATTTGAGCTCCTGTGCAATAGCATCTCCACCGCTGAGTCTTGCAAGAAGTTTTCCGTCATTTAAAGTTTGGGCACATTCATTAAGTCTGTTATTGAGGTTCATCGTCATAACTTGTCTGAGTTCAGAGGATGGGGCTTCTTTGTCACATATGAAACACGTTTGGCCTTCAAGGCTGGTTCTATGCAGCTTGGTCTGGCATTCTACTGGCTGAGCACTCTCTGCTCTTCTTTTTCTGGCTCTTTCCAGTTTCGTGTTGTTGAACATAAGGCGACAACTTTGGTGATACTGCGCCTTGTTCCTCCTCAGAGTTTCTTCAATGCCACCACCATCATCAAGTCTGGCTGGATCCAGAACAATAGGCATCTCATTAATTGCGTGAAAGAGGGGAATAGTAGTCGCAATCATAGTGTAGCCATCATGTTCTTGTGGTTGTTGTGAACGTGGTGACTTGAACTCTTCACTCTTCTTCTTCTGGCAAAGACAACACTTGCTCCAATCAGTCCGGAATTTAGACGGTCCTGGATCTGTATTTGCCATCTTGGTGAATACAGTATGATAATTATCTGTAACACAGATATAATAGATAACAGATAATCACAGTATATAACAGATAATCACAGTATGATATAAAACAGTATGCTATATGATAACAGATATAACAGATAATCACAGTATGATAATTAACTGTATTCAGCGAATCAAGGCCGAGGGGTTATCCTTTTACCACCTTGATCACAATCATGCACAATAAGGTATGGGATACGACTATTTTCGGGAATAAAAATATATGACCTACACCTAGCCCGATCGTTTATCCAGTATCATTTAAGTCCCGTGCGATCTGTACACCATCCAGGTAACTACATGCAAAGCAATGTAAAGCCCGGTTACCCTTGGCTTGTCTCTCCCGCGCTGACACACCCTGTCAATTCAGGCGCGGCTATCTAACTAAACATCTATGTTAAACTACATGTAATCTACAGTAGCTAACTGATGCGGGGCTTATTAAACAGCATTTGGAACACTAAACTAATTATTTAGCTACACTAAACTAATTATTCAGCTGATACTGAACCCCATGCTGAGTTTCACAGCAGCAGTGCCACCAGTGTGCCCTGGCTGTGCATTGACATCCGCTCTGTTGAGCTACTACTCTACAACTTCCGCTGAAAGTCTCTCAACGTCCCCCCCCCCCCCCCCAACGCATCGTGTCATGTCCAGTTTGGAAGCCTTGTACAGGAAGATGCTACACATACTAAACCTCTAACACTACTACGATATACACTACCATGCATTTTAGCCGAGTCAGAAGTAACATGAACCTCTAATTTAGCAGAATATCAGGATTCCGGGACTGATATTATGGTACAAGGAAGCTAGTGAGTAAGTCCATGGTTCTAAATTCGGATTCTACATAGTGAAAAATGTATGATTTGACACCAAGATCATTCAAATAGGCCAAGTCTTTGCGATTTTATTGCGAAATGCAATATTTCTGTATATTCAATGGCGGCCATCTTGAAAAATGGCCGCCATCTTCAATTTTTAGGTGGCTAACGGGTTTTATCAAAAGAGCAATCCCCAAGGAGTATGTGTGCCAAATTTGGTGCTTGTTTCCGGAAATGAACGATTCTCCTGAAATTTGCAGTTATCTGCTCCACTATTTAACCCAGCGCAGATTAAGAGGCGACTTAATGCAAGTGTTTAAAATCATCAAAGGTATCACAATATGAACTGTAGTAAGTACTTCACTGTCGATTACACGCGGGTAAACGATTGCAAAATTATTTATAAATCTTTTAACTTACACGAATCTAAGAATTTCTTCTTCAATCGATTGTCATCTTGTTGAATGGGCTTCCCTGAGACGTGATAGAATGCAGTACCGTTGATTCTTTTAACACTCAAACCGCGGTGCTATCCTCCGGTACCCGTCATATGACGGGCGGCAATATGAGCACATTAGGGGCTCTGAGAGAGAGTCCGCGCATTGGGAGGACGATAGGCGAGCTCTGACCGTTCGGCACCTCCAATGGGCCACGACTGGGACCACTGCATCCTTCCTACACACACCTGGCCTCGCGAGACAAGGAAAAAACCAAGGCAATTACCTTATGTAGGGATTTTTCACCTCCAGTTGCGCGATCGCTACAAGATAATCCGTGGTTGTACAAGGATGATTCAGGTGTCATTGGAAAGCGCTATTATCGCCCTTTCACGGATACATAATTGTATTACGCTCTGGCTCTTGTTTATGCATGAAAAAGAGCATGGAGTGAAGCTCGTTTTTGGTAAATATGCCCGCCTGGCAGGTAGTTGATGTTACAAATGGCCCCGTTTGGTGGTGATGGGCTGGTCTATCAGAGTGAGAACTGAGCGATCTCTGCCATACCCATAGCTTACTCTGACTGTTCCTTTTACTTATATATTTTCTAGATGTCAAGTGACGGCGTCTCTTCCGTGGATTGACCTCCCAATCTACCAAAGATTGGAAGCCAAAGCGTCACATTTTTCCATTGCCCCTCAACTTTCTCTTCATAATTACTGAGGGGCACAGGGCCCTGGGTGGGGCTTTGGTTTCCCGGGCGTTTCCGCACCCTCCTCAGCTCCCCGCCATGGAGTGGCTTCGGTCACCCAGGCTTTATTGTGGTCGGCAGGGAGGGTTCTGTGGGGGCGCTCGGTTATGGCCTTGGCCTTGCTCGGGGCCTTGGGGCTGTTCGGCCAGGCAGCTTGGGGAACAACAACAACATCACGATGTCGATCAACTGCAGACATTCTTTGCCTTCTTACGCATCAAATCAACCAAGCTACAGACCAACATGGTGAAACACATACAATAGCACTGGATATATCAAAGGCATTTGATAGAGTCTGGCATCAATCCTTATTGTCGAAGATGTCACACTACGGCCTTGCATCATTAGTTCCACTAATTTCTTCTTATCTTCATAACAGAAAAATACGTGTAATGGTAGATGGCCTTTATTCTCAATTTCACTCAATAAATGCTGGTGTTCCCCAGGGATCAGTTTTGGCCCCAACTCTGTTCCTCATTCATATCAATGATCTCATATCTACCACTCATAATCCAATACATTCCTACGCAG
This sequence comes from Paralithodes platypus, assembly GCA_032716605.1. NCBI lineage: Eukaryota > Metazoa > Arthropoda > Malacostraca > Decapoda > Lithodidae > Paralithodes > Paralithodes platypus. Next base: position 36,622,778 of record CM064548.1, on the reverse strand, counting down.
ATGACTCAACACTCCACAGTTCCTTCACATTTACCAATTCTTTCACCCAACCCGATCTTATAAATTCAAAAATAAACACTGCAATTTCTCTGAACCAGGACCTTTCTAGAATTAATGAATGGGGACAAGAGAATCTAGTTTCCTTTAATGCACAGAAAACCAAGTACATTCAATTTTCTAACCGACAGAATCTCACTGACTCCCATATATTTTTTAATGATGTAAATATTCCCACTTCCCCTAGTATTGACATTCTCGGTGTAACATTAACTACTAACTTGAGCTGGACACATTATGTTAGAAGCATTGCTAAGAATGCCTCTAAAAAACTGGGACTCCTGTACAGAGTTCGAGAATTCTTCACTGACGAGCAGTTGGCCGTAATATATAAAAGTCATGTGCGCTCTCAGATGGATTACTGTTCACCTCTGTGGGGTGGAAGTGGAGTGGTTGCATTGAGGCAGTTGGACAAAATTCAAAATAAAGCTATTAGATTAATCAATAACCCTGCAATCACACAGGACCTTCCTACATTAGCCATACAAAGAAACGTTGCAGTGCCGCCTCTCCACATCTTTCCCCGTAGAACTAGGGCAGCTGAGAGCGCCCATGAATTTACACTTTCTCCTCCACAATGCAGAACTTCTGCTTATCAGAATTCATTTATCCCCAGAGCTACTACTCTTTGGAATTCACTTCCCTCAAATTGCTTTCCACAAACTTACAATCAACAAATGTTTAAATCCAGTTGTTACAAACATTTTATGAATGGAGGATGCCTTTAGGCACATGGACCTTTTTGTTTTATGTGTTTTTCCTTCCTCCGTTCATTGTCTCTTAAAAAAAAAAAAAAAAAAAAAAAAAACAACAACAACAAACGGCCCCATTTTGGGGGGGTTAAACTTCGCCTAGACAAATATCTTGTATCAAACCCACGACTGACTCCGTTTGTAAATTAATATGATTATTGTATTTCCTCCTCAGATTCATCAAGGATTATTGCATATATATATTACTAAGACGTTACCGTCTTTTTCCCAGATATACGAAAGATCCTTATAACTGTGCTATGTTACTAACCCCTCTGTCCCTACTAACTTCGTAATCCTGCCACAGATACTAGTTCCAAGGCAGTGTTTCCCTTTCCAATTGTTCGTTACGCAATCTAAACCACTGTTTGGACACTTGATCCACAGTCTTTTGAAGGGCAAGCAGCCTAGAGGGGTCACTTGACCTGTTGTTGCTTGATTTCCTTTGTACTCTTTTGTACTCTCTCTCTCTCTCTCACTCTCTCGAATGAGGGTATGATGAAGGGAAGGTTTTTAGTTCGCTCCTAATTAGTCCTAGCTTAACAAATACCCTCAAGACCCCCCTTTGTTGATAAATGTGTATATTTCTTGGCCGGTTCTTCCTAAATTACAGGCTTGTTCTTGCTCGCCAGGAAATCGTCACCTAAATAGCAAGAAAGGCCTGAAAATTGACAAATTAGATAAAAGGTCTTAAAATCGCCAAACTAATGGGGCGAACGTCTTTAAACCTCAAAACCAATGGGGCTACACGTGAGGGAGAAGGGGTTTCAGAAAAATACCGGTAATTTGATATTTCCCAAATGTCATGTTTTCATCTTCATATTATAGACGAAAAACAATAATAATAAAAATAATGATATCTGTCATCACGTTACTTACAAATAACGGGTTTGTTTTTTAACTTCAGTACCAATGACTCTAATTGTTATGTGAATTTGTGTTCTATTTTTCTATGTGGATGAGGGAGACAAAATGCAAAACTGCCTGTGACGAGTGCCTCCCCCAGAGTTGAAAGAGTGACAGGGCCAAAATCAAGAAATGTTCGAGCCAAAATGTGTGGAAACACGGAGTTTTAAGCAATTTAACACTTTCACGCATTTATGACGCAGAGGTTGCCAGATTAGCAATAAAAAATAGAGTTCTCTCACTCTTATAATTACCTCTCCAAAATTAGTTTTCTGCCCACAGCTAACTCAAAGACAACTGCAGAAGTTGAAGTAACTAAACTAAAGGTTTCTACATACCCCTGACGGGCGGGTGCCCAACCCCGAAAGGGGTTGAAATAGGGAAGCTATCCCCCCGCCAAAGGCGGCTTTCTAGGGCCTTTCCTAGCTGATGCTGAGAGGATTGGGTTCTAGTCATGTGGTGATGGGCTGGTCTATCAGAGTGAGAGCTGAGCGATCTCTGCCATACCCATAGCTTACTCTGACTGTTCCTTTAACATATATATTTTCTAGATCTCAAGTGACGGCGTCTCTTCCGTGGATTGATCTCCCAATCTACCAAGATTGGAAGCCAAAGCGTCACATTTTTCCCTTGCCCCTCAACTTTCTCTTCATAATTGCTGAGGGGCACAGGGCCCTGGGTGGGGCTTTGGTTTCCCGGGCGTTTCCGCACCCTCCTCAGCTCCCCGCCATGGAGTGGCTTCGGTCACCCAGGCTTTATTGTGGTCGGCAGGGAGGGTTCTGTGGGGGCACTCGGTTATGGCCTTGGAATTGCTCGGGGCCTTGGGGCTGTTCGGCCAGGCAGCTTGGGGAACAACAACAACAATAACAACAACATACCCCTGATGGTAACAAAGGTCTTAAAGTATTCCCAATAGGCTCAAAATCGCGGCATATGTCGGAGAGGGTTAAGTCATAGGATGAGGGAAAGATGGATCCAGGGAGAGAGTTCCAGAGCTCAGCTGTTGAATAAAAGAAAGATTACTAGTATCGTTTCACTCTTGGGTTGGAGAGTTGCACATAGTAGGGGTGGGATTGTGTTGCAAGACGGGCACTACGTACCCTACATACAGGAGGTGGTATACACTGAGAGAGCTCTGAGGAACACTGATTATTGTTATAGCGATAGAATAGTGAGAGAGATGCAACATTGCAGCGAAGAGAGAGAGATTGCAAAAAATCTGTGAGTGAACGGGAGATAATGAGACAAACGGCTTTCCTTTCTACTTTGCCTAGAAGTGTTATGTAAGATGATCCTCCCCACACATGCGAACAATACACAATGCAAGGACGCACTGTGACCCTGTACAGAGGAAGAACCTGTGCAGGGGTAAAGAACCTCTTGAGGTGGTTGAGCACACCTAGCTTCTAGGAAGCCGTTATAGCAAGAGTGGTAGTATGGTCTTTCCAAGAGAAATTAGAAGAAAGAGAGACACCGAGAATGCTGAGAGAAGATGAAGAGTTGATTTCTGTATGGTATGGTATATAGTATAAGGGATAGTCCTCTGGGAATTCTTAACGGATAGATCAATGGAGAATTTGGGTTTCAGAAGCACTGAAGGCAACAAGGTTTCCTCTGCCCCAATTTGGAAATGGTAGTTAGATCAGAAAATAAGTGTTCTATGGCTTAACCACGTTTGTTTTTGAGGTATTACTTACTGGAGCGTTCTGGAAAACTAGTTGAGTAGTGTAAGGTAGAGTCGTCAGCATAGCAATAGATAGGAATGGAGGTACAGTTGAGAAGATAATTTATAAATATTAGAGAGAGAATTGGAGTTTGGAGAAAACCATAAAGAACAGCGGAGTTGGTAGGATGAGGAAGTGAACAATGGCTGTCCACAACCGCAGCTATGAAACGGCCAGAAAGGAAATTAGAAATAAAGGCACATATGGAGAGATAGAAACCAAAGGAGGATAGTTTAGAGATTTGTGCCAGACTCTATCGAAGACCTTCGGTGTGTCTAGTGAAATAAAGAAGTCTTGAAAGGAGGATGACCAAGAGTTAGTAAAATTTGAAAGAAGATCACCAGTAGAGCGACCCTTAACCCTCCAGCCCCGGCTATGTATTATATATATATTCCTCGAAACCCGGGTGTTTTGGCCGAAAAATGTCTAGGCTAGGCTACCGTATATTCGTTAATCAGACTGCTTCCCGCATTCCCGCGCATCCCCAAGCGTAGCTGTGTTATTTACCTGTAGAATGGCATTAAGTAGAGCTCTCTAAGTCAACTGGTTGAGCTGTGATGATGATTTCATTGGAGATAACTTTATGGCCAAAACAGCCACTTTACACCACTTTTCGATACTTAACAACAACATACAGGCACACACGAACAAGCGACGCTCTCCTTCTTGTGGCCGGAGATGCGGGGCGACGGTCCAGCCGGCTGTTTTTTACATGCGTCGGACCGACGCCTCGCACACGAAGCTCACAGGCTTTCAACCACTGGGCGTTCAAGATACCATCCGGGTACCTGTTATATGCTTTTTTAGGGGCGTTCAAGAGCCCTTCCGTGGTGAGAGGGTTAAGGAAACCATTCTGGAGAAGCCATTCTAGATTATGAGAAGAGAAATGCTTAAGAAATGTTGAAGTAAGAATAGTTTCAAAAACTTTAGAGATGCAAGATATGAGAGCAATTGGACGATAGTTGGAGGGTTGAGAGCGGTCACCCTTCTTTGGGACAAGTTAAATGAGAGCAAACTTCCAGCAAGATGAGAAGAGGTTAGAGCGACAGAGATGGAAGAGTTTGCCTAGCAGGAAGTCAGCACAGATGCACAGTTTTTGAGTGCAACAGGAGGGACACAATCCGGACTGTACGCCTTCTTAGTATTAAGCCCAGAGAGGGTAGAAAGTACATCTTTAGAAGAGATTAGGGTATCAGGCATAAGTAGGAGAGAGGGAGAAATAGCACCGGAATCTTCAAAGGTGGAGTTTCTTTCAAAAGTTTGAGCGAATAGTTCAGCTTTGTCAGAGGAAGAAGGGATAGTTGTGCCATTAGATTGGAAAAGGTTTAGGGAAAGACGAGGAAGAACAAAATGTTTGAGACATTTTTGTCTAGATGCCAGAAGGCTTGGGAAGAGCTAGAGTTGGATAGTTCAGTGCATTTATTATTGATGAAAGAGTGTTTGACGAGTAAAACACAGATTTGGCTTGATTCCGGGCAGAGACATAGAAAGAATGGGAGTCTTGAGCTTGAAGGCGTCGGTACCGTTTGAATGCTTCCTCCTTATTGCGGACAACAGTAGAACAAGCGTGAGTAAACCAAGATTTGTTTGCATTAGTCTGAGAGAAAGAAAATGGACTGTATCCCTCCATGCCCAATAGGATTGCCTCTGTAATGCATTCAGCACTCTTCGAGGGTCCCCTGCCATGGAAGCAATAATCATTCAATGGTAAGTCAAAGAAGTACTGCCGAAGAGCCTTTTTCTTCCGGCTCGAGCCTTCCTAATCGTTTATATTACCAATGGAGCAGTTAACCCTCTGAAGAATATTAAGCGTTTTCACAGTATATTCTGGCTATCCATAGACTATTTTATACACTTTAGGAAGCATCTGTGGGAATGATAAGGGTAAAGATTATCTCATGTAACCCTTTGACTTCCAAACTACAACCGCCTGGAAAATTTGACGGGAAAAGAGCTCACCTGACATCTCCTTTTAGGGAGATGAGCCGTTTTTCTGGTCCCCCCTTCTTCCTCATGTTTAGCCTCCTTAGTTTTCAGATTTAATGACGTTCGGTTCATTAGTTTGTCGATTTTAAGACTTTTCACCCCATTTCTTTGTCAATATGAAGACCTTTCTTGATATATTTAGGTGTCATTTTTTTCCTGGCGAACGATAGCGAGCCTGTAATTTTGGAAGAACCGGCCTTCGGATGGGACATTTTCTATCGAAAAATTTACAAATTAATCTAGATGGGGGATCTAATGGATGTTTTTTAAGCTTCATGGAGGTCTAGGGAGGAAAAACAAATACATAAATGATCAAATAAATACCCCATGTTCCCTTAAATTACATACATGGTTTCCACCCTCCCTCTCTCTCAACCACAACAATCGTCCCCTCACCCTACTACTACTGCTGCTGCTACTTACTCACCATACTACTGCTGCTGCTACTTACTCACCCTACTACTGCTGCTGCTACTTACTCACCCTACTACTGCTGCTGCTACTTACTCACCCTACTACTACTGCTGCTACTTACTCACCCTACTACTGCTGCTGCTACACTCACCTTACTACTGCTGCTGCTACTTACTCACCCTACTACTGCTGCTGCTACTTACTCACCCTACTACTGCTGCTGCTACTTACTCACCCTACTACTGCTGCTGCTACTTACTCACCCTACTACTGCTGCTGCTACTTACTCACCCTACTACTGCTGCTGCTACTTACTCACCCTACTACTGCTGCTGCTACTTACTCACCCTACTACTGCTGCTGCTACTTACTCACCCTACTACTGCTGCTGCTACTTACTCACCCTACTGCTGCTGCTACTTACTCACCCTACTACTGCTGCTGCTACTTACTCACCCTACTACTGCTGCTGCTACTTACTCACCCTACTACTGCTGCTGCTACTTACTCACCCTACTACTGCTGCTGCTACTTACTCACCCTACTACTGCTGCTGCTACTTACTCACCCTACTACTGCTGCTGCTACTTACTCACCTACTGCTGCTGCTACTTACTCACCCTACTACTGCTGCTGCTACTACTCACCCTACTACTGCTGCTGCTACTTACTCACCCTACTACTGCTGCTGCTACTTACTCACCCTACTACTGCTGCTGCTACTTACTCACCCTACTACTGCTGCTGCTACTAACCTACTACTGCTGCTGCTACTTACTCACCCTACTACTGCTGCTGCTACTTACTCACCCTACTACTGCTGCTGCTACTTACTCACCCTACTACTGCTGCTGCTGCTACTTACTCACCCTACTACTGCTGCTGCTACTTACTCACCCTACTACTGCTGCTGCTACTTACTCACCCTACTACTGCTGCTGCTACTTACTAAATCTTCACTACCGGAAAAATGTCTCCACCCTTATCAAGGGGTCAGTGGTTATTATGGGGGGTCTATTTATTAAGGGGTCAGTGGTTATTATGGGGGGTCTATTTATTAAGGGGTCAGTGGTTATTATGGGGGTTCTGTTTATTAAGGGCACAGTGGTTATTATTTGGGGATTCTATTTATTAAGGGCACAGTGGTTATTATTTGGGGGGGGTCTATTTATTAAGGGGTCAGTGGTTATTATGGGGGGTCTATTTATTAAGGGGTCAGTGGTTATTATGGGGGGTCTATTTATTAAGGGGTCAGTGGTTATTATGGGGGGTCTATTTATTAAGGGGTGGGTCTATTTATTAAGGGGTGGGTCTATTTATTAAGGGGTCAGTGGTTATTATGGGGGGTCTATTTATTAAGGGGTCAGTGGTTATTATGGGGGGTCTATTTATTAAGGGGTCAGTGGTTATTATGGGGGTCTATTTATTAAGGGGTCAGTGGTTATTATGGGGGTCTATTATTAAGGGGTCAGTGGTTATTATGGGGGTCTATTTATTAGGGGGTCAGTGGTTATTATGGGGGTCTATTTATAAGGGGTCAGTGGTTATTATGGGGGTCTATTTATTAAGGGGTCAGTGGTTATTATGGGGGTCTATTTATTAAGGGGTCAGTGGTTATTATGGGGGTCTATTTATTAAGGGGTCAGTGGTTATTATGGGGAGTCTATTTATTAAGGGGTCAGTGGTTATTATGGGGGTCTATTTATTAAGGGGTCAGTGGTTATTATGGGGAGTCTATTTATTAAGGGGTCAGTGGTTATTATGGGGGATCTATTTATTTATATATTCATTTATCTTTTAGTTTCCTCACTAGACCCCCAGACCCTCCTTCAAAATGACTCATAAATTACAGGCTCGGTATCGCTGGACAGGAAAAAATCGACACCTAAAATACACGAAAAGACGTATTAATATTGACGATGAAATGTGGCGAAAAGTTTTAAAATCGCCAAACAAATGAGCCGATGTCATAAAATCGGAAAACTAATGGGGCTAAACATGAGGAAGAAGGGGGTCCAGAAAAACGTCTGCACCCTGTGACGCCTC